>CM075973.1:8664881-9217381 GCA_038048745.1 Coluber constrictor foxii
GCTCCTCATCCAAGAGGCTTTGTGTCAGAGCTGGAAGCCATCTTTTACGTTTGGGCCTTCAGGCTTGCCACATCTTCTTGTGTTGGAAAATGGGAGGGGGGATTGCATAGAGTGTAGATGATATGTAGTCAAAATAACATTCCTTTCTCAGAGAGTCAAGGATGCCTTGTCCTGGCAAGCCGGATGACTGGGAGGTGTCTTCAGTTTGGACGGTGGATGACTGGACCATGTGATGGAAATGAGGGTGCCGGGCAGGGAATTGAACTTTCCTTTGGGTGGGGAAAACCTGGAAACTTTCAGATTCAGGTTTTCCCAATATTGCCAATATGACATCTCTACATGGGGCTCCCCTTGAAGAGCACTCGGAGGCTCCAACTGGTCCAGAATGCAACCACGCAGGTGATGATGGGTGCAACTCATTGTGCCCATGTAACACCTCTCCTGCACGAGCTGCACTGGCTCCCAGTGGTCTTCCGGGTGCGATTCAAGGTGTTGGTTACCACCTTTATAGCGCTCCATGGCTCAGGACCTGGGTACCTTTGAGACCGCCTTCTGCCACCGATAGCCTCCCACCGACCAGTCCGCTCCCACAGAGGGGGACTCCTCAGGGTGCCGTTGGTTAAACAATGTAGAGTGGTGACACCCAAGGGGAGAGCCTTCTCTGTGGGGGCACCCACCCTCTAGAACGAATTGCCCCCGGAGATACGCACGATCCCCGACCTCCGTGTTTTTTTCTGTGCCCTCAAAACCCTGCTGTTCTGACAGGCGGGGCTATCTATGTAAAATGAATTTTAAATTGGAGTTTTAATCTTTGGGTTTTTAATTAATTTCGCCCGAAATTGTAATAATTTTTAATAATTTTAAATTTTAAATTATGATGCCTGTATACTTTGTTTTTTACTTGGCTGTATACCGTCCTGAATCCTTCGGGAGAAGGGCGGTATAGAAAAATAAGAAGAAGGAGGAGGAGGAGGAGGAGGAGGAGGAGGAGGAGGAGGAGGAGGAGGAGGAGGAGGAGGAGGAGGAGGAGGAGGAGGAGGAGGAGAAGAAGAAAAAAAAGAAGAAGAAGAAGAAGAAGAAGAAGAAGAGTAGTAGTAGTAACTGAGGAAATCTAAGCCTCCGAGTTTTCTTTCGTTGAGGGTGTTACTCAAAACCCCGACATTAACCCGAATCTGACATTTTGTTGTGGCCTATTGGCTGCTGGCCCCTACAGCAGCCGAATCAGAGGAGGAGTCGGCAGCGTGGGAGTCAGCGTCAGCATCAAGGCAACCTGAGAACTCTGAGGTGGAAGAGGGACTGGAGCTGTCAGCGAGAGAGAGACAGAGGCAGAGCCTGGGCGGATCCATCAGCCCTCAGATGGAGAGTCAACAGCCCCCAGGTCTGGAGGTGGCTGATGAGGAAGAGGAAGAACAACTGGGCCCAGTGCCTGATGCATTGATGCGCAGAAGGCAGAGGAGAGGAGAGCAGTGGAAATCTATGAGCCGGTCCTTGGGATGGAACAGCCACCGCTGCTAACGAAGCTCCACCCTAGCTCTGGGGATAAAAGGCAGGGAGCAGAGATGAATGGGTGTGGCAGATAACTATTCATCTTCAGGCCAGCTGGATTTGTTAGCCTGTGTTGAGAGAGAAACTTTTTTGCCGGAGCTGCTGGCACTCCTAATAAAGGAATCGTTGCTTCAACTGCAGAGGGTTTGTCGTATTTGGGGAGCTTCTTCAGTTCCAGATGAGAAACAAAATGTTTTCAAGGGGGGAAAAAAGGAATTCCAGTTGCATTTTGGAAAAGCGCCTTTGGGATAACCATGACCTGGATGACTGAGAACGTCCATTGATCCTTCCCATCCTTAAGCCACCTTACCTTGGCCAGAGATACAGCTTCCTCACGAAGAGGTTTCGCATCACCCTTTCCACGTGACAAAAGCCGGTGTTAAAAGCCAGGGCGTTATCGGTGAAGGCTTTGACGAAACCTTGCTTGTTCTTCTGGCGATAAAGCCGCAGGATGAAAGCTTCTTGGCAAGACTCGATGATTCTGTGGGCTTTGTACACCAGAATTCCTGGAGTGAAAAACAAGAATTAAATTGGAAGCAGCAGGGCTGGTGGTGGTGGTGGTGAGGAGTCCGGGACAAAACACACGAAGAGGACGTGAAGTTTTTCAAGGCAGGTCAAGAATTTGAAAGGTTTCGCCGATGAAAGCAGCATGAGACATTTTTAACTACCCTCCGGCACCTTTTCCAGAGAGACAAAGAATGGATGCTTTTAATGCCTTCCTCAGGACAACAGTGTCCTGGTTTGAAATCGGCTCAAGGAATTCAAATTGCAGGAAGTTAACCCCTACCCCGCTCCTAGAAGAATGAAATATTTTAGGAAATATTAAAAAGGCAGAATATATTTCTCTGGATGAGAAATGGAGAAACATGTTTTAAAGACAAGCGGCTTTCTGTCTCCCCTCACCTTTGTCAATGGGCCATTAAGGCCTCAGCGAAGCTCGCTCATTCCCCCCACCCCCCTTTGTCAATGGACCATCATCTGCAACACAATAGGACCCATCTAGCAACAGAAACTCCCCACATGGCACCTGGGAAGATTACATCAGCCAGCAAGGCTAGCTAAGACCCCCCCCCCCCCCCACCCCTGGGAGTCTGACAACCAATCAGGATACTACTCTTCCTGTGCCCCAGGAAGTTCAAAGCGCAGAGAGGGCATAAAAACCAAGGCACGCTCAACGTCTCAGCCCTTTCCTGTTCAGGAACTCAAACCATGTGATCCTATCCACCATTAAACCATCCATGTTTCCAGTGTCATTTTCCCCACTTGGAGCTGAACCCAGATCGATATTTCTTCCAACAAAACTAATTGCCTATTAGGTTTTTTAAATTTATTGGGCCAAAATTATTTAATTCTTTTATTAATATTTTAAATTTTGTATTGGAGTGCTTTTTATTCTTGGCTGTACACTGCCGAGTCCACTAGGAGAAGGGCGGTATATAAATTTAATAAATAAATAAATAAATAAAACAAGAACCGGAAGTACTCCCTAACTTTAGAACTATTCAAATGAAATACCAAACCTTGAAAGGATGCATCTACTGTATTTTTTGGAGTATAAGACACACCTTAGTTTTTGGGGAGGAAGATAAGAAAAAAGCTGATTGGCAGGTGGATCAGCCTCCTGGAATACCCCCAATCAGCTGTTCCCAGAGGTGAATTTTAGCAACAGGTTCCTTGGTTGTGAGCTCTGTGCCTTGCTTTTTTTTTTCCCTTCTGAAACTTCTGAAACTCTGTTTCAGGAAAAACTTTTGCTGCCTCTGAAAGCCTCCGAAACAGCTTCAGAAAAAAAGCCTCTGAAGCTCTGTTTGGGGGCTTCTTTTCTGAAGCTTCATTTCTGATGCTTTTTTCAGCCTCTGAAACCTCCTTTGAGAAGCTGGGTGGGGCTACATTCGGAGTATAAGACGCACCCATATTTTCACCCTCTTTTTGGGGGGGGAAAGGTGCGTTTTATACTCCGAAAAATACGGTACTCAAAAATATGACCCATGGAATACAGCAGGATTCACTCTTCAGATAAAAGCTCATAGGATTAAGGAGCAACCAAGAATCTCCAGGAAGCCAGAAGCCGCATGTAAAAGTAATGGTTGGTGGGCCCGTTTTTTTTTCAGAATGCACTTTTAAACAATTGGGGATCTCCCTCAATAAAAGACAGATCTAAAATCAAGGGATCATAAGAGATTTCCAGGACTGAACTGTTCTGACCGAGGCTTCCCTAGAAAGTAAACAGCACAAAGTTAGTCCCGGCAAACCTCTTTAATTCAAACGGCTGTGAATTATTATTGTTCCCAGTCTAAAAGGCTTCTCAAACAGTCTTTCAGAGGAGAGTTTACGAACACCCACCTTATCTCCCTTGGAATGCTGCCAGAGCACTAATTGCCACATGCAGGGCAAGGCCAAACTTAGCACAGAGTCAAACTGAACTTTTCCAAAGCTTTTACCAACCAGATGAATTAATTGCTTCCTGCAAAAGGTCATGTCCTGTTCGCGTCTCTTTTATGTTTTATGGGAGGGCCAATCATCTCCAAGCATTACTCCCAAGTCGACCCTGTTTCCTTAATTGTTCCTGACTTCTGGCAGCTCTGTGCATGCGCACACTGGGAGCAGGCTCCCACTGTTCTTCTGCCTCACTGATGTCAGACTCCGGTGACTCCAAAGGCAGCAAAGAACTACCAGATGGCCTAGGTCCCCTCTCTGCCTCCGACTCAAGAGCCCTCCTCTGAGCCTTCCCCAGACCCCAGGACTGGCCCACGTTCCTCCCCAACCTCCTCACTGTCCGACTCTGCTATCAGCTCTACTGGCTGCTGGCGGGCCACAACATGAATACGGCCACTTTGTCCTAACATTACAGATCAGCCACAGATGCTGTTACTATTCTGTGACATTTTTACTCCAATCTTTCCCCTATACTGGTCAGTGGCCTTATACCCTGTTCCAGTGGTGAAATCCAAATTTTTTTACTATCGGTTCTGTGGGAGTGGCTTGGTGGGTGTGGCAGGGGAAGGATACTGCAAAATCTTCATTCCCACCCAACTCTGAGGCCAGCCAGAGATGGTATTTGCTGGTTCTCTGAACTGCTCAAAATTTCCGCTACCGGTTCTCCAGAACCTGTCCGAACCTGCTCGATTTCACCCTTGCCCTATTCCCCATCTCCAGTGTTAGCCACTGGCTTTATAGCAGTCTTTCCCAACCTTGGTTACTTGAAGACAGGTGGACTTCAACTCCCAGAATTCCCCAGCCAACGTGGTAAATGTTAAGACATGCTGGCTGGGAAATTCTGGGAGTTGCAATCCACACATCTTCAAGTTGCAGAGGTTGGGAAACCCTGGCTTAAGAGAGACAGAAAGTGACTAGTTCAAGATTATCCTGCAAACCTCATGACCTAATTCCAGTAGTATCTCTAACTAAGCCACACAGGTTTTTCGGGCAGGAAAGAATGACCCGAACATGTCTCCGTGACTAATCTGTAGCTTACAAGCTGCATTTTTAATAGAGCTTTTCCCATACTGACCTCTAGTGGGAATGACCCTATAAAACAAAGAACATTATTTGAAATTCGCCTATACGTGAACCGGGAAGAACAATAGCCCTGCATTTTTTCAGTCTAGACTCAAAACTATGCACGGCATGCCGAGAGGCGGGAATGACACCCAGTTTTAAACTTCTTACCAGTGATAAGATCCGCAGGAATCCTGTCGGTCAGGAAATCCACCACCAGAATTCGGCTAGTGGCAAAAATAACTCCACCCTGGGTGTAAACCTCGTAGCGGCTGCTGCTGGCAATTTCATTTGTAACTCGCCGAGGAAGATAAGCAACGTTATCGGTCTTTAACTGGTCAATAAAATATTCCTGAGAAAGGAAGAATGATTCAGAGTAAAGAGGAAGATCAGCAATTAGTTTACTGTCTTTCACGGGTCACTAAAATATACCTGATAAAGGAAAAATGATTCAGAGAAAGCCAGGCAGAGAAAAAGAATTTGTATTCTTTAGGCTAATTTGGGTGTCAGCAACCTGCAGCTCAGGAGCCGCATGCGGCTCTTTGAACCCTCTGCTGTGGCTCCATGTCAGGTGATCCTACCAATGGCTGGCCCCGCCCCTCGCCCTCCCCTCCCAGTCACTCCTTGCCTGGCCTGAGAAGGTAAGGGTGACGGTGGGGGATGGAGAAGTGGCCGGAGGGCAGACAGAGAGGTACAGAGAGGGGGGGGGGGAGAGAGAGGGGGGAAGAGCGGGAGGGAGGGGAAAGAGATATGTCAAAAGGATTTTGTCATTCCTGGTATTTTTTAACAACCGGTTCTCTGCCGTAATAACCGTCTGGGTAGGCGTGGCTAAGGGGGGGTCATATGACTGGTGGAAGTGAGTGACATCAAGTTGGCCACACCCACCCAGGTTTTGTGTCTCCCAGTGTTTTCTGTGGGAAATGGGTCCAAATGGCTCTTTGAGTGTTTAAGGTTGCAGGCCTCTGGGCTAATTCCTTATTAGAGCAATTATTTTAAAATAGCTTTTTTTATTTCTGCAAACCTTAGACTCCCCATATTCACTGTCAACTATTAAGCATAAGTGGGGGATTTGGGCTACGTCAGACTGGTTTTCAGCAAACGAGTTTCCTGGAAAAGACCAGTAACATATAACATTTTATATCTCCTGTCAACTAATGAGATTCAAATGCCTACTACCGATAGTAGAAATCCTATCCATATTACTCAGGAGTAACACCTCTATTTAATTCAATGGGCTCCATTACTTGACAGATATTTTATAGCATTGCAACCTAAGGATGCCGTAAAGAAACAATTCAAATTTATAACATGATCTATGAATGCCTGCTTAGACATGCACCTTTTCAATGGAATTGCTTTTCTTATATGTTATGTCCAGATATGGATGGATGGATGGTCAGACAGACAGATTAGATAGATTGAGAGATGATAGACAGACAGTCAGATGATAGATAGGTAGATGATAGATAGGTAATAGGTAGATAGATAATAGATACAGACAGACAGACAATAGGCAGATAGAAGATAGAGGGAGGGAGGGGGAGAGAGAAAATGTTCCTCAATTTCTGGATTGTCTCTCAGCCCAACCTACCTCATAGGGTTGTTGTGGGAAAATAGGAGGAGAAAGAAGTATGATATGTTCAACATCTTGAGTTATTTATAAATAATAATAAAGACAGGATGCAAATAAATGAATCTCTCTTGGGGGGTTCTGCCAGAACACCCTTACACAAATGAAGTCACGAAGCTTGAGTGTCATAGGACATGAGATTTTGGGTGGAGTGTTTTACACCACATTTGAGGAAAGTCCTTCACAAACTGGACCTTTATCCAGAGAAGGTCTATTACCAGTGTTCTTGAAATTCATTGACTTTGGGCCAATCACCAGGAGACGGTGAGTTATAGTCCCGCCTTAGCCATGAAAGCCGGCTGAGTGACTTTGGGCCAATCACTAGGAGACGGTGAGTTATAGTCCCGCCTTAGCCATGAAAGCCGGCTGAGTGACTTTGGGCCAATCACCAGGAGATGGTGAGTTCTAGCCCCGCCTTAGGCATGAAAGCCAGCTGGGTGACTTTGGGACAATCATAAGGAGACAGTGAGTTCTAGTTCCGCCTTAGCCATGAAAATCAATTGGATGACTTTGGGCCAATCATAAGGAGATGATGAGTTCTAGCCCCGCCTTAGGCGTGAAAGCCAGCTGGGTGACTTTGGGCCAATCATAAGGAGACAGTGAGTTCTAGTCCCGCCTTAGCCATGAAAATCAATTGGGTGACTTTGGGCCAATCATAAGGAGATGGTGAGTTCTAGTCCCGCCTTAGCCATGAAAGCCAATTGGGTGACTTTGGTCCAGTCCCACCCACCCCCCTCTCTCTGTCAGCCCAACCTTCCTCACAGGGTTGTTGTGATGGGGAAAAGAAAGAGCAGGATACCCTGCTTGGAGCTGCCCTCCCTCCCTGAATGACAGGCTTGGCCTTCCCACCCAAATAGGGCTAACACTGAACAGAGGCCCCCTCAGGCTTCTACAAGGCCGGGCCGGAGCGCGGTGGAGCGTCCGGTGGGCAGGCGGGCTGGCTGAGGGAAAGCCTCCCCTACCTACCTCCTCCTCAGGGCTGGTGTTGAGCACCAGAACCAGCCGGGTAGGCTCGCAGTAGAGCCGAAGGAAGCGGAGCAGCAGGCGGTCGACGCCCAGCCCGCGGGCGCAGATGACCAGGCCGTCCTGGTGGAAAAGATCCAGGAAGATCTGCGTTTCGTGTTCGAGAGGCGGCCCGGCCGCCATGGCTACCGGCTGTCATCGGCAATCCTCTCTGCGCATGCGCCGGGAGAACCACGAAGTTTGGCGAGGTAGAGCGACGCACGGAGACTTCCCGTGGCGCTCCTTTCAAGCCGGAAGCTCCTCTATCGAGGCGGGGCTGGGGTGGGAGGGGTGAGAAAAGAAAGAGAGGGAGGGAGAACAAGGCGCCTGTTAAAGGAATCGAGCCTCGGAGCGGCTCTCGTCGATTAGAGATACAGACAGCGCTGCTGCCATCTAGCGGTCGGCAAGTTGATTGTTTCAGGCTTTATTGCAATTTAAAACAATTATTAGCCGCTTTTAATAATTGAAACAATACAGCCAATTTATTGCAATTGTTTGTAATGGACCTAGCCTCTCCGGACAACCAATTATATTCTGCAGCGTTTCTCAACCTTCATAACTTTTATGAAGCCTGGACTTCCAAACTCCCAATATTCTCCAGCCAGACTTTCTTAAAAGTAGCTACGGTTGAGAAACACCGTTCCATAGGGCCATACAAGTATGGTGAACATCAGAATGGAGTTTTAAAAAGTTATCCCGACACAAGAAGCCAGAAGGGATGGCCGAGACCTGTGTCACGATTAAGACAGCAGAAGAAAAGGGGTGATTTGGATGGCCAGGATCTCACCCCCCCACCCCCAACTACACATGCAGGATCCAATATTGTAATTTTTCCTACATAGAAGGGGGAAAAGGGGAAAGGAAAAGGAAAAGGGGGGAAGGGGTGGGGGAGGGGGAGGAGCAGAGGGGAAAGGAAGGGAAGGGGAAGGGAAAGGATAGGAAAGGAGAGTGGGGAAAGGAAGGAAAAGGAAAGGAAGAGGGAAGGGAATGAAAGGAAAGGAGGAAGAGGGAAGGAGGAAGAGGGAAGAAGGAAAGGAGGAAGAGGGAAGGAAAGGAAAGGTGGAAGAGGAAAGGGAAGAAAGGAAGAAGGAAGGAAAGGAAAGAAGGAAGAGGGAAGGAAAGGAAAGGATGAAGAGGGAAGAGAATGAAAGGAATGGAGGAAGAGGGAAGGAAAGGAAAGGAGGGAAAGGAAAGGAAAGGCGAAAGAGGAAAGGGAAGAAAGGAAAAGGGGAGGGAAGGGAAGGAGGAAGAGGGAAGGCAAGCAAAGGAAAGTTTAAAGCAGGGCTATCCAACTTGGCCACTTCAACTCCCCAGCCATGCTGCGGAGCCATGCTGGGAATTGAAGTCCGCTGGTCTTAAACCTTGCAAAACGAGGTTGCCCAGCCCGGCTTTCAAGAGTCCCATTCAGAGCGTGCAGATCTTCCAACCAACCCTCCGCGCAAACGGCCACCCTTCCGCGGCTTGGAACTACGCCTCCCACAAAGCCAAAGTCCCGGGCAGAGCCCCGCCCCTGTAGAAAGCGCGTGCACGCGCGCATGCATCAACCCAGGCGGGCACCGGCCGGGCTGGTCTTCCCTTCCGGGTCCCCTGCGCGTCCCCGCTGCTGCTGCTGCTGCTTGCTGCTGGTCCCATCATGATCTTCTTGCTGGCTTTCTTTGCCAGCATCTTCCAGACAGGTGAGGCGAGGGAAGGCGCCAGGTGGATGTCTCCATCACCACTTAACCATGGTTTGGTCCTGCTCTCCCTTGGCCATCCCCCAAGGCTGCGTGTCAAGACCCCCCTCCCTTTTAGTCCTCTCTGGATCCGTCTCAGGAGATTGGGGGGAGGGGGATTTTCTTCCTCTCCCCACGTGCAAAAGACCCCAACCCTCATTCTTGAGTCCAGAAAAAAACGCAGGGGATTGGAAGCCCACTCCCCTCCCTTCACCTTTTTTGCAAACACCCATTGACGCCTTTTCAAGGTTAATCTGGAATTAAAAAGGCGAGGGGAGGGGGGGGGGCAAGATCGCTTTCAGACGAGAGGGATTTCACCTTTTCTTCCCCCCCCCCCCCCCACTCATTGGGATGGGCAGCAGGAAGGAGGGCGGTGAGGCTGCGGTTTATGGGAGGCCCCTTGGGGACCGCTGGCCTTGAGCTAATTCTTTAAAAACATCTTGACATCCTTGCTGGGAACAGGCAGCTCTCTATTCTTTTTCCCCCACGGAGCTATCGTGGCTTGAAAGGAAGATGCTTGTCAACGCACAAGCGCTTACAGGTAGTCCTTGATTTATAACCGCCGAAGAGAGTGGAACGTTCCTCGTTTTAAGCCGTGCAGTTGTTAACGCAAAGATGTCCTACCACTGCAATTTGCCACTTGTTTTTTTTTTTAAATTTGATTTATATGCCGCCCTTCTCCAGAGACTCAGGGTAGCTTACAATGCATTGAGCAATAGCCTTCATACTTTTGTATATTTTTACAAAGTCAGCTTATTGCCTCCACAAACTGGGTCCTCAATTTACCCATGGAAGGCTGAGTCCACCTTGAGCCTGGTGAGATTCGAACTTACAGAAATTGCAGACAGACGGTGTTTAATTACAATGCTTTTAGTCTGCTGAGCCACCAGAGCTCCTAACTTGTGTTTGCTTGTCAGAAGCCGGCTGCGAAGATCATGAATGTCCTTGAAAAAACAGCCCTTTAAAAAAAGGGGGGGACTTGTGACTTGATCTTCACAACCATCGCTTCGTCCCCCCCACCATCCCGTGTTCCGAATTCAGGTCCTTGGCAACCGGCATGTATTTACCGCAGTGGTGGCATCTTGGCATCACGTGATTGGCATTTGCAGTCTTCCCAGCTGGTTGTCCCAAAGGTTTTACTTTTTTTCTCCAAGTGGCAACTGGGCTTTCTTGATTTTTCTTGGAAGATGTTTCGCTTCTCATCCGAGAAGCTGCTTCAGCTCCGAACGAACGTCCTTCCGTTTGCCACCATCCTGTCGGAGCCGAAGAAGCTTCTTGGATGAGTGGCAAAACGTCTTCCAAGAAAAACCAAGAAAGTCCAGTTGCCTCCTGAAAAAAAGCACTTTTGGGACAACCATGGCCTGGAGTGAGAATCTTCGTAAAAGTTCCCAGCCAGTTTTTGACAAGCAAAGTTAATTGGGCGGTGGGGGTGGGGAGCTGGATTCACTTGAAGAGGACATGATTCATTTAACGACTGCAGTGAGTCACAACAAGCATGGCAAGAAAGATGGTAGAATCGGGCATGGCTTCCGGAACAACTGTCTTGCTTAGCAGTGGAAATTCTGGCCCCCATTGTGGTTGTAAGCTGAAGACGATCTATAATGAGAATGACTGGGTGTATCTGGGCTTATCAAACCAACAATGGGCATTAGATGTTACCAATAAAGGAGGATATTTGTAGCTCAGGGTTGAAATGAGAGGGGTCCTTGGTGCTCTCTGAGCTTGATTGTTTTCTTGCAAACGTTTCATTACCAAACTAGGTTACATCATCAGTGTTGGAAGGGATGAGGTTTGCTCTTGGTTCCTTGAACATTCTTCTCTAGCACTGATGAAGTTACCTAGTTAGGGTAATGAAACGTCTGGAAGAAAACAAGCGAACTCAGAGGGCACCAAGGCCCCTTCCTTAGATGTTTCTCCGTCTTCGAAGTCTTCGTATCGTGCCAGGGCGTAACGCCTCTTTCTTGTTTCCAGCTTTTACGGGCGTGAACGAACGCACTTTCCTTGCCATCAAGCCAGATGGGGTACAGCGGCATCTGGTTGGCGAGATCATCCGGCGCTTTGAGAAAAAGGGCTTCAAGCTGGTGGCGATGAAGCTCATGCAGGTGAGAACAGCCACGGGAGACCCCAGGTAGCACTCGGGGACTCTGGCTGAACTTGATCTCATTATGGGCATCCTGATCTTTTTTTTAAAAAAAAATTAGAGGAGTGCGAACGAAGCCTTATTGAAATTCACAGATCAAAATAATACCCCTCTCTTTAAATGCAACGCTGGTCGGTTAACAGAAATTAAGACAAATGAAGGCTTAGAAACAGAGATGAGCACCGCCCCCTAGAGTCAGGAATGACTAGCACATATGTGCAAGGGAACCTTTTTAGCTTCTTTTCCACACTGTAGAATGTGTGATCTTATTTTTTTAAAAAGTACCGTATTTTCCGGCGTATAAGACGACTGGGTGTATAAGACGACCCTCCTCAGAGCCATTTAAGGCTCGTCAGAGCCTTATGGGCTGGTCTGCCTGGTTACAGGAGAATGAGACCCGGCGTATAAGACGACCTCTGACTTTTGAGAAGATTTTTGTGTGTTAGAAAGTAGTCTTATACGCAGGAAAATACAGTAACTTCTTTTGAACTTTCAATTACACGTTGAAGGTGATTTTGGTGATGGAGCCGCTCAGCCTTCTAATTCCTTCGCAATCTGCAGGTGGGAATGTTAGAATCCCGGGTTTTTACAAACGTCTGTATTGATTGCATCTGATGTGTCTTCTGCTTAGGCTTCAGAAGAGTTGCTGAAAGAACATTACGCCTCTCTCCGTGAGCGTCCTTTCTTCAGCCGCTTGGTGAAATTCATGAGTTCGGGACCGATTGTGGCCATGGTGAGGAACAGAGATACGAGAGGCTAAATGTTAGCCTTAATGTTAATACCACTTTATAAGGCCTTGGTAAGGCCACACGTGGAATCCTGCATTCAGTTTTGGTCACCACAATGCAAAAAAGATGTGGAGACTCTAGAAAGAGTGCAGAGAAGAGCAACAAAGAGGATTAGGGGACTGGAGGCTGAAACATATGAAGAACGGTTAAAGAACTGGGTGTGTCTAGTTTAATGAAAAGAAGGACTAGGGGAGACATGATAGCAGTTGGTCCAATATCTCAGGGGCTGCCACAAAGAAGAGGGAGTCAAGCTATTCTCCAAAGCCCCTGAGGGCAGGACGAGAAGCAACAGGTGGAAACTAATCAAGGAGAGAAGCAACTCAGAACTAAGGAGAAATTTCCTGACAGTGAGAACAATTAATCAATGGAACAACTTGCCTCTAGAAGTTGTGACTGCTCCAACACTGGAAGTTTTAAAGAAGGTATTGGATAACCATTTGTCTGAAGTGGTGAAGGGTTTCCTGCCTAAGCAGGGGGTTGGACTAGAAGACCTCCAAGATCCCTTCCAGCTCTGTTGTTCTGTTCTGTTCTGTTCTGTTCTGTTCTGTTCTGTTCTGTTCTGTTCTGTTCTGTTCTGTTCTATTCTATTCTATTCTATTCTATTCTATTCTATTCTATTCTATTCTATTCTATTCTATTCTATTCTATTCTATTCTATTCTATTCTATTCTTCTTCAAATCATTAAATTTCCTGAGGTCAGATGCTCCTCGCTGAGAGACAACAGAAGTCCAAAGGCTCAGGTAGTTTTCCAGACTCAGCCTGAGATGTTTGTCAAGCCAAGTAACATTAGCCAAGTGGGACTTTTGAGTTGCAAGAATTTTTCCTCCTCCATTTATAGAGGCCCCGAAATGTTCTCTCCTTGGACTATTTTGATCTGTCTTCTGAAGTTTCTAGGGCAGCCTGAATTAAAAACAGCATTGGAATTTTTCCACGACTAAATATTTGGTGCATATTTTGTTGAGGCTTTGTTGCATCTTTCTTAGGTGTTTTCTTCGCAGGGGTCAGCAACCTGCGGCTCTGGAGCCGCATGTGGCTCTTTGCTGTGGCTCCCTGTAACTCAAAATATGCATCATCACTGCCAATGTGTGACACCCACCGGCACACAATTTATTGAGCTTTTCAAGCCCCAGTTGGCCAGCCGTGGATAAATCCAAGAAAAGAAAAGTTTCAGAAGAAAACAGAACATTTAATTCAACTACATATCCATAGTCAGGCACGGGAAGGGTTTTGTGGCTCCCGGTGTTTTCTTTTCTGTGGGAAATGGATCCAAATGGCTCTTTGAGTGTTTAAGGTTGCAGACCCCTGCTTTAGACTTACTGGTTTTGAGAAGATGCCACAACAATCTTTCCTGACAGTTGGGGCAGCCCAACTGCTTGTGTTGCCTTCTCTACTTCCATTAGGAAAGTTTTATTTTTGAAAAAAAAGCAGGACCATTTACCAAAATGACATTATTCCTGCAAGAACTTTTGGGTAGCTGCCGTGAGAGATCCACCAAAGTTGCTGCTGTTAACCATTCTTCTTCGTTCGCTTTCCGTAGGTCTGGCAAGGGCAGGAGGTAGTCAAAACTGCCCGCATGATGATTGGCGAAACCAACCCAGCCGATTCGAAACCTGGAACCATCCGAGGAGATTTCTGCATCGAAGTGGACAAGTGAGTTGAATTGTCATGAGTCCTCGGCATACAACCCCAATTGAGCCCAAGATTTCTGGGCTAAGGGAAACATTTGTCAAGTAAATCTTGCCCCATTTTACTACCTTTCTTGCCATAGTTAAATCATCACAGTTGTTAAGTTAGGAACAAGCTTGTGAAGTGAATCTGGCTTTTTGTTGTGATCTAGGCTTCCTGAGTCATTATAACACACGAGTAGTCCCAAAAACCTCTTTTATTGCAACAGCTGTGAATTACGTTCATTCACAGCTGAGTCCCAATTAGTTGCAAAAAGTCCTTCAGGAGAAGTCCTTCGGGATAATCACCAATCTTTATCTCCCTTGACACGCTGCCAAAGACTTACTTGGCAAAGCCACACAGAGTCCAGAATCAAACAGATGCCGACTGGGAACAGAATTAACAACGTTGCTTTCCTGCAAAAGGCCCACTGCTCCTCTTTTAAGCCTTATGGGAGGGGCCAATCATCTCCAGGCCTTACTCCTGAGTCATCCCTTTTGTTTTAACTGTTCTTGCCTTCTGGCAGCTCTGTGCATGCGTGCACTCTGCACATGTGCATGCTCCCCGTTCCTCCGCCTCGCTGAGGTCTGACTCTGGAGGCTACGATGACAGCACGTACCTCCCAAATGGCCCCCTCTCCCTCATCCAAGCCTTCCCCAGACTCCAGGACTGGCCCATGTTACTCCCAGGCCTCCTCACTGTCCGACTCTATTTTGAAGATATCAGACCTCCAAGCCAGATAAGGTCTGTGAGTGTAAATTCTCCCTTGAAAGACTTTGCCAAAGGTGAATGAGAGGAATTCCAACTGTTTAATAAAAGGAGTTTTGTCGGGACCAGGATTCTGCTTCATGCTTTTTGGGGAAGCCTGGGTCAGAACAGTAGGGCTATAAGGAACTGTATAACCTAGAGGGAGGTGATCCTTGTCTTGTACGTAACACATTTCTCTCCGAATACATTCAACTTCCTCTTACACTACCGTTTTTCTTTCTCTGCAGGAATGTGATTCATGGCAGTGATTCGGTGGAGACCGCTCAGCGAGAAATTGCACTCTGGTTTCGTTCTGAGGAGCTGATCTGTTCTTCGAAAGATAGCAGAGAGCACTGGGTTTACGAATAACCATTAAAAAAAAAATCTCAGGGGTTGCTCTTGGGGTCCGGACTTCCCCCATGTGGGAATCTTCTTGAATGTATTGCAAACTGACTCATGTCAAATAAGAGCCTTGGTTGAGAAAACCTGTTCCAGCTATTGAGTCGAATATTAATTAGAATAATATCCATGAGCTACGAAAGCACAAACACGCAGAAGTCTTCCAATCAGATATTATTCTTCAAAGGTCTCTCTTATATTAAGCTTTTCACTCCCATTTCTTATTTGGCCTTGTTTCATTGTTTGAGCTGTCTGGACAAAGCTGGGGAATCTTTCTTTAACCTTTTATCTAAATTCTCCAAAAATTCAGTCCCAAGATAAAAAGAGAGCAACGTAACTGGTGTTTGACTGCCAAGCAACAAAAATAACTTGTTCTCAATTAATAGGAGGCAGAGGGAACAAAGCCTTATGATCAATGTTTTTTGGAGGTTTTTTTTTTCAGTTTAATTGCCAAGGCTAATCTCATTCTCTTTTAAGGGGCAAGAAAGAGTGATGAAAAGGCAGACTTTCTGGCACTGTAGTTTGATTTTTTCCCCCCACCTGTCTAAAAAAGTATTAAAAACTCATTTTAAAGTTTTTAATACTTCAGAATAGGCAGAATTCAATTTTAATGTTATGCTCCTGGGGTTGCAAAAAAATGTTATAGAACAGGGAACAAATGAATGCCTGCTTAAAAGAGAGAGAGATCTGCAAGATTTTTAGATTTCTTATGCTATTAAGTTACCAACTGGAATGTTGGAACGAGAAACGCACAGCTCTTATTTGCAAATATTTTCGAAGGATATTTGTATGTCTGTACAAGCCTATTGCTTTTTTTTTTTTTTTTTTGTAAAATAAACGTGGGAAAGATACCCATTTTAATTCCTCCGGTTTTCAGAGGGGTTGTGTAATTAGAGCTTGTGGATTGCTCAATCTGTTGGAAGACAAAGAAGAATATGACTGCCCACCTTGAGGGATTGCAAAATAAGGACTCCAGAAACAAATATAGAGGAGTGAAAGCAGGGGTGAAATGCTACAGGTTCACACTAATTTAGGTGAACCGGTAGTAAAAAAAAAAGCTACCAGTTCAGGCAAACCGGTAGTTAAAAAGCTACTGGTTTGGGCTAACTGGTATTTTCAACGATCAGCTGTGCTGTGTGATTTATCGATTGAATCAAAATCACGAGGCACATCTGTTTCCTCCCCCACACCGCTGTTCTACTTACCTTGTCAAGCCTCCTTTTTCTGCGCGCATCATGCATTTGGCGCTTACCGTTCATGCGTGGGCAGCGAACCGGTGGCAAACCACACAGGATTTCACCACTGAGCAAAAGTGGTAGTCGTACAGTATGTAGACAGTAGAAGAGAATATTCGTAGCTCAGCACTGAACGATGGTCCTCTCTGCGCTTGGAGGTTGAGTTGCAGACGTTTCGTTATCCAAGTAGGTCACATCATCAGTGCCAGAAGGGAGCAGAATTTGCTCTCTGTTTATATACAAGTGGCATCCTTGTCAGTGCTGGTGAGGGGGGGTTTTCTACCTGCCTTGGTAGCTCTTTAATTAGGCCGTTTACTGTTTAGATGTCCATAGATAGTCTCAGTCTTCCAGGTCATGGTTGTTCCAAAGGTGCTTTTGTTTTTAAGAGGCAACTGGACTTTCTGGGTTTTTCTTTGAAGACATTTCGCTTCCCATCCAAGAAGCTTCTTCAGCTCTGACTGGGTGGTGGGAAACGGAAGGATTTACATACATTTATTTATTTATTTTATTTATTATTTGAATTTATATACCGCCCTACTCCCCAAAGGGACTAAAGGGCGGTGAACAGCCAAAATAAAATACAATAACATATAAAAGTTGAAAGTTATTTTAAAACAGAATTAAATATGGAAGCTACCTGCAAGGAATATAAATCCTTCCGTTCCCCCACCATCCAGACAGAGCTGAAGAAGCTTCTTGGATGAGAAGTGAAACGTCTTCGAAAGACAAAACAAGAAAGCCAAGTTGCCTCCTGAAAAAGCACCTTTGGGACAGTTTACTATTTACTTCGATTAGTTTACCTACTTTACCAGAACACCACCTTGCCAGCAATCAACACCCAGATAAACGGAGATTAAAACAAGGATTAAAACCAAACCAAAGATCAGTCTGTAATCAATACTGCAGTGAAAAAAATCTCAACTCAGACAAACCAACAATAAACAGCAACCTAACCCAGGAATTTACAAGGAAAGAACAACTTCCCTACCAACACTGATAGGGCAAGCCATTAGTACAGTACATAAAAAAGAGAACAAACCTCACCCCCTTCTGGCACTGATGATGGTATTTAGTTGGGTTATGAGATGTCTGCAAGAAAACAACTTAGTGCCTTAGAGAGCACTAAGGATTCCACGATATGTACCAGAACCAGGGGTGGGATTCAGCCGGTTTGGGCAAACCAGATATTAATTTTAATCTGGTTCGCCAAACTGGTAGTTGCCAGGAATGGCTCACCCTGCCTACCCCGTCCTGTCCTTCCCAGGAGTCTCTATTCGGCCCATTTTGGATGCCAGGTAAGTGCAGAGCCCGTGCGGAGGCTCTGAGATAGCGAAAAACAGGCTTCCCAGAAGTTGTGGAAGTCTGAAAACGGGCCTGTTTCCAGCTTCTGGAGGGCTCCCGGAGACTGAAGGAAGCCGTCTTCACCCTCCCAGAGGCTTGAGGGAAGCCCCTGGAGCCTGGGGAGAGCAAAAAATGGGACTCCCGGAAGTTCTGGAAATCTGGAAACGGGCCCATTTGCAGCTTCTGGAGCCCAGGGGAGGCCATTTTTGCCCTCCTGTAGGCTCAAGGGAAGCCTCCGGAGGGCAACCTTCCCCATGGTGCAGGTAGCTGAGTAGGCCACGCCCACCCAGCAACCAGGCAGCGAGCTGGTTGCTAAAATTTTTCAATCCCACCCCTGCTTAGAACTCTCAACACACACTTGACAATATCATTTTTTCCACTTGTGTATTCCAGTAAGAAACGGGGGCCTATCTCTCTCTCTTTCTCCTTGGCATGTTGGAGACTTCCCATCTTTCTCAGGGGTTCAGCAAGGCGCTCACAATCCGTGACGATAATAACATTTTTATTACATACAGAACAGATAATGGTTTTCAGTTTGTTTGGTAGCACGGAAGGGAGAAAGCACGGGAGGGGTTGGTTTTCATAACAGCTGTCTCTTTACATCTTCAAACAAAACAGCAGAGTTTACAGCCTTCCAGACACATTATTATTATTTTTTTTAAAAAATCCTTTTATAACGTACAAGTCAACTTTACATACATCACAGTGGAATTGCAGCAGGAAAGGTGTCTCTGTGAGGTCCCTCAGTCAGCGTTTCTCCAGGCTGGCTGACAAGCCCCTAAAGAAGGAGCACATTCTTTGGGTGCTGTTTTCTTTCACTGTCTCCTCCTCCTCCTCCTACACGCCATTCCCACGTGTGTGCTTCTTTTCAACATGCTCCCAACTGCAAAAGGCTTGGGAGCAGATGCAGCAGACAAGCAAGGTTAGGACTAGTAAATGGCCAGAAAAATGAGAGAGGCCGGAGGGCTTCATCAAACTTTAAAAACAAAGAAAGAAACACAAAACTCGGTTTCAAACGTATGTAAGAACAGGACAAGCTCTGGTGCCTTATGCTATTTGTTTCTGCTGTTTATTTATTTTTCTTTGCAGTGTTTCTTAACTTCGACCACTTTTAAGAAGTGTCCGCCTCAACTCAACCCAGAATTCTCCATGATTTGAAGTCCAAATTTCTTTAAAGTAGCCGAGAAACATTGTTGTACGGTACCCAGCCTAAGCGTGCACGCTCTCTCTCTCTCTTTATATATATATGTTTGTTTGTTCATTCTCCCCTTGGGAAAATGCAGTGCATTTGTCCAGAAGCAAATCCCATCGAACTAAGAACAGCTTACTTTCTGAGACACGAATAGCATTGCGGCTTCAATCAACTCTTTTGTTTTTAATCATGGAGCCAATTTTGTTGGCTTGATGGGTCTGTCATGGTATATCAACCTTCCTCAACTTGCTACCCTTTGTGTTAGAAGTACAACTTTTTCTGAATTCCCTTTTGGCCAGGTGGATTTAAGAGTTTTTGGGAAAGGTTTAAGTCCTGATACATCTAGGTAGCACCTGGTGAACCACAGCTGATCTCCAAAAGCCAAAGCAGATCAGATTGGCATAGGAGACCACCAACTCACCCCAGGGTTGTAGGCCAGACTTGGTAGTTGAAAGAAGGGGAAGAAGAAGCCAAGACAGATGTGTCGATGAAGACCCCTAGAAGCTGACCTTAACTCACTGGGGGAATCGCCTTTATAGACCCAGCTGGAAGGCTGCCAGTTGGGAAAGGCTAGAAAAGGATACTTAGACCATCTGAGATGGTCCTGGGATCTGATCAAGTTCATCAGCCTTTTGAAACGCCTCTAAACACTATATCTTTATAGAAGATAAAGTTCATCTCCTTAGCAGCTTTTTTGGACCTCATCAGGTTCTTAACACTGTCCTCATCTGCCTCAGATTTCTTTTGCTACTTCTACAAATCCTAGTCTAAGAAGGAAGGGCCTTCTAAGAACCTCCAGTTGTCCTTCACTTCCCCTCTTCCCTACTTCCTTCTCCCGGACAATTGGCCTCTCTCTCTACACATTCCACTCTTACATTCTCTGACCCATTTGTTTGTTCGATTTCTCCTAGTTTTCTTCCCTGATTTTTCTCTTTCCGAGATAGATAACCTGAAAGATTTTGTGATTTATATTCCTGCAGCTCCCAGCAGAGCACCCCCACATACATTGAAGGTGGTTTCAGCCTCCAAAATATTCATCCACTCTGGAATACTGCAATATTTAAAGGCAGAAGAAGTTCAGATTTTTCTGGCATGCAGTAGGCAAGATCCCACATGCTCATCTGGTAAAACCTTATTATCTTTACTGCATTTCTATCCTTCTGCACCAACAAAGAGCCCAGAACAATTTCCAGACTGGTGCCTAAACCGCGATGAACCCACCAGTGCCCAATTAAAATAAATTTAGTGATGGGAACTCATCCTGTGCCCAGAGCCCATATTCTACATACAATGCCAACTGCTGACATGTGGCTATAATTCCCAAACATACCTGCAAACCTTCCTGGTAGAGATTTTAAGATACTTTAGCCAAGTTCAGATCGCTCCCAAATGCGTGCCTGGACCTCACAGAATAATTGTGAAGGAGAAAGGACAAGGGATGTTAGTTGCTCTCAAAAACATCTGGCTCCTACTGGCTTTGGAGATCAATCCAACTGTCGACACAGTTTCCATGGTGGCAAAGGGGAGTAAGCCAGTTAAGCAGTTCATAGGTATGTTTCTCCATGCAGATAGGAAGGAAGGAAGGAAGAGAAGGAGGGGGCTGCCTTGGAAAAGTTGTCCAGTCCTTCTGAGCCAAAGGGTGTGGCCTTCCTTTGCGTCTTGACTTCTGATGCAACAGACTTCACCCCAAAATTCCCTCCAACCGGAAAGCCAACGGTAACCCCAGCCAGTCTAGACAAGTTCCACCATCTCAAGACCCATCACTGTAAACCTGGAGAGGGAGGGAGCCACTGCATGGCACAGGAATGGTTGTAGTTATCTGGGATCGGATAGGCCAGCGGTAGGAATTATGCAAAAGTTCTGTATGTACATATTGGCATTCGGGAAGTGGGTGTCAGTAGAAGGGAGAAAATTATACTGGTAGGAAGAGGAAGAGAGGTTCATTCCGGGATGTAGGACACCTGCCAGACGATGATGTGGCTTCGTTCAGCCTTGGAGAGGATCGGCTTCACCTGGGCAACATCGCCCGCGTTTTCTTCGGTCTCGTCGTCTTCTCCGTCCCCTTTAGAAGGAAGAGGAACAAAAGAATAGAGCAGGGGTGTCAAACTCGATTTCATTGAGGGCCGCATCAGGGTTGTGATTGACCTCTAGGGGGCTGGGGCTATGGCCAGGGAAGCGTGGCCAGCATGACATCACTCATGTTGGGGGGGGGGCACCTGTGGTGGTCCGAGTGCTCTGCCAGCGAAAACGGGCTCACGAGCTCCATTTTCGGCGGTGTTGTGACTCCGACCCCTGAGCCTGTCTTTTCAGAGGGAGAGAACTCAGAAGGTGAAGGAGAGGATTTGGCAAGGCCTCCCTCTCCAGGACCCTCCTCTCTGGCAATGCCTCAGGTGTCCTCCGAAGGCCAAGAGATATGCCAGGAGCAAGGCACTTCGGAGTAGCCACAGATAGAGAGCAACGGGGATGAGTTTTGGCTGGATCCCCGACAGCATCGAAAGGATAAATACGCGCAGCAGAGAAAGAGGCATGGGCAGGCCAGAGATTGAGCTGAGTCACTGGACCACACCCCACAAGGGATAAAAGGGGGTGTGTCGGCTATTCAGGCCTTGTGATGGACAAATTGAAAAGCTCAGAAGTCATATCGTGTATCTAGAACCCTGTTAGAAGCTCTTTTTGGATTCCTTTGGACAATTCTTTGCTGTGTGGACTTAATTTGATATATCAGACTGAGGAGAAAAAAACCTCCCTTAGTGAGTAAAAACTTTTGGCAGGCAGTTTATGTTTTTACTGCCAAGCCTGTTATCTTCAAGAAGTCCTGACTGTGTGATTCATTAACTCCTGGCTGTCTGTTTGTGTGTGTGCGTGCGACAGGGACAGAATAGGTGGCGATGGCCTCCTGCAACCCTTTGCCCATGAAAATGGCGCTCAGAAGGGCCGCATGCAGCCCTCCCAAGCTCTGTTTTCATTGGCCTAGGCATCGCGGGGCAGTCCTTCACTGTTTCCAGGGTGGCCCTGTGGGCCAGATCTAAGCACCCCATGGGCCAGATTTGGCCCGCATGCCTTGAGTTTGACACCCCTGGAATAGAGCGTCAAAGAGTTCCATTCTCAGCAAAATTCACCAAACAGACGATCAAATACCAACCCTGTTGACATCTTGGATTTACACAAGAGAGCTTTTCACTATCAAGGAATGTATGTTTTGCAACCTTCTGACAAGCAAAGTCAGTGAGGAAGCCAGATTCCCTTAACAACAGTGTTACTAACTTAACTGCAATGATTCACTTAACAACTGTAACAAGAAAGGTCATAAAACAGGGCAAAATTCACTTAACAAATGTTTCACTTAATAACATAAAGCTTGGGCTCAATTGTGGCCATAGGTTGAGAACTACCTGCATAGCAACTATAGTATTATGGACAAATGGGTGTTGGAGACCTCTGAAGAAACAGGCTGCTTCCATTTCAGTGGGTGTGTAAGAAGGGTCACCCCAAAGAAAGAGAAAACAGATGATTGAGTTCTGCCCTTATCAGCCATCTGTGTAGTCCTTGGTGTGATTTCTTCTTTCACCATCCCATATTCACTGGGCCATATGCATCCACAGCTGCGGCAAGAGACAAGGATGCACTGCGAAACTCACCAATCCGGAAGTCGATGTATCCTTCACCCCCGCTTAACACGAGGACATTTTTCAGCTTCTGTCCTTCCTCCTCGACGGTATCTGTGCTGGGGTTCTCTGAAGGACTATCCAGGACGCTCCCATTCAACGTGGCAAGGACATTTCCTAGAAGGACGTAGAGCTAATTAAGCAGCAGCTCCACCCCAACCTTTTGAGAAGCGGACAAGGCTTTGGAAGAGCAGCTTGAAGTAAAATGAAACAGGATTGACATGGAAATATTTTCCATTCCATTCCATTCAAGCTGGGCGGATACGACCCTGTAGACGACCCTGACTCGGTCAAGGACCTTGAGAGTACTCATCTCTAATGATCTAAGTGCCAGAGCTCACTGTAACAGCATTGCCCAAAAGGCATTAAGAGTTGTTAACCTAATCTTGCATAGCTTCTTCTCCGGTAATATTGTACTAATAGGGCATACAAAACTTTTGCTAGACCAATTCTTGAATACAGCTCATCTGTCTGGAACCCGCATTGCATATCAGACATTAATACAATTGAGAGAGTCCAGAGATATTTCACGAGAAGAATCCTCCACTCCTCTGCTCACAACAGAATCCCTTAGGCCACCAGGCTTGAAATTTTAGGCTTAGACAACATAGAACTTCGCCCCCTTTGGTCTGACTTAAGCATAGTACATAAAATCATCTGCTACAACATCCTACCTGTCAATGACTACTTCACCTTCAACCACAATAATACACAAGCACACAATAGATACCAACTCAAGGTAAACCGCTCCAAACTTCCACTGGTTAATTGTTCTAACTGCCAGGAAATTCCTCCATAGTTCTAAGTTGCTTCTCTCCTTGATTAGTTTCTACACGTTGCTTCTTGTCCTGCCCTCAGGTGCTTTGTGACTAATACTTTGGATCTGTATAAATGGAACACAAACTGCTTGGGGAAAGTTGGTGTTGCAGTTATACACGCAAAGACCAAGAGAAGCGCTACTGACCAGGTACGGAGACAAAGAACTTGACCGCATCGCGGTGTCCATGGAAACAGAGTTGGGCTTGCGCCATAGAACAATATGGGATAAAGCTACTAGTGGACTTGTCATTGCTGTCATCGCCACCATAGACATGGATGACACCTCCAGGGCGGTTCCCCTCTCCAGATGTTGGCGAAGTCTTGTTGGCTGAGACCAAAGGAAGAGAAATGGAAGTCAACAAGCAAGGTGGAAGAAGATCAGGGGTGAAATCCAGCAGGTTCTAACAGGTTCTGGAGAACCAGTAGCGGAAATTTTGAGTGGTTCCGAGAACTGGCAAATACCACCTCTGGCTGGCCCCAGAGTGGGGTAGGAATGGAGATTTTGCAATATCCTTCCCCCAGGAGTGGGGAGGGAATGGAGATTTGCAGTATTCTTCCACTGCCACACCCACCAAGCCACACCATGCCCACCAAGCCACGCCTACAGAACCGGTAGTAAAAAAAATTGGATTTCACCACTGAAGAAGATGGCTAGTTTCTTCCCATTGCAGGTTTTAAAACTGATTTATTCATAACTTCCTTTCATAGGGCGTCTGGGAAATGTTATGAACAATCTCCTAATCTCACACTTTCAGGCAGAGGGGACTATAGTCATCCCCAATCATGTCACCCACTGATTCACCCCACTATTTCATCCGTACCATTTCCCGGCAATTTCTGAGCGAAAGGGAAGTGAGATGAATAAATGGTCCAAAGGAGACAAGTAAACAGATGAATCAAGGGACGGAAAAATGAGTGGAAAGCTTAAACATCTAAACCTAGCAATTCCTTGTTGGTTTAGTACTTACCCCTGAGCCCAAGAAGTTGACCTCGGTGAAGGACTACAGCTAAGGCAGAGGAGAAAGCGATGAGAGAGAAAAAAAATGGATTGGGGGGTTGGGGGGAGAGAAAAAAGTGGTTATTGAGAGAATAGCTAAAAGAGAATCTTGGCAGAAACACTTATCATTTTAATGTACTGTATTTTTCGGACTATAAGACGCACTGGATTATAAAACGCACCTATCTTTTGGGGAGGAAAAGAAGAAAAAAAAATCTGCCTCTGCCTCCCAGCATCCATCTGGTATTCATCTGACACACATTTGCCGCTGACACTCATTCGCTGCCGTGGCTTGTTCGCTGCTGCCCATTTGCTGCAGCCCGTGTGCCACCGTGGCCCATTCTAGACCAGCTGATCAGAACCACACTAATCCCCTCCCCCCCACCACAATATTCGCTGTATAAGACACACAAACATTTCCATCCACCTTTTTGGGGAGGTGGGGTGCGAAAGTGTGGTGACTCATTTCTTTTTTCACGGAGGGAATGAAGAGCATTCAAGAAAAGGCTGACGTTTCTTCATACAACAGAGGAAATAATTGAAAACATGCAAATGTCCACCACTTACTCTCGGTCAAAGGGATAGAAATGACCACTCCGTTGCCCGTGCCAACCCACAGGCGGTTGCCAGCGATGAGTAAAGCTGTGATCCGTACAAAGGAGAAACCCAGTTTTCCAGTCCCTGAATAGAAGAGCAACATATCATTGATTGGTATTGTGCAAGCAACCCCAAAAGTTCAAGAAAGATCTGCAAACATTAGCTAGCCACTGTAGGAGATGACCAGGCTGAGCTGGAAGGCGGCGTTAAACATGTCATTAGCTTGGAATCCTTATGTAGCTCCATGAGACCTATGTTCAGCTCCCAGTGAATTCCACTGACTCTTATCTAGCACAAATATGTCTTAACCATTAATAGGCCATATTCTTGTGTAGAAGTAGCATGGAATAAACTTTTAGTGCTTTGAATTCAACTGGTTAGTTGGATCTGGCAACTGTTAAACTAAGCATCTTAGGGACTTCAAGGACCATTGTCCAGAAGGACAATGTTGTGGGAGGCAGCACTCGGCACACGAAGAAGCAAGGAGAAAAACTAGGAGGAGGAATGCTTCCAATGCCATTTCACTTTACCTAACATTTTGCTGACATAGGGCTCAATATCCACATCCTGAAGATGTTGGTGAGTGTGGGCATGATAGAGCCGTAGAGTGGAGTCCAGACGGATGGAAACCCAAACTCCATCTCCAATCCAGGCCAGCTGCCGGATCTGACTCTCCCGGCGAGGATGAGCATCAAAGGACTTCTGGAAAACCATCAAGGAAAGAAGCTTTGATTTCATGACAGTTACAAACCTAACTTTCTTCCGTTTCCTGTGTGTCCACTAGCACATCACAACCTCAAATATCAGCCACAATATTCTAAAATTATAGCTTGTCCAATAAGAATTTCAGTTGCCTTGCTTAAAAGTAACTTGCATTAAGTTATCTACTAATCCATAAGGAGGGTTGTCTCTCCCCAAAACAAGAGCTATTCTTGACTTCTGACTGGGACAAGGGTGGCACACCCCAAAGGAGTCAAGAATTCAGTCAGATCAGGACAAAAATCTCACTTTGACTTAATTTAAATTTAATTAAAAGTGAAATAAATGACATCAGTGAGGTCT
Source organism: Coluber constrictor foxii (assembly GCA_038048745.1). NCBI lineage: Eukaryota > Metazoa > Chordata > Lepidosauria > Squamata > Colubridae > Coluber > Coluber constrictor. Next base: position 8,690,914 of record CM075973.1, read on the forward strand.
TTCCCCCATTGGGTTGATAAATTTTCTTTCCTGGCCCATGAAAAATTACAGTTTGATGACAATTTTAGGAAGAGCTCAGGGGAAGTGGGGGGGGGCACAAAAGTTAGGGCGGGGTCCTCAAACTTTTTAAACAGGGGGCCAATTCACGTCCCCTCAGACTGTTGGGGGGCCAGACCAGCTGGGTGGGCATGGCTAGGTGGTCATGTGGCTGGGTGGGCGGTAATTTAGCAGTCCAAACAATACACACATTAAACTTTAATTTGTTATCCTCCAGGGGATGGAAAGCAGATTAGTGAAGGGATGCGGCTGCCTTGGGGTGTGTATGAGGGACTTCTGTCTGTCTGTCTGTCTATCTGCCTCCCTCCCTCCCTCCCCCCTCTCTCTGGAGGCCGGGGAGGCAAAAAAGGCCCCATTTTTGCCCCCCCCTCCCCAGGCCTCTACACAACCCATTTTTGGCCTTCCTGGCCTCCAGAAGATTGGGAGGGGGGGGGGCTGCTGGTGGATAGGCAGGGTGATGGGGGCAGGGCAGCCTCATCCTGCACGGGCCGGATTAATGGCTTCGTTGGGCTGTATCCAGCCCGTGGGCCATAATTTGAGGACCCCTGAGTTAGGGGGATGTAACTGAACCTTGTGGGCGGGGGGCTCTTTTCAAATGGCGTGGTCCATAAAAGCTTATGCGAAAATACAAAGCGTTCTTCTCTAAAGTGATCACAACTTCTGGCTGATTCATGTACCCTCATTTGTCAAAGTAAATTGAGCTTTTAATATCCCACAAAAAAGCAGAGAGCAGGAAGGGGCTTCCTAAGGATAGCCGTAGAACCCTAATGAGATACTCCTGGTACCTCAATCTGCATTGTCTTTGGCTGGATGACATGAATTTTGTTCTTATAGCCACACCACACTCTGTCGTATACCACGGCCATGCAGCGAATGGAATGATGGGTGTGGCCCAGATCCATGAGATGGTAGTTGCTGAGATCCCACTGACCATCTAGAGAAAAATGGAAAGAGGAAGGGAGTGGAAAAGAGAAGTCTTGAGACTGGAATCCTCTTGAGGAATCAGGCACTTCTTTGTTTAAAATTACAGAACCACTGAATTGAACAGGTCCCTTTGAGTGACTGGATCCAACCTTGGCTTTAGGAATCAAGATTAAAGTGCCTCTAACCCATGCTTCTCTACAATCAAACCGCCCAGATAGTATGAACTTTTTTTTAATAGAGCTGAATTGGAATTTGTTTTCTTAAGGCCACTATTCCAGGCCCTGAACTCTGGAAGCATAATCCGATCCAGACCTAAGTTAATATTTGAAGCTCTAAATAGGAGTATTTTTTTAAAAATTTAATTTATATGCCGCCCTTCTCCGGAGACTCAGGGCGGCTTACAATGCGTTAAGCAATAGCCTTCATACTTTTGTATATACCTGCTTAGTAGGGCTTCCCCCCTCCCCCCAAGCGGTGTTCTTTTTTATACAAAGTCAGCTTATTGCCCCCACAATCTGGGTCCTCATTTTACCTACCTCAGAAGGAGGGAAGGCTGAGTCAACCTTGAGCCTGGTGAGATTCGAACTTGCAGTAATTGCAGGCAGCTGGTTTTACTTAACAGTACTTAACAGTACTTAGTCTGCTGCGCCACCAAGGCTCTTCTTCATATCCCAAATTTCTATAGAACACACCAGTGTTGAAATCCAAATTATTTTACTACTGGTTCTGCGGGCATGGCTCGCTGGGCGTGGTGTGGCTTGGTGGGCGTGAATTGAAAGGTGTGGCAGGGGAAGGATACTGCAAAATCCCCATTCCCTCCCCACTCCTGGGGGGAAGGCTATTGCAAAATCTCCATTCCCACCCCACTCTGGGGCCAGCCAGAGGTGGCATTTGCCGATTCTCCGAACTGCTCAAAATTTCCGCTATCAGTTCTCCAGAATCTGTCAGAACCTGCTGGATTTCACCCCTAGAACATACCAAAATGTTTCCTGTCTGCTAGATTCTACCAACTGCAGTGTTAAGCGGCCATGAGACAAGTTAATTTTTAGTGCAGCCCAAAACTTATTAATCCTAGTTTTTTTCCACCTTTTCCAGTTTTTTAAAAAAATTTTTATTTTAAATACAAATAATGCAAATAGTACATATACATCTAAATACAAAAAAAGGGGAAAAATACAAATATTACAGTGCACCCCCACCCCCAGAGACCATTTTTTCCTTATATTCCTTCTTCTATAACAGCTAAAAGACATACAATATATTCTAATTGTGCCCTTATCCCCTCCAAAACAACATATATTCTTGAGTAGGTTTATTCCCTTTGCCTTCCACCAACACTGATTTTATAAAATCCCCCCATATTTCATTATAATTGTTTGCTTCGATCATCCTTTTTTAAAATTCAATTTCTGTTGTTAATTTATCATTTGTTGCCATACGCCAACTTTCATTACACCACTCATTTTTTGGAATATCCCAATTTCGTACCCAATATTTAGCCATCGCTAATCTAGCTGACACTTTTTCCAGTTTTCAGCAACAGGATATCATTGATAGCAGCTGACCCTTACCTTCTCCCCGATGGAATATGGCAAGGGTCCCATCCGCCAAAGCCACAAGAACTCGCCCTTTCACATGCCTAAATAGACAGAGGGAAGAGGGACACAGTTTTTCAAGTTACACGGAGGTAACTTTGAGGTGGAAGAGAATGATGTGCATTTGAGAATTCTGCAGTATGACAATCATAAAAATTTAGCATCCTAAATATCTTACTATAAAAATAAAGGTTTCCCTTGCACATATGTGCTAGTTGTTTCCGACTCTAGGGGGCGGTTCTCATCTCCGTTTCAAAGCTTGAAGAGCCAGCGCTGTCCGAAGATGTCTCCGTGGTCATGTGGCCGGCATGACTAAATGCCAAAGGCCCATGGAAAGCTGTTACTTTCCCACCAAAGGTGGTCCCTATTTTTCTACTTGCATTTTCGACGTGCTTTCGAACTGCTAGGTTGGCAAAAGCTGGGACAAGTAACAGGAGCTCACCCCGTTATGCGGCACTAGGGATTCGAACCGCTGAACTGCCGACCTTTCGATTGACAAGCTCAGCGTCTTAGCTGCTGAGCCACCGCGTCCCTTCTTATAGTGAAAAATAACAGCAAAGTTTGCAATATCAGTAATGTATGGTTTAATTTAGCTTTTTTAAGATTGGAGGTGGTATGTAAGAAACCACCCAGAGTCAGTCATGTGAGCCAAACAGTGTAGAAATTTGATAGGTAGGAGAGAGGGAGAGGGAAAGGGAGACGGGGGAGAGAAAGACTTTTAATGCAAATATGCAAGTTCTGATTCTTTCATTTTATTTTAACAAGTAATATCGTACATACCGTATTTTTCAGAGTATAAGACGCACCTTCGCCTCCCCCCAAAAAGAGGGTGAAAATCTGGGTGCATCTTATACTCTGAATGTAGCCCCGCCCAGCTTCTCAAACAGATGTTTCAGAGGCTGAAAAAAACATCATAAATGAAGCTTCAGAAAAAAAGCCCCCAAACAGAGCTTCAGAGGCCTTTTTTCTGAAGCTCTGTTTCGGAGACTTTCAGAGGCAGTAAAAAAACATATTTTTCTGAAACAGTATTTCAGAGGCAGAAAAAAGAACCAAGGCACAGAGCTCACAACCAAGTTGCTAACCTGTTGCTAAAATTCACCTCTGGGAACAGCTGATTCCAGGAGGCTGATCCACCTGCCGATCAGCTTTTTTCTTATTTTCCTCCCCCCAAACTAAGGTGTGTCTTATATTCTGGTGCATCTTATACTCTGAAAAATACAGTAATTCCGTACATATTTATCCATAAAACCCCCCAAACTCATCTGGTCTACTTACACCAAACTTAATACAGAATCCTTCAACTTGATGGAATGCAGGCACTTCTTCCAGTTTGACACTGCTGAGTGTACATACAACCTGGCAGGGAGGGAATATTAGACAGGATTAGATTGGCAGTACAGGGCAAGCATCTGTATCATCTTCTTTGGGTTCAGAAGTTAAACAGGCTCAGGTCTGGTTAGTACTCCGGTGGGAGCTCCTTGACAAAAATCTCAGCTATAGGCCAGGTCTGACATTGGAAAAAAAAAATTCTTAGAGTAAGCCGATGGCAAGTTGGCAAAAAAACCCTACAAAGACTATGAAATCGTCACAAATTGAGTCAACTAGAAGGAGAGTTTGCTTTTTACCTAGTTAAGACTGGTGTTTTTCAAATTCAACAACTTTAAGATGTCTGGACTTCAACTCCCAGAATTCACCACCCAGCCTGAATTGAAGTCCATGCATCTTAAAGTCACCCAGTTGGTTTTCATGCCTAAGGCAGGACTAGAACTCACAATCTCCTGGTGATTGGCCCAAAGTTATTCATCTGGCTTTCACGCCTAAGGCGGGACTAGAACTCACAATCTCCTGGTGATTGGCCCAAAATCATCCATCTGGCTTTCATGCCTAAGGAGGGACTAGAACTCACAATCTCCTGGTGATTGGCCCAAAGTTATCCATCTGGTTTTCATGCCTAAGGTGGGACTAGAACTCACAATCTCCTGGTGATTGGCCCAAAGTCATCTGTCTGGCTTTCATGTCTAAGGCGGACCAGAACTCACAATCTCCTGGTGATTGGCCCAAAGTTATCCATCTGGCTTTCATGCCTAAGGAGAGACTAGAACTCACAATCTCCTGGTGATTGGCCCAAAGTTATCCATCTGGCTTTCATGCCTAAGGAGAGACTAGAACTCACAATCTCCTGGTGATTGGCCCAAAGTTATCCATCTGGCTTTCATGCCTAAGGAGAGACTAGAACTCACAATCTCCTGGTGATTGGCCCAAAGTTATCCATCTGGCTTTCATGCCTAAGGAGAGACTAGAACTCACAATCTTCTGGTGATTGGCCCAAAGTCATCCGTCTGGCTTTCATGCCTAAGGCAGGACTAGAACTCACAATCTCCTGGTGATTGGCCCAAAGTCATCCGTCTGGCTTTCATGCCTAAGGCAGGACTAGAATTCACAATCTCCTGGTGATTGGCCCAGAGTCACCCAGCTGGCTTTCATGGTTAAGGTGGGACTTGAACTCACAGTCTCTTTCTTTCTAGCCTTAACCACTAGACCAAAGTGGCTCTCCAACTGAGGCCTGATCGTGTTAGTAATAGACGGGCTGTGAAAGCAAAGCCTGAGATTCTTACCAGCCGTTCTGTGCTCCAAGCCACATGGTGGGGGCGGCACTTGTGGTAGCACCCACTGTATTGCCATTTGCCTCTTGATCCGGCACTGCCGCGCTCGACTCTATTTTTGGATGTCCGTTCTCACTGTTGACAGAAAAAACATCCTTTTTAAGTGCCTGATGGTACGGAGGAAAAAAATGCTTTCTACGTGTAATACTCGGCTTACGAACACAATTGGGACCACTGTTGCTAAGCAAGGCAAGATTTTAAGACCTTTTTGCCATGGTTGTTAAGTGAACATTGCAGTTGTTATGCGAATCAAGCGGTTGTTAAGTGAATCTGGCCTCTCCCATTGATTTTGCTAATAGGAAACCGGGTGCAAAGGTTACAGATGGCTATCAAGTGACCCTGGGATGCTTCAACTGTCATAAATGACTAAACAAACTGTTGTAAGTTAAGGACTACTGTATTTTTCGGAGTATAAGACGCACCTTTCTCCCCCCCCCAAAAGAGGCTGAAAATTTGGGTGTGTCTTATACTCCAAATGTAGCTTTTTCAAAGCTTTTTTTCAGCCCTAACGAGGCGCTAACGAAGCACTAGCGAGTGAAGTGATCTTCCCAGCTTTGCCTACTCCCTCTCAGCTGTGCTTTAACGAGGCGCTAGCGAGTAAAGCGATCTCCATGCTTTTCTCCAACCTTCTTCTGAAAGCTTTTTTTCAGCCCTAACCAGGCGCTAGCCGAGTGACGCGATCTCCCCGTGCTTTGCCTGCTTTTCTCATTGCTGCTTCCTCTCAGCTGTGCCTTAGAAGCTGTTTTTTATCCCCAAGCAGCGGATAAAAACCCAGCAAACTAATGTGCTGAAGCTGAACAGACTAAGGACACTAGCTAGATGAATACCTGGTAGGCAGATTTTTCCCCCCCTATTTTCTTCCCCAAAATCTAAGCTGCGTCTTATACTCCAAAAAATACGGTACTTATAGCTGGCCAAGCTTTGATCTTCTTTAACATGGCATTCTTTACTCTGCAACTGACTGTCCCTTTTCCATTTGTTGCTGAGTTCCTGGGAATGTTTCTTTTACCTGTTCTGCCTTGCAGGTGCCTGAGCTGGAGTCGGATCGGTAAACACATGTTCTGTAAGGGGGCCAGTCCGGACTTGGGCTGGCTCCATTTCGCTCACGCCGTTCTCTGGCACCTCCGTGGCTTCGGTGGCCTCTTCGGTGGACTGGGACTGATCAATCCTACCATTGCTTGTTGCAGTCACTTCATCTGAAGACAAAACGGTGACATTAAAGACGAACAAAAAGATGAACAAAAAGAATGGTTACCTTTAAGAAATACTGGTTCAGCTATTCACAGAGAAAAGCAGGCCCCAGCTCAAAAAAACACATCATAGATTTTTAAAAGGCAAAATCATTCAGAGCTGCCGGGAGTCCCGTAGGATATAATTTTTTAAAAAAATTATGGTTGTCTAGACTGGATTTGGCATTTTTATCCTACTATCATATCAGATAAGGAAAGGTAAAGGTTCCCCTCGTACATGTATGCTAGCCGTTCCTGACTCTAGGGGGCGGTGCTCATCTCCGTTTCAAAGCCAAAGAGCCAGTGCAGTCCGAAGACGTCTCCGTGGTCATGTGGCCGGCATGACTCAACGCCAAAGGCGCACGGAACGCTGTTCCTTTCCCACCAAAGGTGGTCCCTATTTTTCTACTTGCATTTTTGACGTGCTTTCGAACAGCTAGGTTGGCAGAAGCTGAGACAAGTAACAGGAGCTCACCCCGTTATGCGGCACTAGGGATTCGAACCGCTGAACTGCCGACAAGCAGTTTGATCGACAAGCTCAGCATCTTAGCCACTGAGCTACCGTGTCCCTTCAAATCAGATAGGCCAATGTTATTATCTGTTCACAACACTGTGAAGTGACAGCTGCCATTTCTTTAGCTGGTGTTGGCCTTTATATATAAGCATCAAATTCTTCCCAAGAGGATGTTGTCATGTATTAATGTGGTATGTGTGCAGATCCAAGGAGTGCAGTCTTTTGCAATTGACAGGTGCAGATTTTGTATTATTATTATTATTATTATTAAAACAATTTGGTAACTGGAAGGAAGGAAAGTGGAAGACAATTTTAATTGTTATTTAATGGGATTTCAACGAAGAAAAGTAGTGCTGTAACTGAATTCCATTTGCCAGTTAGAAAAAAGATAAAAATAATCTCTATCAGAATATTGATAATCGAAAAGCACAATCTACTGCCACCAATATTTATCCTGAAAATTTCAATGGCCTTTTCCCCTTCACTAAGATTATCCTGGTTAAATCCAGATTTAGGGGTGGTTAGCTTAAACCCTGTGGATGTTTAATTAGGTCATTTGGATCAAATAATGTGTATAATTTTCTCTGTTTTCTTTTTTTCCTCTTGATAGGCAGGACACATTCATATAGTTCTGGACAGCAAGATTTTATTATCTACTGAGCTATTAGGGTGATCTATTTTAATTCTGTACCGTTAAATTCAAGGTTGTTCTAGTAAAAGAACCGTAAACAGGCCTAATTAAGTAAAAGCAAGCTGAAGAAAAAAAACCCCTGTCCTTAAAACATTTTGGAAACATACTTTGTCCTTTATCCAACACGGGGGTGTCTCCACGGGAGGAGCAATTGCTACTAGGGACATTGCAACGAGTTGCGCAGCCAACTAAAGTGATGCCTGCTAAGACTCCATCTGTTCCCGAAGATTCCTCAGGATTCAAGTCCCTTTCTAGAAAGATTTCTCCAGGAGGGTAGTCAGTATCACAAGCCGCTGCAAAGATAGCAATAGCAATAGCACTTAAGACTTATATACCATGTCAATTTGCAAAGCATCCCTGGCATGCTCTCGAGTTGCCATAGGCAAAGGGGATGGGAAACCGGCGAAGCAACATGGCAGCCAAAGACAGGAGCACATTCCAGACATATATTTTTCAAGGCTGTCTCCCAGGGTTACCCACAGCAGCCCGAGGGGAATGATCTCTACAACCCGCAAAATTGCTCCATTGGATAATGTGATTGATGACACATCCGGTTTTCTTTTCTATGGGAAACAGGTCCGAATGGCTCTTTGAGTATTTAAGGTTGCAAACCCCTGGACTAGACTGTGTTAAAACAACCTCCTTGGTATTTTAAGAAATCTGGGCCACTGTGGACTTCAACTCCCAGAACTCCCCAGCCAGCAAAGGCAAGGTCAACGTGTCACATTCCTGGAAAGCAATCTCAAAGGTATTTTAAGGTTTGGCAAATACTGCGAACGTAGCCTTGCGTATTGCCACTTTCCCAGGCAAAATAGCCATTCAATTTCCAAAAGATTAGGATGTACTGTATATTTGGAAACAAGTGAGAATGAAGGTTACTTCACATTCAGGTTTTTTAAAAATCATCCCATCTCACTATGTCTAGCCAAACCAAATTTCAGGCTTGGAGAAGACATTAGCTACCAAAGCTAGTTTCTTTTTAAGTAACAATACAATGAATTTCCATTGAGAAGCTTCTGAATATCATAAGGACTAGATCACTAGGGGTTTTTTTTCTCCCAAAAGAAAGCTAACAGACACCGGACACCAAGCCCCAGCCTCCATATTAAATTTCAAACTTGCCCATACATGCCTGTATTGTGCTTTATGGAAGTAGGAGACCGTTGTTTTTAGTGAATGTTGTAAAGCAGCTTTGATTCTAGTCAGCTGAATCTATTTCTTATGAATTACAAGCTTTGAAAGCAACAACTGAACATTTATGGATCAATGTAGGATTATCCATGATAGGGAATGACAAGCCTTTGTAAGCCTCCCAAAGTCGCCTTGTGGCGAGACGGGGTGGCAAATAGAATTTATTTGTTTTAAAAAGTCCCAAGATCTGCCTTCGCTTGCCTGGAATGCTGGAGATGCAAAGAACGTGGGCATTGCAAACCGTGAAATGATCCACCACCGTTCCTGGTTGGTTGGCATCAATGATAACCACTTTACTAGTTGATAAGGTGCTGGTGAGGATCCAGACTCTACTGGATGTGGCATCCATCTCATGCAGTTCTTTGGTCTGTGAGAAAGCAAAAGGGTTAATGGGCACACGGCCGGGTAGAAGGCAAAGAGTGGGAAGTTGCACATTGCATCGGAACAACTTTTCCAGGTTGAAATACTTGCTGGACCATCATATTGTGACATGACTTTGGACAGACTTCTATCCAGTGGTGAAATTCAATTTTTTTTACTACTGGTTCTGTGGGCGTGGCAGGGGAAGGATACTGCAAAATCTCCATTCCCTCCCCACTCCAGGGAAGGATACTGCAAAATCCCCATTCCCTCCCCATTCCAGGGGAAGGATACTATACAATCTCCATTCCCTCCCCACTCCAGGGAAGGATACTGCAAAATCCCCATTCTCTCCCCACTCCAGGAGAAGGATACTATAAAATCTCCATTCCCTCCCCACTTCAGGGAAGGATACTGTAAAATCCCCATTCCACCCCACTCCAGGGGAAGGATACTATAAAATCTCCATTCCCTCCCCAGTTCAGGGAAGGATACTGTAAAATCCCCATTCCCTCCCCACTCCAGGGGAAGGATACTGTAAAATCCCCATTTCCTCCCAATTAGCTGGGACTTGGGAGGCAGAGTATAGATGGGGGCGGAGCCAGTCAGAAGTGGTATTTACCGGTTCTCTGAAGTACTCAAAATTTCCGCTAACGATTCTCCAGAACTGGTCAGAACCTGCTGAATTACCACCTCTGGCTTAGAAATTAAGTGAACAGTATTGATATGACTTAAAATGCAAGGTGACTTTATTTTTCAGGAAGATATCATCTTATGCTGATTATCTAGCCTAGAAAAATTCTGTTTTATATATACTATTATCCAGTCCTGGGGTGGGGTGGGGGGGCACCCTGAATGCCTACACATATGAACAGAGTCAGCTATACGCCCAACCTTTTTCTTTTCTGGAGAGGTGTGATTACTCTTCGTATTCTCTCCTTCCGTCTCTCGGTCACAGGTTAGTGGGTCACATCCCGGATCAGGCTTTTGACCGTTTGCAATATCCGGTTCCACCCCGGGCTTCCAGCCGGTCAAATTCACACCAGCTGCACACCATAACTGTAAAAGGAAAGGAGAAGACATGAGAGATCAAAGGCAGGCTTTCTTTCTGCATTGGTGGGACAATATGTCCATAGGTTGTGGTTCATAGCAATGATAGGAATAGTGTCACAATGAAATGCTTGTAGATAGGACATGATAGGACATGATAGGGGGAGACACAATAGCGGTATTCCAGTATTTGAGAAGTCGCCAAAAAAGAGGAGTGGGTCAAGCTATTCTCCAAAGCACCTGAGGGCAGAAACAATGGATGGAAACTAATCAAGGAGAGAAGCAACTTAGAACTAAAGAGAAATTTTCTGACAGTGAGAACAATCAATCAGTGGAATAACTCGCCTTCGTGAGTTGTGGATGCTGAAGGCTTTTAAGAAGAGACTGAAAAGCCACTTGTCTGAAGTGGTGTAGGGTTTTCTGCCTAAGCACGGGGTTGGACTAGAAGCCCTCCAAGACCCCTTCCAATTCTATTCTTCTGTGATTCTATTATTCTGGGTCACCCTCTTTTCCAAAGCACCAGAGGGCAGGACAAGAAACAATGGATGGAAACTAATCAAGGAGAGAAGCAACCTGGAACTATGGAGAAATTTCCCGACAGTGAGGACGATTAACCAGTGGAACAACTTGCCTCCAGAAGTTGTAAATGGTCCAACACTGGAGGTTTTTAAGAAGTGATTGGACAATCACTTGTCTGAAGTGGCATAGAGTCTCCTGCTTGAACAGGAGGTTGGACTAGAAGACCTCCCAAGGTCCTTTCCAGTTTTATTCTGATTGATTGATAGATGTAAAGCCTTCTAAAAGTGTGATTCAGCTTTCAGTGACTTGCCGGGTGGAAAATTCCCACTGTAAGAAAGGGAAAAATTTGCCCATGGTTGACATTACCTTCATGGTAGGATCCTTCTCCACTAGGGGGCGACAGTAAACAGGCACAGGGACATTTTTCATCCGATTATCTTCTTGGCCACCGTTGGGACTCAACTGTTGGGGATGAAGAATAGAATAGAATAGAATTCTTTATTGGCCAAGTGCGACTGGACATACGAGGAATTGGACATTCGGTGCATAAGCTCTCAGTGTACATAAAAGATACATTCATCAAGAATCATAAGACACAACACTTCAGTGATAGTCACAGGATACTCAATAAGCAATCAAAATTATACTAGGGAAGTAAATGAAACAATATAAATCGTAAAGACACAAGGAAGAAGGTTATAGTCATAAGTAGAAGGAGAGATTGGTAATAGGAAGGATGAGAAGAATAATAGTAATACAGTCTTAGTAAATAGTTTGACTTGAATTAGTTGTTTTTAGCAGAGTGATGGCATGGGCGAAAAACTGTCCTTGTGTCTCTTCACTCATGGCACAGAGCTGTGTGTTTGTATGACAAGAAAGTTGCCAGAGGTTTTGGAAAATGTTGATTCTTGTCATCTTCAGGTGACCAGCTTAACTATATGAATTATATTCCTTACTAGAGGGATAAATTGGAGAAAATTGACCAAAGAAGGGAAAGTTGCTATTTTAAATATGCTTTCTAGTAAGTAAGCTCCACTGAAGGCAGTGGGATCCTGAGTAACCATTGGTAAGTATGCACTGTATATTGCTTAAAATAAGGAAATAAGAACAGCCAGGAGTAGGATTTCGGGGTTCTCCGAACTGCACAGAATCTTAGCTAGAGGTTCTCCTGAACTCCTGAGAACCCCCAGCAGCCCACCCCTGACAAAAAGGAATCAGTGTGGAAAGGAAACAATGCACTTCCTGCCCAGAAGGGCTCTGCTGACACATCTCCCTAATTGTCACATCTTCCTGTCTGTTAGCCAAGGAACATTACCTGTTTGTATTTGGCTGGTAGGCTCCACCCACAGGCCTGTAAGCGGCCATCATCATTCCTGACGTGTTCGCGGACTTGACGGTATTGCTCTCGCTTCTGCTCACGGCGTGCCGATGATGTGCAGTCACTGAGGAGAGAAGGATCAGGAGGAAGACAAGGACAGACTAAGAGGACAAGGAAAGGTCCCAAAGCAGGAGGAAGAGAGGGAAGAATCCAGTACAGGAAGTCCTCAATTTATGCCAGTAAAGGAGCCTGCCATTGCCTCTAAAGCCTATTGTCATTAACTAACCTGATTTTATCTTTTATTGCAGTGGTCCTTAAGCAAATCACCATGGTTCATTAAGCGAATCCACGGTTGTTAAATGAACACCACAGTCATTAAATGAAGCTATTGTTCAAACCAGAACTCGCGAGCATACACGTACATCGGCATGCACTGGAGTGCCAGAAATCCGAAGGCAAGCTGACCGCGTGTGCATGCCTGTTTTTTGGCTGTTTTCTGGGCCTTTTTCCAGGGCTAAAAATTGCCTGAAAAACACCCTGAAAATAGCCCAAAAACGGCCTGAAAATGGCCTGAAAAACAGCCCAAAGAATGTTCCAGAAAACAGCCAGAAAATGGCCCAAAAAACAGCCTGAAAAAGGCCCGAAAACACCCTGAAAAATGGCCTGGTTTTTTGCCCTTTTTCAGACCGTTTTTCCGTGCTCCGACACCCGCAAAGAACAGTTGGTGACTGCACATGTGCCCACCGAGAGGGCTCTGCGTGCCATAGGTTCACCATCACGGATCTATACCTTTCATACATATTATTTAGGACTAGAGAAAATTTCCTCTCTTCTTTGCAAACCTGTTTCTCTGGGTATATCATCTAAATATAATATTAGTAAGAGAAAGAAACTTGTTTTCCTCTTTTTAAATCTTCTGCTCTGCATTTAAATCTAATAGGAGGGAAGGTGATATTTATTTGTTTAGTAGCATATAATAACCAAAATGAAAATCTCCAACCGTGGGCTTCTAGACAACTGTGGAGCAGGCAAGCTCTGCTGACATCCTATCAACATGAATTCTCAAAATCAGCAGGAGATTGGAAGAACCTTTTCCGATGAAACAAACATTATTAAAAAGCCTAAGCTTTTATGAATTACGTGAAAGTTTGTTTTTTAATTGCTAGTCATAAATGGTGCTATCGTGTTTTTCCCAAAATAAGACCCAGCATGATTTTTCAGAATGCTCTCAATAAAAGCCCTATCCCCAAATATAAGCCCCAGTTAAGATCGTCAGCCAGGAAGACACATTTAGTACCCCAAAATAAGACCTAACTAGAAAATAAGTCCTAATGCATCTTTTGGAGCAAAAATTAATATAAGATCTGGTTCTATTTTTGGGAAAATACGGTACCAGACTTCTCCTGATTTTTTTTTTTTGCTACCATAGTTTAACTCAGCTCTTCTACAAAAGCACACACACTGTTAAGCAGCCCCTCTAGTTTCTGATAAAGAAAATCATTGCCAAACTTACTCATCTGGGAAAAACTCAAGAGTTCGGTTCCCGGCAGAGATTTGACACAGAGTGTGACTGCGACGCTGGCTTAACCCAGCTGCTGTGGGAGATTTGTAGTGGATATTCACTGATGGGTAGCTCCTTTTTGCTGGTGGAGGGCTGGAGGAGGAACTGAACAATCGGCTGAAGCTGGGGGAAGGAGAGAAAATACAGACAGAATAAAAGCAAAGTGTTATGAATTTCAAATCCGACATATTTTCTGCTCAAAACAGGCCTTGGGCAGTATAGGCTCCTTAAGGAGGCTTCCCTACTTGCTTGCTTAGGCATTTGAAGATGCTGTCTTAAATTAGCATTTTGTTCTAACCTAGGCTTCCCCAAAAAGCATGAAGCAGAATCCTGATCCCGACAAAACCCTTTTTATTAAACAAACAGTCAAATTCCTCTCATTCACCTTCAGCAAACTCTTTCAAGTGAGAATTTACCGTCAGGCCAATATCTTCAAAACTTGGCAAAGAGTCTCGGAGAGTCATAAACTAATTAGGTAAAGTAATTGTCTCCTGCAAACTCCCCTCCCCTTTCGCTCCACTTTTATTCCCCCTGGGAGGGGCCCTTCATCGTCCACCTGTGGCTTTACTCCTGAGTCAACCCTTGTTCTTTAACTGTTCCCTTCATCTGGCAACTCTGTGCATGCATACACTGGGAACAGGCTCCAGCTGTTCGTCTGCCTCCAAAGGCAGCTGCTAACTGTCAGACGGCCCTGGCTCCCTCTCTGCCTTGGACGCAGAGCCCTCATCAGAGCCTTCCCCAGACTCCAGGACTGGCCCATGTTCCTCCCCAACCTCCTCACTGTCTGAGTCTGCTGCCAGCTCCATTGGTTGCTGGCAGGTCACAACACACATGTATTTTAAATGCAAGCTAGGAAATAACCAGCCATGAAAACTGACCCATGCCAATCTTCGGTTCATTAACTGTGTATTCTCACAATAAGCCTAACCCATGATATCAAAGTGATAAGATTGATTGGCATTTGACATCATTCCTGATCTGTCTTTATTATATTCCTACATGACGGTTGTTTGAATCTTCCTTACATGGGTAAAGCCTGAGGCCTCTCCCCAATGCTATTAGGGAGCCATTTGCCCCAGTTTTTAAGGTTCCTTTTAGATGTCATAAATGCCAAATACTTTGGATACTATGCTATACTATACTGCAAGAATATCCTATACACCCAAATCTCTTTGCTGACGTCTCACAAGGAAGCTCCGCTACTTACAATTGCCAGATGGTGGATTTTTTCTTCTCCTGAACGGAAGGGTGTTCCCGGGAGGCTCTGCAGATAAACAGAAACAGAAAATTCAGAAACAGGACAAGACCAAAAGATTTTTGGCCAACCCCTCCCTCACTGGGTAGAGTCACAAATTCAGTTGATTCTCTGGGGGGTCACAATGACTCTTCCCACTGCTATTTATTCCTCTAAATGTCTTTGTCAGTTTTGGAAGCCATTTTTTTTCTTTTTAGCTTCCTACCTGCCACATATTTTAGCCTGGGAAATTTGGAGGGGGATTTTTGTTGGGAGGGGTGGAAAATTAGCCATAACAACATTCCTTACTCTGGGAGTCAAGGACATTTGCCTGCATCTGGATGGGAGTGACTGGGGATTGTTTCCAGTTGAGCCTGAAGGATGGATTGGACCATGTGATGAACTTGTGGGTGTGGATGCAGGGTTGTGAACGTTCAACTGGGTGGGGAAAACCTGGAAGCTTTCAGATTCGGGTTTTCTCAGATGCGCCAACATGACATCTCTGATAAAGTGGAACTTTTGAGGAGTTTATTGCCTTGGCGTTTTATTTCATTGGGGGTGTTTTTTGGAACCCTGACAGTCTTGCCTAAAAGAAGAAGGTGGCCTCACTAGATGTGGAGGTGTAAAACATCTCCCCTCCAACTAGAGCAATGTTTCTCAACCTTCGCAACTTTAAGATAGGTATCTATGGAGATTCTCAGTTATCCAGGTCGTGGGTTGTCCCCCTAAGGTGCTTTTTTTCAAGAGGCAACAGGACTTTCTGGTTCGTTTGTTTTTTGAAGCTGTTTCACTTTTCATCCAAGAAGCATCTTCAGCTCTGACTGGATGGTGGGGAATGGAAGGATTGATGCTCCTTGCAGACAGCTGGACATTTGCATTCTTTTAGCATTTAGTGGGGAATCCTGGGAGTTGAAGTCCACCCATCTTAAAGTTGCTAAGGTGGAAAAACACTGAAGTAGAGGATCAAAAGAGCTAAGAGCCTCAGATAGCTCAACAGGCTAGATAGCCTGTTATTAACATTCAGCTGTCTGCAATTATTGTAAGTTCGAGGCTCAAGGTTGACTCAGCCTTCCATCCTTCCTAAGGTAGGTAAATTGAGGACCCACTTTGTGGGGGCAATAAACTGACTTTGTATAAAATATACAAAAGTATGAAGGCTATTGCTTAACGCATTGTAAGCCGCCCTGAGTCTCTGGAGAAGAGCGGCATATAAATCTAGTTTTCTTTTAAAAAGGAGAAAACTGGGACAAGAGCCCAGTTTGGAATCATCTTCTGCTCAATTATATCATCTGCATGTTGTGTTTCACCTTACGGATGAAAGTTTTCCTATGGCTACCTGCTGACTAGTCACAACCCCCAACTTAGGACAGCTTGACCAACTAAGAAGTCTATATCCCCAAGTAAATGCTATTAATGGTTGTATGGAGCTTCTGGGTCTACTGGTATGCCAGAACTAAAAGAAGCCAGGGAGGGAAGGAGGTCTGACATTTTGGTAGGCAGCTAGTAATTTAGCTGTTCATCTTACTTGTGAAAATGTGAACAGTCTTTAGGATCATTGGGTCATTGTTCATATACTTACTCATTTTACTTCTTTAACAAATGTTTCAGGGAAATCACCAGAACTAAATTCTTACTGGTTTTTTTTTTTAAATATGGCAACTGATCTCTTATGAAATGCCGTCATCTCAGGGTGCTGTTGGTCAAACAAGGTCGACTGACGGCCCCCAGGGGGAGACCCTTCTCTGTGGGGGCACCTGCCATCTAGAACGAGTTCCCCCCAGAGATACGGAGGATCCCGGATTTGCGCACTTTCCGCCGTGCCCTCAAAACATTCTTATTCCAGCAGGCTGGTCTGGCCTAACCTCCCTTTTAAATGACTTTTAAATTAGTTTTATAAATTGGGGTGTTTTAAATTTGTTTTGGGGCCAAACTATTTAATCTACTTTTAACTGATTTTTTTAACGTTTGTACTATGTGTATTTTATCTTTTGGCTGTTCACCGCCCTGAGTCCTTCGGGAGTAGGGTGGTATATAAATTTAATAAAATAAATAAATAAAATAAATGCCTTCCTGCTGGGCTCTGTCCAAGGTTCTGAAACAGGATTGCTAGCCCTCGGAATGGGACTTTTCGGTTCCTACCCTTGGCCACCGCCTGCTTCTCCACCAGGTTTCCACCTCAGGGGATTCTCTTCTCCGCTTTTCTTCACAGCTGACACACCCACGCCCATTTGCCATGGCCAGTGGGTCACAGCCCCTCCTTCCCACATGCTTCGGCGTGGCCCATTCGATGCCACACTGTTTGTCCCAGACTTTTAGCTGCCTGGGACGGTTAGTCGCCAGCCAATCGGCTAGTTGCCAATGGTGGCAGCCAGAAGCCATGGTGCAATCCATCACAGGGGTGGGGTTGGGGGAGTTGCTGCAGCCAAACGTTCTCAGGCGCTTGTTAGGAGAAGGAAGGGTAGGGGTGGAAGCTCCCCTGCATCTGATCGTGCCTCCGTGATAACGAACGGGAAGGGAAGAGTGGGGGTGGGGGCAGATAGTAAGCCAGCTTCATCCAAAAGGAGCTTTTGTTTCGGGTGGGTATCCTAGCGGCCAAGGGTAAGAGTCGAAAAGTCCTAAACCCGCTAGCCTTACAAGGTGGAGATTCCCCCTCCGCTTTGAACCTCAGCATCAATTCAAAATACATTTGCACATAACTTCCAACAGTAAGGAGAGATTCCTGAGAGACCTGGTGATTTTGGAGTGGGGGGAGAGAGGGGGTAGAGGAAGAACAGTGAAAATCAGAAAAAGAAAAGTGGGTTGGGGAGGGAGAGGAGAGGAGAGGAGGGGAGAGGAAAGGAAAGGAAAGGAGAAAGGGAAGGGAAGGAAAGGAGAAAGGGGAAGGGAGGAGAGGAGAGAAGAGGAGGGGAGGGGAGGAGAGGAGGGGAGAGGAAAGGAAAGGAAAGGAGAAAGGGAAGGGAAGGAAAGGAGAAAGGGGAAGGGAGGAGAGGAGAGAAGAGAAGAGGAGGGGAGGGGAGGGGAGGGGAGGGGAGGGGAGAGGAGAGGAGAGGAGAGGAGAGGAAAGGAAAGGAAAGGAAAGGAAAGGAAAGGAAAGGAAAGGAAAGGAAAGGAAAGGAAAGGAAAGGAAAGGAAAGGAAAGGAAAGGAAAGGAAAGGAAAGGGAGAAATGCAGGTAGTCCTTGACTTACAGCCATTCATTTGGTGACAGTTCAAAGTTACAATGGCAATTTAAAAAATGACACAATCAATCCTCGCACTTTCGGTTGTAACAGGATCTCCACTGTTTTAGCAACCAGCATGTATGTATGACGTCCTGGGGTCATGTGATTACTGTTTGCAACTTTCCCAGACAGCTTCTGACAAGCCAAGAAAATGGGGGAAGCTGAACATGATGAATGATGGCATAATTTACCTAGCCATTGCAGTGATTGGCTCAACAACTGTGGCAAAAGAGGTTGTAAAATCAGACGAGGCTCAATTAATAATCACCTTGCTTAGCAATGGAAGCTCTGGACCCAATCGTGATTGTAAATAAAAGAGCTACTTGTAATTCAGTTTTGGCTGTTATGGAATTCACTGCTTGCTTCAGATGCAATGAGTATAGCAATAGCACTTAGACCTATATACTGCTTCACAGTGCTTCACAGCTGTCTCTAAGCAATTTTACTGAGTCAGCATATTGCCTCCAAAAATCTAGGTCATTTTATTGACCTCGGAAGGATGGAAGGCTGAGCCGATCAGGATCGAACTTCTGGCAGTGGGCAGACTTAAGTCTGCAATGCTGCATTCTAACCACTGCGCACCGAGGGAGGGAGGGAGGGAGGAGGGAGGGAGGGAGGGAGGAAGGAAGGAAGGAAGGAAGGAAGGAAGGGCAATAACACTTAGACTTATATACCGCTTCACGGTGCTTTACAGCCCTCTCTAAGCGGTTTACTGAGTCAGTAAACTGCAGCAATCTGAGTCCTCATTTTATCAACCTCGGAAGGATGGAAGCCTGAGTCAACCTTGAGGCGGTTAGGATCGAACTTCTGGCAGTGGGCAGAGTTAGCCTGCAGTACTGCCATTAACAGTATAAAACAACACCACACCACCCACCCCTAATACGGAAAGCAGAGAGGCTCATCCTCACCTGATCATTTCCGTCCACCTGACAGCCTCCTGCAGTTCCATCAACCTTTCTTTGTACTGGTTGCGCTCCATCAGAACGCGAGCCATCTCCACACGGGTGAAGCGCCGTCTCTGAGCAATAGGGATGTTGTCCTGCAGGGGGGAGGAGGACTTCAACCCACGGGAAATGGAAGGGGAAGGAGATTAGTACAACACCAAAGAAGGAAGTTTTAAAAAAGCATTAGTTCCCTTTGGGTTTTCTGTTAATCCCACCCTCCGTCCCAGTAATGGATTATTATCTGTAGGTTCTGAAAATTAGCTCCAAACCCATTCAGAGGAGAACTAACATTTATCTGGAGAAGCAGGAAAAGTTTAACTACAAGGCAGAAATGTTTACCTATCGACAGCCATGTTTTATTTTAGAGACTTTGGCAGATTCTGTTTCCTCCTCTAGACCAGAGGTCTCCAACCTTGACAACTTTAAGACTTGTGGACTTCAATTCCCCGAGTTCTGGGAGTTGAAGTCCACAAGTCTCAAAGTGGCTAAGGTTGGAGACCCTTGCTCTATATCAGGGATGGCTAAGCTTTTTGCCGTCGCGTGCCAAAAGGGGGGGAGCGTGGAGGGGTCACACGTGCGTATGCCCACACCCACAATTTAATGCGTCCCATCTCACCCCTGCGCATGCACACGTGACCCCCTGCGCTCCCCCCACTTTTGGCACATGATGGCACGGTGGGCCCGGTAGGTCCATTTTTCATCCTCCCCAGGCTCCAGAGGCTTTCTTGGAGCCTGTGGAGGGCAAAAACGGCCTTCCCCACCCACCCCCGGAGGTCCTCTGGAGTCCAGAAATGGCCCATTTCCTGACTTCCGGTGGGCCTCAAAGGCCTGAAAATCAGCTGGCCAGTGCGCACGTGTGTTGGAACATTTATTTATGTAGCGTATGGCTGGTCACACACAATATTAAAACACTTCATTTTTACAGATTAAAAACAATTAAAACAATAAAAAAAGCAGTAAGAAAATCTAAAAAAAAAACGGAAATAACATTTCAAAGTTTAATGTCAAGTTTGGAGATCCAGTCAGTAGCTGCCGTTGTTATGCAGAGGAAGTCCGTAGAGTCCCCTGGATACCTTCTGTTAGGGCATCCCCTCACTATATGCTGGATAGTCTGTCGAGGGGCCCCACAATCATATTGTGCTGAAGGCGTCCTTCCCCATTTATACAGGGAGTCAGCACACACCCCATGAGTTTATTCTAATTCTATTATATGTCACCCATATGTGACAGGATGGACTAAATCCTGGAGGTATACTACTAGAACTGATATGCTCGGAGACGTATCAGTCTCAGTTGGAACATATCAGTTGGAACTGAGCTAGGGCAACTCTCATGTGCCCATAGATAAGGCTCTGCGTGCCCCCTGTGGCACGCGTGCCATAGGTTCATCATCACGGCTCTAGACCACACCAATCAGGTTGCTTAAAAGTGGTCCAGAAGTTTTCTGGAAGAACATTTTCCCAACGTAATTCCTGCCAGCCCAACGAAGAATGGCCAGCACAGCAAAAAACTTAAAAGACGAAACAGAACGTTCTCCAAATCCATGGAATGGAACATTTTGCACAAACTAACCAACAGATTTTTCTGCAGGCTGATATTAACATCCAGGCTTAATTTCCTGTCTTCAGATATTAGTAAGAGTTAGTAGGTTCAAATTAAATTTAAGTTAATTCTACCCACTGAACAGCTTTAACACAGTTTTGGGGAAAAATAGGATGAAATGCTGAAGGGAAGACTGTTTAAAGCAGTAAGCAGGAGGATCGTAATTGTGATAGAAATAAGGACCTTAAATTCTATACAACTATTGCTTAGATGCATCTCAAATCCCCTCCTGTATCATATGCTCATTCTTATCCATGCATCATATTCAGTTTTTAAAATATTTAAAAACAACTTCACAGATATTTTGGTCCCAGGATCAAGACGAGTATAGCATGACTCTTCTATAAGTGCTTGCCATTTAGCACTAACTATGTCTACTTATTCCATAACACATGAAACATTGGAGAGAATTTTGCATCAGAAAAAAGAAAAATGCATACACATGGATAAAAAAAATACCCATGTTAGAGAGAAGAAACATGCTATTAGTACACAAAATTAAAACCAGCCTTCTTAAGAGTATTCATGGGTTGTGTGAATTGGATGATTACATTATTTTGGATTTCAAAGGCCGAACAAGATGATGCATGCAGTCTATAGCTATTTCATACAAGTGATTTTTTTAAAAAAAAGTCACTGACTCTTGTGCATGAGACAGTATCAGACCAGAAAACGAAAGGAGGGATTACCGTATTTTTCAGACTATAAGATGCACCGGAGAATAAGACGCACCAAGATTTCAAAGAGGTAAACAAGAAAAAAAATTTTTTTGCCCTCCCTGGCCCTCAGGAGTACTTTGCAGGCCTCCCAAACCAGGGGTAAAATCCAACAGGTTCTGGAGAACAGGTAGTGGAAATGTTGAGTAGTTCGGAGAACCGGCAAATATCACCTCTAGCTGCCCCAGAGTGAGGTGAGAATGGAGATTTTACAGTATCCCTCCCCTGGAGTGGTGTGGGAATGGTGATTTTGCAGTATCCTTCCCCTGCCATGCCCACCAAGCCACACCAGGCCAACCAAGCCACGTCTACAGAACCGGTAGTAAAAAAATTTGGATTTATCACTATCCCAAACCCTCTGCAGGCCCCATTTTTGCGAAAAACGGGCCTGCTTTTGGCGAAAATGGGACGCATGAGGTGGGGTTTCGGGAGGCCAAAAATGGCTGTATTCTGTGTGTAAGACACACCAACATTTCCACCCTCTTTTAGGGGGAAAAAGTGTGTCTTATACTACAAAAAGTACGGTAACTCTTAAAGCACCCTCCTGTAATTACTATTCAGCTTTCCTAGAATGAGTTTCTTGATGTTTTCAATACACTCAACCTATACAGTGAATGTCATTAAGGAATGATTGGTTGACAAGTTACCTATTTCCATAATCATGGGAATACACTCCACCACCCTGATTATGGACATGGCAATGCTCTGATGTAAACACGCAGTGATGTCATAATTTTGGGGTCATGATTCAAGGAAATGGAAAAGAAAGATCCTCCCTCCCCAAATCCCCTTTTTCCCTAGGCATTTTAATAATGTAATATACCAATTCTGTACAGAGATAGCTGCTTACATCCTCCACCTCTTCTTTGGGTTCTCGGCGGGCAACTATCACCTCCGATTTCACTCTGGGGGAAGGGAGGGAGAGAAGAATGAAATTTATGAAACAAGCCCAGTAGTTACACAAAGGCAGAACAGGAAAAAAACAAACCTTGAATTTTCAATCATCAGATAGGCTGGTTTCTTTCCTGTCCCCCAAATTTAAGAAAAGTTAGTAGACATCTTTGCATCATTTTGAGAATAGTCAGAAGACAGGAAGTGTCTCTTAGGAAACTAGGCTTAATCCACATGCTTTCTGACAGATAAACTAGCCATTGTAGTGGCTGCATGGCCTGGGGCCAGATTATTTGAAGATTATTTGTCTTTTCCTAGTCACATCTACCCGACCCACCAGAGCAGGGAAGCATGAGATGTTACAGGTTCGCTATCCTAAGGAGGTCCATCTGGTGGGGTCAAAAAGAACCTTCTCTGTAATGGCTCCCTCCCTGTGGAACATCGTCCCTTGGAGCTGAGATTCGCCCTCACCTTGATACTCTTTTGCAAGGTCTTGAAGATGGTTTTGTCAGTGGGCCAGAGTGGTATGAAGCCCATCGAGTAATCGGTTGGATGGAAAGCTTGTTGGGTTTTGCATTTGGGGTTTTAATTTTTATAAGCCATCCAGTCAACATGAGTGAGTTGGGCAGCCATATAATATTTTCTAAAGTAAATAGATGCTGCCCTTGATATGAAAAAGAGAGAAACTAGAAGATGTAAATCATCTCAGGACATGAAGAATAGATCAATAAAAAAGAGTAACCAAGGATTTTACAGTCTTTTCAAAAACATTGTGTGATTTCTGAGTCTCAGCGGTAGTGGACTTGTGTTTTTCTTAATTGCATTCACAACAATAACATGAAGGAGGAATCAGATCTGGAAAATTAAATTAAAAATTGAAATGTATATGCTGCCCATCTCACTGTCCATTGACTCTGGGCGGCTTACAACATTATAAATAAAGCTGACCCTGACTTCCACACCTCCTCCTCCTCCTCTGATTTGACTGCTGGTGGGGCCGGCGGCCAACAAGGCACAACATTAGGTTTATGTGGTTAGGTTAGGAGTGCTGACCATCTCAGTTGCCTAATGCTGTATCTATTTTAACCCTAGAGAAATAATCCCACTTGAGAAATGAATCCAAAAGTAGATGGCCACTCACTTTTTAAGCTCTTCCTCCAGTTCCTTGATGCGGGCTTCCATCTTCGATTTCGCCTGCTTTGCTGCTTCCAGCTCTCCTTTCAACACCTCTTGTTCTCCTGTAAGCTGGTCCACTTTTGCAATTAAGTCATTCTTCACAATATTCAAAGCATTTCTGCAGCACAGCAAGTCATTGAAAGAAACAGAAATACAGTATATTCAGCCTCAGAATATGGCTAGCATCATAGGAAACACTTTTGGGGAAAAAAACATAAGTAACATCAGGAACAATGGGATATCGTGGAGAGTCATAGATAAAGCATAAGGTATTTAAACTAAATCCTGCATTTTAATTAGTTGGACTCGCTTCGCGCCAAGTTATCAATGCAACGAAAATAAACAGACTCCAGTCTTTCCTAACCAGGCCACTAAATTGTCAGCTATAATCCTTCCCAACCTGGCTATGGGTGTTGGGAGTCCACCAATATCTGGGGCTCCAAGAATAAGAAAGGCTGTGGCATGGACAGAAAATGTTCCCCACAATTTACCTTTGCAAATTGATTGGGTAGGTTGCAGGGGTGGGCTTCAAAAATTTTAGCAAGGGGTTCTCTGCCCGGTTGCTGGGTGGGCGTGGCCATGGTGGGCGTGGCCTAGTCAGGCTCCTGCACCATGGCAAGGGGGCATTTTTGCCCTCCCTAGGCTCCGGAGGCTTTCCTTGAACCTCCGAGAGGGCAAAAATGGCCTCCCCAGACTCCAGAGGTCCTCTGGAGGTTGGGAACGGGCCCATTTTTCCAGAACTTCCAGTAGGCCCGTTTTTCACCCTCCCTGAGCCTCCATGTGCACCTTGCACTTACCTGCATCCAAAATGAGCCCCGTGGGGACTTCTGGGACAGGGTGGGTAGGGCCAACCAGGAGTGGGATCTGGGGGTTCTCTGAACTGCACAGAATCTTAGCTAGAGGGTCTCCAGAGCTCCCAGCAGCCCACCCCTGGTAGGTTGGGTGAAAAAAGCTGCAAAGGGCAAAGATCTCAGCAGAATGAAGAAATCAAGGACAAGACAAAACGAACAAAACCGACACACGCAGCACCTCGTCAACTAGGAACTCATGCTAAACTCACAAGGAAGCAGGAAACTTTGATCTGGAGAAAGGGAGGAGGAGTCTTACTTGGTCTCTAGCAGCTGCGAGTTCTCCATCAAGAGATTCCCCACTTCTTTGCCCATTCCTGGGGGAGGTGGAGGGAAAAAAAAACCCATACAAATTTTGACACATACATTTTGGCAAAAGAAAAGAAAAGCTCTTTTTTTTTTGAAGAGATATAACTTTCTTGGTCAAAAGCTTCTCATTAGTATACAGAGAATGGAAGGAATGGCACCAGAAGATGTATTCCATTCATACCAAAACTTCCTTCAGAAGTTAAGGTGGAAAATTATTTGAGGGGGCGGGGTCTTGAAATGCTGGCCTGCAGATTTGCTGCCTATACTCTAAATAGCTGTCATTAAAAAAAAAAAAGTCTAGCTAAGGACCAGTTCAAACTACACTGGCTTGATTTCATGGTTCTGCAAAGGCAGAGCAGGGCAGAGGGGTCAGCACGCTAAATTCAGCAACTCTGGATTCATTTTCTTGTTTAGCCCAGATGCAAACTGAGCATCATTCATAGTCTAAAGTATTTAACAGAATTGGTGCAAATTTGTTTTGTTTTTTTCAAAGGAGAAAATGACTATATAAGCTACTCTTCAAGGAAGGTTGATACAAACAAGGAATAATTATAATGAAAATTTTCTTTGGAGCTTAGCAGCCGATGGCAACCTTTTGTTGATTATGGGATGGGAAGCTAAGCATCTTTGTCCTGATCATTCTTTGGACAGAAAACCACTAAGGAATCAAGGACTATGAGCTAGGCTGGGAAGTCCTCCAAAAAAGCTTGCCAGAAAAAAAAAACCCGTGGCAAATCACCTTCATACTGTTGGCAAGAACAAGTAGCAATTTGTCTGTGAAGTTATCAAGAGCTTATATCAAGGGAAGCTTAATTTGCCTTCTGCACAGGCCGCGACACCTTGCCTGAATTAAAAAACTAAATAGGATTGGTCCTGGTTTGCCTCTGGATCGGAAATACATGGAAGGGAATTCTGGGAGGTAGGCTAGACTGAGAAAACAAGAAAAGTTCCTAATAGTACAATCTCTCATTTCCATACTTTTCCCAAGAAATGTGCATGAAGGTGGCCATGAAGTCCACCAAAATCTATGCTCAACCTGAAGGAGACCTCATATTTATACCTCAGCATGGAATTGCTGAATTGGTCCTCCTATTACAAAGCCTTCAGGTTCTTATAACCCATCTGTCACCTGGCTCTTTTTTTTAACCTAATACTTCGTTGACAGAAAACATTCATTCAACCAGAGGACAACTGCCCCATTTATCAAGGCCACTGAAAGATCTGTAGTCTCATTATACTGAATCGCTTTTTCTAGAAATCTAGAGGCATATTACAGTACTGACAGAAGGAATTCCACAAGTGCATTCCAGACTTGACAGTCTTTTTAGTTTTTGAGAATCTTTAAGGGTTTTTTCACCAATAACTTAACTTTTCTCTCCCAAGTGATTGACTAAACTGAGATGCTACCTCTGATTTAGATGGACCTCAAACCATGAAAGAGTCATTTGGTGGCCTTGGAACCATCTAAGCCTGTGATGGCAAACCTATGGCACGTGTGTCATAGGTGGCACGCGGAGCCATATCGGTGAGCATGTGAGCACTAGCTCAGCTCTGATGCGAATGCGCGCCATCCAACTGATTTTCGGGCCTTCCGGGCCCACCAGAAGTCAGGAAATGGGCCATTTCTGGCCTCCGGAGGGCCTCTGGGGGAGGGGGGAGCCGTTTTTGCCCTCCCCAGGCTCCTAGAAAGCCTCTGGATCCTGGGGAGAGGGAAAAACGGACCTTCCGGTCCTACCGGAAATCGGCAAATGAGCTGTTTCCGGCCTCCAGAGGGCCTGGCGGGGGGCGGGGAGGCCGTTTTCACCCTCCCCAGGCTCAAGAAAGCCTCTGGAGCCTGGGGAGGGTGAAAAACGGGCCTACCGGGCCCACATTGCCATCACATGCCAAAAGCGTGGGGAGCGTGGGGGGGTGTTACGCATGCATACGTGGATGGGCGGGGCACACTGAATTACGGGTGTGGGCATGTGCGACCCCTCATGTGACCCTGCTTTTGGCATGTGATGGCAAAAAGGTTAGCCATCACTGACCTAAGCTTTATCTAAAATAAGTTATACCAAGAAAGGCTTCCTGTGTATGGTCCGATCCTTGTAGCCAATTCAATTGCATTGAAGTTCATTCTTTATAGGGCAGATTTCACTTCAAAGCACTGAGAGTTCAACAGAGAAGAAATTTCTTCTATCACAAAATGGAAACGGTACTGCTTTGAATCATTTTGTCCCCATTCCAGATGTTAAAAGAAGAGATCTTCTAGAGAACAATAACATAGCCAACCTCAACCAGCATCCAAACTCTCTTTTACTTCAAACTAGGTAGGAAAAATAAACTGGTTTTTGGTGGTTTTTTTTTTTTAAATATGTGAGGTCTGTTTAAGTTACTTTCACGGGACAAATGCACACTCAGGACAAATGAAAAGTTAACAAGAGAATCATGGGAGCATACATAAGAAGTGAGAACACATCACGACACACCAGAGGCAGCGCACAGACCTTCTTCCCACAATCAGATGGAGATGAGTTAGAGATGGCAGAGGAATGCCCACTTCCCAGGGAGAATGGAAAAGCAGCTGCAGTTGTGTTTGAGAGGACATGAAGAGATTAGTCCCTTTTGATGTTTCAGGCAGCCTTTGAACTGCACGCCATTTCATCGGGCTCAACCAAGAACTAAATCTTTGGGGGACATTAACAAGGAACTGCTCCTTTGTCTTGCCTTTTCCTTCTGAGTCCAATCTGGCTAATGGAAGAGTCCAAGAATGATGCGTCTACTCTTCATTCTAAAGGTAAATGTTCCCCTCACACATATGTGCTAGTCGTTCCCGACTCTAGGGGGAGGTGCTCATCTCCGTTTCTAAGCCGAAGAGCCAGTGCTGTCCGTGGTCATGTGGCCAGCATGACTCAATGCCAAAGGTGCATGGAATGCTGTTCCCTTTCCACCAAAGGTGGTGCCTATTTTTCTACTTGCATTTTTTACATGCTTTCGAATTGCTAGGTTGGCAGAAGCTGGGACAAGTCACGGGAGCTCACCCCCTTACGTGGCGCTAGGGATTCGAACCACTGAACTGCTGACCTTTCGATCGACAAGCTCAGCTCCTTAGCCACTGCGTCCCTTTTACTCTTCATTCTAGCACTCCTTGAACATTCAGAGAGGAATGGTGAGCAATGGGGACTCTTGTAAGCAACCGGGGGGGGGGGGGGGGGAGAGACTTGGTCCATGCCATCCAATCCTGATATTTAATGCAGACTTTGAATGCAAGTTTCTTTAGATATGACCTTCTCCAATTTAGAATAGAATGATGAGCATTTAATCAATAATACTGCTAAATAAAGAGCGAGTCAGGAATTTCAGCTGCCACACCAAGAATCATCTGGTCATCTATGAGTAGATCCCATAGAACAGTGGGTCTCAACCTTCCTAATGCCGCGACCTTTTAATACAGTTCCTCATGTTGTGGTGACCTCCAACTATAAAATTATTCCTAAAACCATTGTGTTTTCCGATGGTCTTAGGCAACCCCTGTGAAAGGGTCGTTCGACCCCCAAAGGGGTCCCGACCCACAGGTTGAGAACCACTGCCTTAGAATGAGTTGCTTGTATTTTTAATGTTCTTTTTCTTTTTTTGTAAAAAAAAAAAAATCTACAATGAAGATGACCTGATGCTGTTTCAAACGGGTGGTAGAAAGAAGCTATGATAGATCATCTCTACCTGCAGAAAATTAGCAGTTCAGGAAAAGCCTTTTCCCACATTATTTTCTGAAATGTGTGATTTTTGAAGAAAAGAAAAGTTTGGAGCACGAGTTAGAAAAACTGCCCAAAGCATCAGCACATGTCATGGTAAACGAATCACAAGGAAGCGGACTGCTTAGAGACAGATCTTCCCATCAGTTTGCCCCAAGGAGCAGAGTTTCCACAAGAAAGACATGGGGGAGAGGGGAAGGACCCATTTTATGGCCCCCACTTGGAAGCTGCTTGAAACATCAAAGCGGATAACCACCTAAGTCCCAAGAGAAGAGGAGAGGACAGTAATACCTCCTAGATGATGGCAACTGAAGAAGATCTGCTTCTCAATTTAAAAAAGCACCTTCATTACCATCACAGGGATCAATACAAAAAAAAACATAAACCGAAGTCCCTGAGGAACCCCAGAAAGAAGACAAAAAAGAAAAAAAAAAAGGATGAAGAGATGCCAAGTGAAAGGAAAGGGGAACAACCATAGGTTTTAAAACTGGCTTTCGCCTTACCAAAGAAATCATCCCGTACTATGAAAGTCATTGCGTATGAGAGAAGAGGAAGGGAAGGAGCAAAGGATCCAGAGGGGGAAGAGATAGAGAAGAGAAAAAAAAAGGGGGGGGGAGGGAAAGGGAGGGCAGGGAGAGAGAGAAAAAGCAGCCATTAAATACAACTCAGCAAATGGTGATACCGTCTTTAGCACGTATGTGTATGGGAAAAAAATCATTTACATGGCAGCAAGGCGATTCTTCACCGGTCTGATCCAGCTTTAGCAGAAGGACCTGGTCCTTGAGTGAAACCAATCAAGTGACAACTCCTGAAGGCCATCATTGTTCTCTCCACCTGAGTAACAACCACCTTTCACATCGTCAGATGTGATAGTAGAAAATACAGCCTAGAGAAGTTCCAGAAGAATATAACTTCTGGGTCGAAAGCTTGAAGGAGCACCTTCCCTCTTCTGATTTCCAAAGAACATTTGCCCCCAAACCTTCTCCTCCTTTGGTAAATAAACTGTTGTCTGTGGAGTCCTTGGTGCTCTCTTGGTTGTTTTCTTGCAGATGTTATCCAACTAGGTAATTCATTATCAAACGAGGGGAATTTTTGGTGGGTGGGGTGTGTGTCTGGGGATTGTCACGTGAGTCGGGTCTGGTCTCTGGGTGCTATGTGAATTTCGTTGTATGGGTATACCGGCTATACACGTACAATGACAATAAACTTTATTTATTTAACATCTTCCATGTGAATGAATGAGTTTACCTAATTTGGGTTGCCTAGTTAAGCTTAAGATGTTACTTAGTTGGGTGTTGGGCCAAGGTCAAGAACAATGTGGAACTTTTCAGTCAGAGGTGATATTCAGCTGGTTCGGACCAGTTCCGGCGAACTGGTAGTGGAAATTTGTACTGGTTTGCCAAACCGGCAAATACCACCTCTGGTTGGCCCCACTCCCACCCGCCCACTCGCTGCTCGCCCCGCCCACCCCTGCCCTATATATGTGGCCTTCGCCATACGGCCCAGCTAATCACCTCTCCTCTGCACCTCACCCACTCTGCTCACCAAAGATAAGCATGCCGCCCACTCACTGTTCGCCTTGAGTCAGGGCCCAGGGAGGCACCATTCCCTGAGGCCCCTGCCCGCTCACCGTTCACCTTGGCCAGGTCGAGGAACACGCCATTCCCCGGCTCCAGCCTTGCCCGGGAGTCTCTGGAGAGTCCAGTTCTTTATTTGCTTACACACAGCAGACAGAATCTTGACAAACTAAGTAGTAATCTTGCCTTACTACTCCTAGCGCGATGGATATGACGTAGGAGATTGCCTAGAGCCATAATAGCGAACCTATGGCACGCGTGCCACAGGTGGCATGTGGAGCCATATCTGTGGGCACACGAGCATTGCCCTAGCTCAGCTCCAGCGCGCATGCACGCTCCAGCCAACTGATTTTCGGGCCTTCCAGGCCCACTGGAAGTCAGGAAACGGCTGTTTCCGGCATCCGGAGGGCCTCCAGGTGGGTGGGGAAGGCTATTTTTGCTCTCTCCAGGCTCCTAGAAAGCCTTTGGAGCCTGGGGAGGGCAAAAAATGGGCCTGCTGGGCCCACTGTGCCATCACGTGCCAAAAGTGGGGGGAGAACGAGGGGGAGGTTCGACGCACATGTACGGGGGGGTGGGACACATTGAATTATGGGTGTGGGCACGCATGCAGGTGACACCCCCCCCCTGCTCTACCCCCGCTTTTGGCACACAACGGCAAAAAAGTTAGCCATCACTGGCCTAGAGAATGGCTATTCTAATTCTCTTCCTCTGTCTTCTATCCGGCTCCAGGCTGTGCTACCTCTTGTCTCACCCCCTTTCTGGAATGTGCTCCCCCCACCTTCCTTGAAAACTGCTGTTTTGCTGTAGTCCATCAACCATGTTTTCCCTCTATGGGCGCCACTGTCCCTCACACTGGATAATGAAACATCTGCAAGAAAAAAAACCAAGCTCGGAGGGCACCGAGGACTCCCTAGTTCAGCCCTGAGTTACAAATGTTCTCTTCTAAAGTGTTGTCTAAACAATTCTAAAGAAACTCAAAATCAAAATTATATGCCGTTTTTTTGTGGGTTAGATCGAAATGTTCTTTCCTTTTGAGAGAACGAGAGGGAGGTTTTGGGAAGAGCTCCTTGCATTCAAGGAACAAGGAGTTTGGGGATCCATGTCATCATGGTATCCTTAAGTCCACCTCTCAGAACTGGAACATAGCAGATGAAGAATGCTGTTGCTCTAGGACCCTGTTTTTAATGTTATAACAGCAAGAATCTTTCCTCCTATCAAACAAGATTTCTGTGCCTGTCCTAGGCAAGATACACAAGTAACAAACAAACAAAAGAATTTGGAAGAAGGAACCATCGAAATCAAACAGTGCCTTTTCATAGGCTGCAACCAAATTAAAGATCTTCATTACTTATTCAGTCATTCTCAAAGGCAATGAAAGAGGATTAAAGAGGGCATAAAATATCTTGGATTCAACCCTGGGGATGCAGGCCCACTTCTGCAGTATTAAAAACATAGAAACACCCAAACTCTAAGGAAGAGCTCGTCTTTTCTTGGAGGAGGAGGAGGATGGTGCGAGGAAAGTCCTAGCATTTTTACTCTCTCTGGAGAGGGTAGATGCTAGTATTGATACTTTCTTTGGAGATGTAAAACTGGAAGCAACAAAGAGAGCAAACTGGGGTTGGTAAACCTTTTTCTATTAAAGGTTGCATTTTGGAAGGGGGGGAATGATGTCTTGGGGACCATGTTTCCAGGCGCTAGAAATATAGTAAGGGAAAAGCACAGTTTCTTTCTTTCTTTCTTTCTTTCTTTCTTTCTTTCTTTCTTTCTTTCTTTCTTTCTTTCTTTCTTTCTTTCTCTCTCTCTCTCTCTCTCTCTCTCTCTCTAACACTCTCATCTCACCTATCCATTTTGATTTCTGGGAAACTCACTTTCTTTTCCTCCGTTTCCTTATCTTCTTCTCCTTAGTTTGGCCCATTTGAACCAGTGGTGGGATTCACCGATTGTAACAACCGGTTCACTTTGTGCGCCCTCCAGAGGGTGGAAATAGGCGTTTCCAGACTTACAGTAGGCCGATTTTTTTTGCCCTTCCCAGGCTCCAGAGGCTTTTCTTGAGCCTCCAGGAGAATGAAAATGGCCTCCCCAAGCACCAGAGGCCCTCTGGAAGCCAGAAACAGGCCCATTTCTGGACTTCCAGTAGGCCTGTTTTTCGCCCTCCCAGAGCCTCCTGCACTTACCTGGCATCCAAAATGGGCCGACTGGAGACTCCTGGGAGGGGCGGAGTGGGCGGGGTCAGCCAGACCTTGAAACAATCGGTTCAGCGAACCAGATTAAAATTAAAATCCGGTTCGTGTGAACCGGTCCAAACCGGCTGAATCCCACCCCTGATTAGAACCACAAAACCTGGTCTTGACTGAGGCTAAATAACTCAAGAGCTGCAGATAGCCTATCCTGACAACAATTTCCCAATTTCAGAGATATAATGAGGGAAAAAAAGCTTTGGGTTTCTTCGTGCTGCTTCTACCGCTATCTTTAGAATAAGAAAATAAATGAAACAAGAATTTTTAACAATCCCACTGGATTAATCTAAACAAGCTTTCTGCTAAATACAGTACTTGACCGGATGATGATTTTATTGGATTTCGTAGGCCTCTGGGTCTTAAAAATCTGAAACACTGGTTTGCCAAATCTTGTCACAAGTATCTGCTGTTGCTTTTAAGATATGTCAGATAAGGATGGCTTCATCATTTAAGTAAAGAGCAGGGAATATTATTGGCAGGGCCACAGGTTGGTGTAAGAAACAAAATATCCTTAAAACAAGCTTTCCTTTATAATACTGGGTCAACTTTTATCAAAAGCTGTTGGAGGTAGACTGAGCAACTACCAAATCTATGTCCTTCTGTCATATAAGCTTAACTAAGTGGGACGAACAACTGAAGGATTTTGGCTTCCTCTGGGGCGTTCCTCTAGACCAGTGTTTCTGAATCTTGGCAAAAAATGAGTGGACTTCAATTTCCCAGATTTCCCCAGCTGATATGATGGCTATGGAATTCTGGGAATTGAAGTCCATACATCTTCAAGTTGCCAAGGTTGAGGACGCTAGTAGAGATGGTGCTGCTAAGGCAACAGAGTTCCATATCCAAGGTAATTTTGCCCAGCAATACTACAACCTTGCCAAGGACCAAGGCAGCTCCAAATTATGGGCAGTCAATTACATACAAAATACATACAAGCGGGGTATGATGGCAATCTCCTTTTTCAACAGTAGCCTCTCCAGGAACTGGTTTTCCAAAGCACATGGCTTTTGATTCCAAAAGGAATGCGGAGCCATCAAGATGAGTAGCTATTTGTCTAAAGCAGTGGTGAAATCCAAATTTTTTTATTACCGGTTCTGTGGCGTGGCGTGGCGCAAGTGGCATGGCTTGGGGGTGTGGCTTGGAGGCCGTGGCAGGGGAAGAAAATCTCCATTCCCAGTCCACTCCAGGGGAAGGATACTGCAAAATCTACATTCCCTCCCCACTCCTGGGGGAAAGATACTGCAAAATCTCCATTCCCTCCCTATTCTGGAGCCAGCCAGAGTGGTATTTGCTGGTTCACTGAACTGCTCAAAATTTCCGCTACCAGTTCTCCAGAACCTGTCAGAACCTGCTGGATTTCACCCTTGGTCTAAAGTCATCAGGCATTCAAACTGACTCAAGGGAAATTTTAAGTTATACCAGATGGTGCCACCTAATTGGTCTTGGTAGATTTTCGAAAATTAACTAAGAATGAATTTGATTAGGGGTTTAATTGAGAGACATTCCAGTGTTGTAGATAAGACTGGGAATTTGGAAGGGAAAAATTGCCAAGAAAGAAGTGCCAAATTCCTCTGCTGAATCCACGGGGTCAACCAAGAGTTAAGCTCCATCCAAGGAAACCATCTTTTAAAGCCAGTAGACCTCAGAATGAACTCTAGCAAAGAAGGGGAAAGTATAACTGTTCAAGTGAATTAGTTCCTGATTACATGAGATCGAAGAAAAACAATCGCTTGCATTCTCCTCTAAAAGTCCCAGGATTATTATTAACAATTGGAAAAAGGAGAACATCACAACTCATTGTCCAGCAGTTGTTTCCTCCCACACACACACACCTTATTGTTCGTTTATCAGAAATAGCGCCAGATCCATCCAGTTAACACTAATTAAGACAGTAATTTCATTCCGGCAACCCTTAAATATTGCAGGACTATAATTCTCATTATCCTTGACTGCTATAGGCTAACCTGATTGGGGATGAAGCCCAAGTACAACACAGGGCTATTACTTTAGAAACTGGTGACTTAAGCATCATTTTCCCAAATGAGAGTGTGTGTTTTTTTAAATCACCTAAGAATGAATGGATATTTAATTTCAGGCTTTGAGTCCTGACATGTCTTAATTAATAAAGAAAGTACAGTCTTCATCCCATCTATCAGGATATCCCACCTTAAATCCCAAAGTAGATGGGATCAAGTAGACAGAGAGGATGGAGACTGCAGGAAGGAAATGGAAGCAAACAACAGAAAGTGATCTCTTGTGTTCAGATACCTAACTGTCAGGAGCAAACAACCAACATCATCATCTTCTTTTAACAACCCCATAATCCCTTGCGGGGTGGAGTCTGGGAAACTGAATGGAGCTAGCAGAGTGTTTACTGGCCGGATGCCCTTCCTGTTGCCAATGCAGAGTTTTGTTCATTAGATATATTTTCATAGTGCCCAGAGAGAGAAATATCTGCCTCTACCTAGGATCGAACTCAGAGCCTCCAGATTGTGAGGCGAGAGCTCCACCTCTAGGACACCGCGCCACTCCTCAGGAGCGAGCAACCATAGCCTCTTACAAATACCCAGTCAGTACCTTTATTGTTTGCCACATATGTTACAAGAATCTCTTCATACTGCTTGCCTTTCCCTGGGAATGACCAGTTAAGTCTTAATGGCTCTTGGGGGAGGTCTAGCTTATGCTGTATGTGGCTGCACAATGATTCCAAGCTAGGTCCTTGCTTGACTCCTCCTTCCAGCCTAGCTGGCAGGTTCCCAACATCCACTGTCCAAACTAATAAAAGTAGGGAAAGGTAAGAACCAAGTTAACAAAAGGAACTTTGACAGGATTTATTACATGTGAATATCCTCTTCGTTAGTTTTAAAATTCTAGAAAATAAAAAAACGAGAAGGAGAAAATAAACCAGGAAACTAAAGAGAGGAGAAATACACACCTGAAAATTCCCCTATGGGCCATGTCCCACGAAGCACAGAGAGAGGAAGGAATGGAGTGGGGGGAGGGAAAAAAAGTCAATCAATGTCTAAAACCAACAACAACAAAAAATAATTCTTGGATTTCTTTTTTTTAAACAACTCCGTCCTCCCTTCCCAAGACCCCAAGACAATGATTCTGCTGTTTCTGTATCAAAGGGCATGAAATCATAAAGACAAGGTCCATCGTGACCATAAAGAGCATGAATTTACATGAGGAAAAAAGCATGAGGGGCATGAGAGGGGAAGGGTTGATGTTTCTGATGAAAATGTGTCTGAGGAGCTTGCGAGCCCCTCATTTAACCTTGCTTTTTCTCACAGTAGTATCTGGTTTTCATTAAGGAAGAAATTTCTCTTGCTTTCTTTGCATTGTTCTGCTTCAACACAGCGAGGAATAAAAGAAAAACATGATTCTTCTTTGAAACCAAAATCTCACTAAAATGCTTAGGAGTGTCCCACCAACAGCTCCACCAAAACCTCAAGCATACCTTAGATGTCTACCAAGGGTATTTGTCTTGTCCTGTGGTTGGATATTTGTGTGTGTTCTTGAACGGTTTGGATTCAGGTGTCACATTATCACATCTGATGTATTTTATTTGTTCCTACTACCTCTCTACGGGGTGTGGAGATGGGAAAAACAATGGAATAAGTTATGGTTTGTTTGAGGGCAAGTGGCCTGTAACCATGGCTTGCTTACGGATTGCAACTGCAGCTTAGCATGGCATGCAAATGGAGAGTATGGTTGGTTGGTAGTTTTCTGGTTTGTTCATGGTTTCCTTTGGGCCTCAAACGTCCTTCTAACTCTCCTATAAGATGCCAAGTGAGCCCAACAAATAAAGACTGGCAGGAACCAACCAGAAATTGAGCAAACAAGTTGTGAGTGAGGTGCTGTGAAGACTTGGCTCTTCCCCCAAGAATTGGGCTAGGTTGGGGGGGGGGGGGATTTTGCTGGAAGGTTCTTTGGTCTGGCAAATCTTTGTTTTACAGATGGTTGTGAGCAGACTAGAATCATTATATAGATGGCCGTATAAGTCAAATAAAGATCTAAAAACAACAAAAGGTTTGTTTAATCATAGTTTCTTAAATAAATCCTAACTGGCTTGAATTTAATCCATAAAACATTGCTCACAAACCATAATAGCTGGGAACACCCAGCGTACTACAGGTATCTTCATTTAGCAACCAAAATTGGAACCCAGAAACTTGATTGTTTAAATGAAGTGGTTGCTAAGTGAACCTGTGACTGTACAAACTACTGTATTTTCCTGCGTATAAGACTACTTTCTAACACACAAAAATCTTCTCAAAAGTCAGGGGTCATCTTATACGCCGGGTCTCATTCTCCTGTAACCAGGCAGACCAGCCCATAAGGCTCTGACAAGCCTTAAATGGCTCTGAGGAGGGTCGTCTTATACGCCCAGTCGTCTTATACGCCGGAAAATACGGTATTTCCTTTGTTTTAAGCTCATTGATTAGCTATCCGCTCTATGGCTTATTTGCATTACTAAATGCTTTTTAAAACCTTAGCTACAAATCTCTAATGTGCATAACTGGATAAGTTGCTGTTCCTTGCAAGTGGAGAAAAAGTGAGAACAAAACATGATTCCGATCAGAGAATCCAGCTTTTTAAAGAAAACAATGACATCTTTATATTAAGCTCTAAGGTTAGGAAGAATAACTGCCTCAAAGGTGAGGGAATTGCACAGGCAAGATTCTTAGTAGCCCGAGAGTAACAAAGACATCATTTAGACCACAAAACTCTTTCCCAACCTTGAAACTAATGGAATAAATTAAGCAAATTAATTAGAAAATGCAGAACAACAAAAAAAATATTCATATATGTTTTAAGAGGCTGCGTTTATATATATACCACAGAATTCTGCATAACCCCGATTAGTAAATTTTTGCCTTTTTCATACCTAAACTCTCCGGCATAGGTTAGATAAATCTTAGAACTTGAAATTAAAATGGCATGGATTGGTTTCCCTCTTTCCTTTTCTCTAGATATGTAAATGATCCAGTTAAATATCTACTGACATGCGACAAATTCGTGTCCAAAACCTACTTCGAAGTATGGTTGTGTGGATAATCAAGGTAAGGATTTTAAAAGCCATGCCTTTACCTAGTAGATCTGCTCCTTCATCCACGTCTCCAATGGCCTCTGAGCCCACTTCAGTAAGCTCGGTATACAGTGAATCAGTATTGATGCCAAACGCTTTATTCACTATCCCTTGTGTTGGGCTATTTAATAAGAAGAAAAATTAGAAACACATTGCAGCAAGGAATATTTTCGTTTTCCTCTCTTAATCACAGAAGGCAGTTTTTCCACCCAAAATACTTTTTTTTTTTACCCTTATCCCAACCAGCAAAAGCATCTTCTACGCAGGAAAGAAACCAGAAATTGGTAACTGACTGTTCAGCACCGTGTTTCTCAGCCTTGGTAATTTGAAGATGTATGGCCTTCAACTCCCAAGATTCCCCAGCCAGAGGAATTCTGGGAGTTTATTTATTTATATATAATCGGACTTATATGCCGCCCTTCTCCGCGAGGACTCAGGGCGGCTGAGTTGAAGTCCACACGTTTAAAAGCTGCCAAGGTTGAGAAACACTGGTTTAGCAGGACAGCTACTCTTACAAGGAGTTGATTTAAATGACAATGAGTAGAAATTAGACCAACTTTATAAATTAGGGCTGTGATGGCGAACCTATGGCACGTGTGCCACAGGCGGCATACAGAGCCATATTGGTGGGCACGCGAGCGTTGCCCAAGCTCAGCTCTAGCATGCATGCGTGCATTGGCCAGCTGATTTTTGAGCCTTCTGAGCCATTGCAAGTTGGCAAACGGGCTGTTTCTGGCCTCTGGACGGCCTCCGGTGGGGTGGGGAAGGCTGTTTTCGCCCTCCGCGGGCTCCTAGAAAACCCCTGGAGCCTGGGGAGGGCAAAAAACGGGCCTACTGTGCCCACCATGCTGTCACATACCAAAAATGGGGGAGGGGGAAGCATGGGGGGATCATGTGCACATGTATGGGGGGGCAGGGCCCCTAGAATTATGGGTGTGGGCATGACTACCTCACACTCCCCCAGCTTTTGGCATGTGATGGCAAAAAGGTTAGCCATCACTGATGTAGGGTGTCTGTTTCAATGATTCGCCATTAATTGAACCCTTTCAATGATTATGTTTGCCCCCGCCCAAGCATTCCGACCTGTTCCCTGTGCGCTCCAATCTAGGATCTTGGCACATGTCCAACTCTGGAGTAGAGTCGATATCTTGAAAATCCGACCCCTCGTCACTGCTTCCCATTCCTGTAACAAAGGCATGGGGAAACCATGTACGCTCTGGAGCCAACAAAGCATTTGGACTAAACATGTGTCATTGCCCTTCTCTTGAAAAACGCTGAGTAACACACGTCCCAAAGGGGCCTTTTCAAGAGGCAACTGGACTTCCTTGTTTTTCTTTGAGGACATTTCGCTTCTCATCCAAGAAGCTTCTTCAGAAAACATCAGCACAGCTCCAACTTCTCGATGAAAATCAGAACTGAAGAAGCTTCTTGGATGAGAAGCCAAACACCTTCAAAGAAAGTCCAGTTGAAAAAGCACCTTTGGGAGACTGGATGACTGAGAATCTCCATAGACACTTAGTAACACAATCTGTGTTTTAGGGCATCAGAAATATCCCGCAGCCGCAATCCAGAATGCATGCTCACCTTGTCTCTCTCACATATAGGTAGTCCTTGATTTACAGCCATTCCTTTAAGTGACCGTTCAGAGTTACAACAACACTGAAGAAAGTGACTTAGGACCACTCCTCACACTTACGACCGTTTCAGCATCCCCACAGTCACATGATCAACATTTATGATGGTTACAATGTCTGGAGGTCATGTGATCACTAATCACTATCTTCTGACCAACAAAGCCAAATTAATGCTTAATTAATAAATGCATTAATGCTTAACGACCCACATGTTTCATTGAACAACTGTAGTGATTCGCTTAACAACCCTGGCTAAAAAGATTGTAAAATGGAGCGTAACTCAATTAACAACTGCCTTGGTTAGCAGAGGAAATTTTGGTCTCCATTGTGATTGTAAGTCGAGGACTACCTGCCTCAATTTAACTATGCTGATGAAATCATTAGCTCAAGTATTTTGGTCCCTAGCTATTTAGGGTACTTTAGATTAATTTCAGGATCGCAAAACTAGCCAGGTGGATGATGAGAAGCTAAGAAGTTCAGGAAAGGAGTTCAGCAGATATACCAACTATAGCCTGGATAGCTCAGCAGACTAATGCATTATAATTTAACTCCAGCTGTCTGCAATTAGTAAGTTCAAATCTCACCAGGCTCAAGGTCGACTCAGCCTTCCATCCTTTCTAAGGTAGGTAAATTGAGGACCCAGTTTGTGGGGGCAATAAGCTGACTTTGTATAAATATACAAAAGTATGAAGGCTATTGCTTAAGGCATTGTAAGCCACCCTGAGTCTCCGGAGAAGGGCGGCATATGAATCAAATTTTTAAAAAAAACCTATACCTATGCTCACGTTCCTTGTCTCCTGGACCACTTGGACTTCCATATTTCGGCTGTTCCGTTTCTCCCGCGACCGTTTGTTGTTTTTGGAAGTGACGTAGTCGTTCATCGACTGAAGGCTCTCATTCAGGGGCGTCACAGCAGCCGAAGGCACCGAGGACGTGGGGGTATTTGATTTTGTTCCTGTGGTGCTGGGCGTGGCGGCTGCAGAGGACTGTCCGGATTCCGACATTTCATCAGGAGGACACTGATGTGCAATGGGGTTTGCAGAGAGGAGAGAGAAGGAGAAGGAGAAGGAGGAGAAGGAGAAGGAGAAGGAGAAGGAGAAGGAGAAGGAGAAGGAGAAGGAGAAGGAGAAGAAGAAAAGCAAGATATCCAGATCAATCTTTTTTTTCTCCCTCCTGGCTCTATTGCTGCCTTTGGAGCATTAAGAAGTATGAGTGTAAGACGCCAAGCAGCAGTAATGGAAACCACAAAATGAACAACAGTGTGACACAAAGTTTCATGGTTGAGGAACATCTTTGCTGTCGGGACTGCAAGGTCTTGAAATGAATCCGTAGGGGACTGAATGTTGGCATTGCCAAAGCCAGCTGAGCAAGTGCCCAAAATTCTTTCCCCTCCCTCCCTGCAATTGTCCTTCTGCCCTGCTGGCAGAATAATCTAGCTCACTTCTAGCAGTGAGCTAGATTATTCTGACTACATCTCTATTCACTTGCAAGGGGCTTCCAAAATTAGGTCAGTTAACAGTGGTACCCAGAAGTGGCTGCAACTCCTTACAACTTCTTCTCAAACTTAAACCTCTAAATATGCTATAAAATCCATCTCATATCCCGTACATGGTAGGGTGCATAATTAATTACTGCCTCCTTTTAGTCAACTCCAAAAAAAACCCCTCCAATATATTAAACTGGAGATAAGCGACTCATCGTCCTCTGCTTATTCTGAACAAATCCAACTAACCCTTGCCGCTAAATCAAAAGTTCATAACATTTGGTGGGTAGCACCAAATGGGTTACTTACGTTTCGACTACACACTGTAATAGAAATCAAGAACTCTAGCAGCTGAGACAGATATGAATTCTGAGTCCAACAATATCAGCAAGATAATGTCCTCTCCACCACTGGCCTTAAGCAATAGGCATTAGACTTACAAGCCTAGGGTGTTATCTGTTGTGGCTTGCTGGCAGCCATCCTGAGGAGTCCAGAAAATGGATTGTCCCCTTTGCAAAACTTGTGGGCCAATCTAGGCAGGATTTGACAGTTGGTAAGAATTCCTGGAGCAGGAAGTTCATGGTTAACCTGGTCCTTTCCCTATTGAATGCACGCAAATGGAGAAACCACCTACTACAGAGGTCTTCAAACTTGGCAGCTTTAAGACTTGTGACTTCAACTCCCAGAATTCTCCAGCCAGCTTCTGGAAGTTGAAGTCCACAAGTCTTAAAGCTGCCAGGTTTGGGGACCCTTGACCTACTACCTTTCTTCCAACAGGACAATGGAAAGAGACTGTGCAAACAGAGCCTCTTCCTTCATAGCTGGTATAAAATTTCGAATGAAAGAAAGACAGCAAAATGGAATCTTCTCTCCCTGGAGTTCAAGCACTTCCCATTTAGTGTTGTTTCAGCAGCAATCAGTTGGTTTGGGGGTAGATGCCTAATGGAAGCGAAACAGCTTGAGCTAAATAAATATATTGCTAATTTTTTAAAGGTCACATTCATATCAATGACAATGAAAAGATGACTGCTTAACCCTTTGCAGCCGTTAATATCTTCAGGAAGGTAGGCCTTGTTTTGAAGTCACCTACATCGTATGCTGGTGAGATTCAAAACAGTCCATCTGTGATTACACATGAGAAGCTGGGGTGAAATTAAAAAATTCCCCCTACCCGTTCTGTGGGCGTGGCTTGTTGGGAGAGAGGTCATGTGACTGGGTAGGTGTGGCCATCACTCACATCGAGGGGTTCCTCACCGGCCCCTCCCCTCCCAGCCACTTCTTGTCGCGAATGGCAGGACAATGGGGAGGGGAATATTTCTGCCTACCATCATTCCCTCAGTCTAAACTGAGATTGAGGAATGGATGAGAGGCAGGAAAATCCCCTTCCCCATTTTCCTGCCTTTCACAAAAACGGCTCCATTCCAGATGCTCCCCCCCCGTCCCCCTCCCTCCTGGGGACTACCTTAAAAGGGACAGGCTGCAGCAGCTCTGTTCTGAATAGAGGGAAAAAAGTTAGCATTCTCTCTGCTGCATTTAACATTGAATTCTGTGGAATATCGAGTGCCTGGAAGAGGTGAGCGGGGACCAGCCAGACGTGGGTGGGGCCAAGGAGGGGTAATTACTACCAGTTCAACGAACTGATGCCCATAATCCCTAGCAGTTCGCCCGAACCGGTAGGATTTCACCCTTGATGAGAAGATAATTTAACAATAGTGCACTTCCTGTGCAGAAAGTATTAATTTTCTTCAAAGTTCTAGGCTCACTGTGGTGATTGGCTGTTGGCATAAAAGGTTTGCTTGACTACCAGCAAATGATGGGAGAACTAAGTTCTCACTGCAGTCTGTTGGTCAGAAAGAGATAAAGGCTTAACAAGCCTACTATCCTATGTTGTTTTCAGGATTAAGGCTAATAAACTACATGCCAACTCACAAAGCATTTCTAGTCTGCTCTCGAGCAGAAAGTGGGGAGATCTGTCGGAGCAGTTGTTCAGCACTTCACAAACATATTCCACACATAACTTCCTCCAAGGTTGGATTTCAGTTACCAGAGCCAGTTTGTGAGGTGTGGTTTCTACAGCCCGGGAAAGTGCCTCGTTGGAGAATGTGATTTATGACGCAGCCTGATAGGAGTGGGGAAACATGGTCATAGTTGAGCCGTAAATTACGTGCGGCAGAGTTGACTACATTTGGGAAGCTGCCGACATGTTGCTCCTAATAAATAACTGGATTTCTTTTGAAACTTGGCTCGAGGCTCATGAGTTAATTAGGGCATTCGTAGGAGCCTTGACACTACGTTCTTATTAAAAAGGGAGAAGGGTAATATTGATAGTTTAAATTATAAAAAATCCCATCCTTGAAAGAATGACCCACAGATGATAAGGCACAAATGTTGTGGGTTCCAGAGGAGAATTATCAGACTGAAACCACAAGAAAGGAAAAATTGATTCAATACTAGATATAATATCAAGATTTTCTGATCAAGGAAAGGATTGTTCCTGAAGGGAGGGTTCTCTTCCTTTCATTTAAATTTCTACTTTCCCACATTATAGCAATTGTTAGAGCTTGAATTTGATGGTCTTTGAGGCTATTCCAACTGTATGAATATCGATTTTGGCCCCATCTTTCTTCTCTGCCCTTAGTGAGTGGTGCCTTCACCTCGGAGGATGCTCCAAAATATAAAGGGTAGCAAATGAGCATGAAAAGACTTTCTACATCTGGTCATAAAATATTCTGAGGTTCTTCTAACACTGCTAAACTGAACTTCACAATGGACCCAACCTGGATAATCAAAAGGGAAGAATGCTGGAAGATGTAGCGCCATAAGTTTATTTATTTATTAGTTCAATTTATATACTGCCCTCCTCTGGAGACTCAGGGTGGCTTACAATGCTTTTATAGCAATAGCCTTCATTCTTTTGTATATATCTCCTTACTAGGGCTTTTGGCCCCCCATAAGCGGTGTTTCTACAAAGTCACCTTATTGCCCCCATAATCCGGGTCCTCAATTTACCTACCTCAGAAGGATGGAAGGCTGAGTCAACCTTGAGCCTGGTGAGATTTGAACTCGCACTAATTGCAGGCAGCTGGCAGCTAAGTGCTACATAACAGCACTTAGTCTGCTGCACCACCAAGGAAAGATAGAAAAAGTTAAGCAAAGCAAATGGGCTGGAGGTGTGGGGGGGGGGGCGAGGAACGGTTTAGGCTGCAAAGGGTTACAGACACAAAGGGTCCTTCTCCCCTGGATGGAAAACATAACTTGACAAGTAGGCAGGGA
This sequence comes from Coluber constrictor foxii, assembly GCA_038048745.1. NCBI lineage: Eukaryota > Metazoa > Chordata > Lepidosauria > Squamata > Colubridae > Coluber > Coluber constrictor. The sequence goes on from CM075973.1 coordinate 8,734,550, forward strand.
AGCTCTCATTTCCATGATAGTTGTAAAAAAAACCTTGTAGACGGAGTTGGACTGCAGCTGACTGAGGTCACTCAGGTGCCAGTGGTCCACTGCGGGGGCAATCTTGGCCCCCACCTGCCCACGTACCATATCATCTGTGAGGGGGATGTTCAGAGAATTAGGACGCCTCTTCATGCTAGAATGAGAGAGCAAGAGAAAAGAGAGGGGGAAAATCAGTGAAACATGGCAGGCTTGGACGCATGGAAAGCAACACATTTAAAAGAAAAAAACAACTTGCCATCATAAATAGCATTCAGAATAACTGAGTTGGAAGGGACGTAGGAAGTCTTCTAGTAGTCCGACCCCCTGCTTAAGCAGGAGACGATGCTGAATAATGATAAAGGTAAAGGTTCCCCTCACACATATGTGCTAGTTGTTTTCGACTCTAGGGGGCGGTGCTCATCTCTGTTTCAAAACTTGAAGAGCCAGCGCCGTCCAAAGACGTCTCCGTGGTCATGTGGACGGCATGACTCAACACCAAAGGCGCACGGAACGCTGTTCCCTTCCCACCAAAGGTGGTCCCTATTTTTCTACTTGTATTTTTTATGTCCTTTCGAACTGCTAGGTTGGCAGAAGCTGGGACAATTAATGAGAGCTCACCCCATTACGCGGCACTAGGGATTCGAACCGCTGAACTGCCAACCTTTCGATCGACAAGTTCAGCGTCTTGGCCACTGAGCCACTGCGTCCTTTAATGCCAAATAAAAAAGAATAATTGTAGCTTCGGGTTGAACTGTGGGGTCCTTGGTCTGTCTGCTTGTTGTTTCCTTGCAGATGTTTCATTCCCCCATAGGTAACGTGATTGGTGATAAGCCCGTTCCCTTCTAGCACTGATGATGTTACCTAGTTGGGTAATGAAACGTTGGCAAGAAAACAAGCAAGCTAAGAGAGCCCCGAGGTCCCCAGGATTAGAATTCAAGGGCTCTTTAGGATCCATTGTATGTAAACCTGTCTCTGATACGAATTTGGGCTGAAGTGAATCATCCATGTTATTCCAGCTAAGGAGGTGGCACACCAAAGAAGCTTCCATATAATTCCTTAGCGCAGTCTCTCTCAAGCTCAGCACTTAAAGGCAGCTGAAGTCCACCTCTCTTCCAGCTGCCAAGAAACACTGCCTTAGAGGCATCAATGATTTAACTGTCTCACAATGACAGCCGTTTTCCATTTAAAGAACAACATCCAAGTTAGTTGGGGAAATTATCTAGATGATGAAATCTTCAACACCAGCATTTGGGGAACAAATGCATTTCATGATGTTCTTTCCTATCCACATTCCTGGTCACTAAGATAAGGATATTCCTTCTTCCACATGTATTCATTAAGCAAATTTATACAGCCACCCGCTTCACGAAAAACAACTCTGGAAGGCATACAGCAAGTTGGTCTACTTGTTCTTCTTAGTCAAAGAAAGTCAAGTTTTCAAATTGAGTGCAATTCCCTCCTGATGGATGTGGGTTTGTTTGTTTGTTTGTTTGTTTTTGACCACAACACACTAGTAGTTTGCCATTGGATTTTTCCATTTTCACTTTTCATGATTAGCAACATTTGGCAAAGCATTTACATTCGCTGTTAGATATCGAATAATTATGGTTTCTACCACATTCTAATAGGTGTCATGCTAGAATTATTATCTCCCATCAGAAGTATTAACTAAGTTTAATCATGTTTAGCTTTCAGACAAGCTCCTCAAGGTGTGTTGAAATCTGCCTTGTGTTAATCCCTGTCTGATAGCAATAGCACTTAGACTTATATACCGCTTTACAGTGCTTTATAATCCTCTCTAAGCGGTTTACAGAGTCAGCTTATTGCCCCCAACCATCTGGGTCCTCATTTTACCCACCTCGGAAGGATGGAAGGCTGAGTCAACCTTGAGCCTGGTGAGATTCGAACTGCCAAATTGCAGGCAGCCGGCAGGCAGCAGAAGTAGCCTGTAGCACTGCACTCTAACCACTGGGTCACAGCAGCGGATGGAAACTGGTGGAGGTTGGGATCAGTTTCCACCAAAACTAGATGAAAATACCTTTACTCCAACCACCATTTTTCCCCCTCTGCCACTTTCTCTTAACACCAGGTAGATGGGAAGAGGGGCACAGCCACAGATTAACCTTGCCAGCAATGGGCTTCTTACAAAATGGGTTTCAAACCTTGCACACCCTCTTAGGAGCTAAAGTTGCTTGTCTTGCTCTAAAGGGCATGTGGATTTTGCTAGTTTTTTTAAACAAGGTCCTTTTTCAGATTGTCTTGGGAATGTTAGGAGGTAGCCATAGAAAGCATGTGCTCTCCCACTGAATTATAGATCTTGTTACGATCAAAAGAACTGATAAAAAATAGCCCAAAATTGTATTAATTAAATCATGACAAGAAGCACAGAACATTATATTCTTTCCCTGTATAGATTGGGTGTGGCAGATTGGCTATAAGCACTGGGTAACAATTTGGGCTGCTATCAAATAAGAGTCCAGAGCCTTGCTGAGCCTTGAAATTATCTTTTGAGTTCAGTTACTCAAATAACATTCTATCTAATGTTGCTATCGAAATAAAAGAGGACTGAGAAGATCATGGCCGTTACTCAAGACACTTTGAAATAGAAATAAGATAAGAAAATACGATCAAAAGAACAATGCTATAAGATACTTAATGTGTAGCTTGATCCTTCTTGATTAGGTTAGGACAGAGTGACAGATAGGAATGAAAGTCAGATAATACATATCTATCCAAGATTGGGTTTAGAACAACAGAGGTGGAAGGGAAGGCAAAAATATAAATTCTTCAGTACCTAGTTTAGTAAAACACAACTGATGTGTTCAAACAACATGGAATTTCCCACAAAATCGTATTATGCCCCAATATCAGAATGTGATTCATACACAACCAAGGTATGGTGAAATGCTAAATATCGAACATCAATTTTGTCTAATCTCTTCTGCTAAGCTAAGCCAAAAAAAAATTTAAAAAATAAAAATTGGGAGAAGGATTCTCTCAAGCAGCTCTGTGGGTGGTGGGAGTGATTTCCCCCCAACAAAAGTGCTCCTTTCCAGACCTATCTCACCAATGTTTTCAGTTTTCTGAGGGAGGAAGAGCTTTAGATACAATAACGAACTCCAGTTTCAATCAGGTTTTTATAAACATGTTCCTTTTCTTATCCTAAAGATAAGACTGGAGATGGTTGAAACTTCTCCTTGCGTGACTCAACTTCGTTTGACTGATTCGAAATGGGGATTGAATCCAGCTGAGAAGCAACTCAGAACTTCAAATGTAAAACTGAAGGTTCTGGAGGAAGCAATGAGGGAAAAAGGCTGATGAGGCTCCCTTAAATTCCCCTGTGGAGAAGAAGTCATATTAAGGGGATCATCAGGAACAAATGTAATCGCCTTGTGGGTGGTTAACAAAATCTCCAATCTGCTCTCTTTTCCAAAATTTTGCCACACAAGGACATGGATGTCTACCCTAGCAGGAAGCTAAGACAGGCTCTTAGAACTTTCTTAGAAAAAAAAAACCAATTATCTTTCCCCTATATTTTATGATAAGGTAAAGGTAAAGGTTCCCCTCACACATATGTGCTAGTCGTTCCTGACTCTAGGGAGCGATGCTCATCTCTGTTTCAAAGCCAAAGAGCCAGCGCTGTCCAAAGACATCTCCGTGGTCATGTGGCTGGGATGACCAAAGGCCAAAGGCGCACGGAACGCTGCTCCCTTCCCACCAAAGGTGGTCCCTCTTTTTCTTCTTGCATTTTTTATGTGCTTTCGAACTGCTAGGTTGGCAGAAGTTGGGACAAATAACGGGAGCTCACCCCGTTACATGGCACTAGGGATTTGAACCGCTGAACTGCTGATTTTTTGATCGACAAGCTCAGCGTCTTAGCCACTAAACCACCGCGTTCCTTATATTTCATGGTTATCCCAGTTAATTTTTGCCTCTGGGCATCAAAACAACAGCCACACCCCATCCCACCCCAATAATGCTGAAAAACTAAAAAAAAAAACACCTTTAAATTGTATTTTATCCAATCCCATTTTAAATTGTTTTTATCAGGTTTTAGTAATAGTTTGTCTGGAACTCTGATAGAGCCCAAGGGCTAATCAATAAAGTAAACTAAAGTAAACTAAACTAAAAAACTAAAAAAAAAACCCCTGTAAATATTATAAGATCACCCAATACTCCAAGAGTTGCGATCTTGCCAATCTAAAAGGGTACCATTTTAAATGGTGCCTATTGTCGCTACTTCGAACATGATGGTCTGAGCAGAACATTGGGGCAAGTAGACCTCTCAACATTCTACACACACAATGTATGGAGATGACAGGTGTGGCTACCGGGCCTGATTCGCACTCGGAACTTATACTCAATATGGCTCAGGAATGTTTTCCTCTGATCTTCAGAAAAGAGATTGTCCCACTTCCATTTAGCAGCAGTACAGAACAGCAAACGATGATTGGTGAGCAGAAGTTCCATGACGACGGCGAACATAATGATGATGATGATGATAAGAGTAAACTCAACCCCTTCCCCCAGCTTAGAAAGAGTCCGCCAAATTACCTTTTTCTCCATGATGGGTGGTGACTGAAGTGACAAACAGAGAACAGCCAACACAAGAGAGGTAATGGCACAAGAAGCAAGACAAGAGAACAATGATTAGAGTGCGGAAGTCATGCAAGCGTGCATTGACATGCTCAGACAACATGCTCATTTGAACAGGGATCGACAAGCTGGGCCCAGAGCCTGACAAGCACATTGTGAAGCAAGGATGATACTATCGTATGTACAGTTATTACACTGTGTTGCTGGTCTCCTATCCCAAGAAAAGTGATGTTTCTTTATTGTATGTTGTAAGACATTCTGCAAAGATAGGGAAATAGTCGTCCCACAATTTTTATCCTTCAAACCATGGTCTCTGAATTCAGGGCAGAAGACGGCAATTGTATAACGTTTGCAAAATATAGTAAGCCAAAAATTTTATAGAATTCTAGTTTTGGAGTAGAATTCTTTGAAAAGCGCCACAAATCAAGAACACATCGTAGCTTTCAGCTGTAGCTTCTTCTTAGGAGTGGGGCAAATAAGAATTTGGGGGAGGGGACGGATGGACTTGATAGTATTGATGCAGATAATAGTTGCACGTGAAAGACCTATGATTAGAACTTATAATGGATTTATTTTACATTGAAGGACATAGACGACTTGAATGGGAGACTCACACACTGGACACAACCCTTAATGCTTAACTCTTTTCATAATCTCAGGAGGTGGTGAAATGTAAAATTTGTTACTACCAGTTCTGTGGGCATGGCTTGGTGGGGAAATGTGATTGGGTGGGCATGGCCAACTTTAAAAAAAAAAACTTTTAAAAGCATTTTTTTCTACAAACTTAAGAGGTTGCAGAAAAAAAATGCTTTTAAAAGCCTCTGAGATCAGGCAGCTCAGCTGGGGTCGTCAGAAGCTTTTAAAGGCATTTTTTTTTCTACAACCTCTTCCGCCCAGATCCGGCCCCCGGGCCTTGAGTTTGACATCCCCTGCTGTAGAAAATCTGCCTGTCCGAATCAGTTGTTGTTCATATGATTTTTGAGTTGCAAAAAATGAAGGGAAGTGTCAACTCGCAAAGCATCCCTGGTTGAATTAGGGCATCAAACTTCCCCATCTCATAGAAAGAAACCCTAATGGAAGCAAGTCACAAGGAATGCCTGTTTGCGTGCTCCCATCATCGGACGGAAAAATGTTCTTATCCTCAATAAACTCGGGAGTTTACGGAACGCGTTCTGTGCGCCTACACACACTTTTGTTCTAAAGGATACAGGACGTCCCCCCTTTTCAAAGAAAAAAGAGAACCTCAGCACAATCACAGTGCAAACCACATGCAGAGGGGAGATAAGCAACAGGGACTGTGGAATACAAGGACAGCCAAATACAAGCCAAAGACAGAAGAGAGTGCACTGACTGAGATGAAGGAAAAAAGACTCCTGATATTGGTTGGTGGGTCGCAGAAGATGTACACAGGGTACCAATCCCCACACCTTAAAGGTAAAGATAATGGTTCCCCTCGCACATACGTGCTAATCATTCCCGACTCTAGGGGGCGGTGCTCATCTCCGTTTCAAAGCCGAAGAGCCAGCGCTGTCCGAAGACATCTCCGTGGTCATGTGGCCGGCATGACTCAAGGCCAAAGGCACACGGAACGCTGTTCCCTTCCCACCAAAGGTGGTCCCAATTTTTCTACTTGCATTTTTTTTTACGTGCTTTCGAACTGCTAGGTTGGCAGAAGCTGGGACAAGTCACGGGAGCTCACCCCGTTATGCGGCATTCGAACCACTGAACTGCCAATCTTTCGATCGACAACCTCAGAGTCTTAGCTACTGAGCCACCACAACCCCACACCTTACAGGAATTTAATTAAACAACGTTCTTTTCTCTTCCCCTGAAGCGAGTCTATTCACTCTGAAGATGGACAACTTGTCCAACGTTGAAGAAATTAATGCTCCTGTGCTGTCTCCATGAACTCAATCTCTGTTCTATCCCCATCTTTGTAATTTATAACCCCATTTCATGGTGGGTCTGCTCCTGCCTACGGCATAAAGCATCTGAAAGCAAGAGACTACAGATAATAATCCTTACTGGGCTCCATTCCCCACCGCAAGCTGTAAGCTGTTAAGACTGAGTCAGAAAAGCTTTTGATCTTATACAGGTATTCCTCGACTTACAACCATTCATTTAGTGATCATTCGAAGTTACAACGGCACTGAAAAAAATGACCTACGACCATTCTTCACCCTTATGACCATGGTCATATGATCAGAATTCTTGGTAACTGGCTCATATTTATGACAGTCGTAGTGTCCCGGGGTCATGTGATCCCCTTTAGGACCTTCCGATAGGCAAAGTCAATGGGGAAGCCAGATTCACTTAACCACCATGTTACTAACTTAACAACTGCAGTGATTCACTTAACAACGGTGGCAAGAAAGGCTGTAACATGGGACAAGATTCCCTTGACAACAGTCATGCTTAGCAACAGAAATTTTGGGCTCAGTTGTGGTCATAAGTCAAAGGACTGCATGTACAAGAATAGCTCTTCAGCGAAGAAGCCCAGCCTTTTAAAAAAATTTCTTGTAAGCCTAAAAAAAGTACAGCTGCTTTAAGAATTGCGTTAATTTCAAGGGGATTTATTTAATCTGGCACTCCAAATTATTTTCAAAGTGATGCATAGCCTCAGTTTATAGCTCTTAAACTAGAACAGGAAGACACAAATATAATTTTGGCTTTTGGACTCTACTTTAAAGTGTTTTGTTTCTTAAGAAGGATATAGTAAATTGGGAAAAAATAGGGGAGGAAAAACCATCTTAAAGGAATTTACATTCAAACTTTTAAAATCATTTTTTTAAAAACTCTGCTGTGATACGAAATGCATTCACATTCGCTACCCTTTGGTTTGAAATCATGCTTCACAACATCTGGACGAAGTTACTGAACCCCCGGAGATGAAGGTCTAAACCAAGGGTGAAATGCTCCCAGTTCGGACCAGATCGAGTGATCCGGTAGCAATTGTGGCAGGTGGTTCGGAGACCCGGTAGTGATGGCGGTACGAGGCTCCGCCCACCCGCCCGGGTGTCGTTACTTTCTGGTTTTAACCAGGAAGTAATGTGTTTTTTACCCTCTGTGCATGCACAGAAGGTTCTGTGAATGCGCAGAGGGTCTGCGCACGCATGTGACACCATGTGATCTGAACCGCTAAGGAAGGTAAGTAGATTTCACCCCTGGTCTAAACCAGCTTTTCCAGGACCATGCCAACGGGGACCGTGAAACAAGCTGCATAACACAACTAGAGGCATTTCAAGCATTTTTCCTTCACTCTCCCCATGCAGATCCCACCATCGTAATTCACCCTGTTCCCAAATGGCTAAGGCTCAAAGATGCAGCCTGGCTCATCTATCGTCCCAAGATGCTCATTTTGGTTACGTGGAGAAAAGCCATCTACGCAAGATCAGAACGGGCTTTTCGCCTTGAAAATCTACTTCTTTACGGGCAAAGCCCAGGGGGCACACCCTACCTTCTCCCAGATAGACCACTCTCGTTTTGGCTATTTCCAGCGACTTGCTGCATCTTGGATCTCTCAATGTGTTCCACATAGGTTTGGATCATCTGCCAGAGAAGGGGAAGAAAAAGAAAGACAGTACTTAATCCAGATTCCCTCTAATTTAGAATTGTACCCGAGTCCAACATTTTCTGATCTGGAAAATGGCTTTTCTTTCTTTTTTTTTCTTTCCTCTCTTTTTCAAAAAAATAGCGTTCTGCCTTTTCTGTACAGCAGAGACAGAACTTACAAACTTTGAGCGGTGGTGGTGCAGCGATTAGAATCTATTATTGCAGGCTGAATCTGCCCGCAGTCTGGAGTTCAATCCTGACTGATTCAAGCTTGACTGAGCCTTCCATCCTTCTGAGGTTGGTAAAATGAGGACCCAGATTGTTGGGGGACAATATGCCGACTCATTTAGAGAGGGCTGTAAAGCACTGTGAAACAATATATAAGTCTAAGGGCTATTGCTAAATGCTATGGTACTGCAATACCCACCACACTAGAACAGAAGATCAGAAACGATGGGAACCTAGTCCCCTAAATCTGAAAGGAGTTCAGAGTTACTACTGTCATTTACTTTTTGATCTGTGCATTCTAACTAATAATAATCAGCTTTCATCCACTCCCAGTAAAGAGGAGATACCTCCGTGTGCCGCTGGTGTAGAGCATTGTATTCTTTCTTCATTTCAGATTCACGCTCCTCCAACCTGGAAACTGTCCATTGTTTAAAAAAAGGAAAGAAAAGAAAGAAAGTGGGTTGAGGAGAAATGGATCACTCTGAGAAAGACGAGACTAACAAGTTGTCAATGGAAGGAGGATATGTTTTCAAGCTTGCTCTTGTTTACTCCCACTGCTTTGTTATAACATTACAAATCAACAAAAGAGTAGGTCGTGCCTTGATTTCCTGGTGGCTTAATTGATACAGCACATACTTTTCAGGTAGAGCTCTTAGATTCAGCCTCTGAACTTTTAAAACCAAGCTACAAATAGCCACACCTTGAGCCTAGTCAGACCACTGCAGAGGTGGGTTTCAGCAGGTTCTGATCCGTTCTGGAGAACCGGTAGAGGAAATTTTGAGTAGTTTGGAGAACTGGTAAATACCATCTCTGACTGGCCCCACCCCCATCTCTTCTCTGCCTCCCAAGTCCCAGCTGATTGGGAGGGAATGGGGATTTTGCAGTAACTTTCCCCTGCTACGCCCACCAAGCCACACCCACAGAACTGGCAGCAAAAAATTTTTGAATCCCACTATTAGACCACTGGTCTATCTAATGAAGGGGTCAGCAATCTTAAACACTCAAAAAGCCACAACGGTCCTAACTGAAAGCCTCCCATTCAATTCTGGAGCTAACTGGAAGTCCGGTTCCCCTGTCATAGAGTCTCCTCCTAGCACGGCATCTTTTTTCCTCTACCTGTCTTAACAGAAAGCCCTATCAATTGTGAAGCCGACTGGCAACAGAGAGCCGCATCAAAGGCATGTGGCTCCAGAGCCGCTGGTTGCCGACTCCTGCTCTAATTCAACGGTGTCTTTATAAAAATTTGGATTTGGTTCCCTAGGCAAGCTTATTTGGAGGGCCAGGACTTGAAGCAGGAACCCTTTTACATTCCAGTAAATGCTTTACCTCTGAAGCCAACTAGAGCTTTGTCTATTTGGCAGTTCACGATGCATTCAGTCAAATTCAATAAAATCTATGTATGGCATGCAGTAGAAAAATGGCCAAATTCTGTCAACGGTTATACTCACTCTGGTCCGCATAGTTCTTGGCCTTCAGCTCCAGCTGCCGTGTTTGAAATTCCAGATGCTCCACCTGAACCTGCAACTCTTTCTTTTCCTGTTCCAGTGCATCTTCAAATTCAATAAATTTCTATTGAAAGACATAAATAATAGAAACAGGTGATGTGAGCAGAGAAATTGTGACTTTTTACTACAAGCTGTAATCAAGGGCTGCTCCTTCTTACAAACAGTGCAATTTTCCTGTGAAAATGCATATTTTTTTAATCCTATAACAACTGTGTCACCTGAACAAATTAGTATTTTGGGGGCCTTGTTTTCTTTATTTAAAAAAAATCATTTTGGCTTTGCACAATTTTTTTTTTGTCTGCACTGTAACATTTCTTCCTTTGTCTGCAATCCTGGATTCAGATCTGAAGGCAAACACAAAGATTGTAAAAGATATTTACAATCTTTACACCATGCATAACTTTGGCTAATTCCCCATTATCGATCTGAAGCACTATCCACCACTCCTTGCGTTGGTACAAAAGCCTCCGTTATAAAGCCAGCTCTCTGCATCAGCAATTCCCAATCCACCTTGGTTTCATCTGTTGCAACCCCCTGCTGAACCATGCTAGTATCACTGGCTGGTTAGAATAGAATTTAGAATAAGAGAGTTGGAAGGGACCTTGGAGGTCTTCTAGTCCAACCCCCTGCTTAGGCAGGAAACTCTACACCACTTCAGACAAAGGGTTATCCAACATCTTCTTAAAAACTCCCAGTGTTGGAGCATTTACAACTTCTGCGGGCAAATGCCACTTTTTTTCTTCATTGTTTTCACAAGACAAAGTGATCAAAACTGATAAGTTTTGGGAAACTGACAAATAATCAATAAAAACTCTGTTTAATATCCGTCATTGGTTTTCAGAAAGCTCCGATTTAGCAAGGAGACAATAAGGAATTTAGTCTATTGCATACTTGTATTCTTTGTCAATAAAATACTGAATTCTAGTCTGTTGTCCTTTCTTGAACTGGAAACTTAGAGAGAGAAGCTAGTTTTCAAAATAATTATGGGTACAGTAAAAAAAAAACACTGTGTATTCATGAGTAGCCTGTGATGCTACCGTATCCTTAATAAAAATAGACCAATCCAGAAATCTTGACTACCTGAATAATTCTAATTTTATGCTAGCGAAGAAGTGGAAATGAACCAATGTCTACAAACGTGATTATCACTCAAAGCCAAACAATGCTAAAATCTTTTATTACAGAAACTCAGCACCCTGGAGTTTTATTTTTCTTCTGCCAATTTAAGTCATAAGCTGCAAATGCCCAGCTGGGGAAGGACGACAGCTCAGTGGAAACGGTATACACTCTGAAGATAGAATGTTCCAATACGTATTTGATTTTTAAAAAGATTCTAGTAGCAGATGATGTGAAAATCCTTTGGCTGGGTCCCAGAGAACCATATTCCTGTTTAAACAATATGCTGCTAAATAGGCAAAAGGCCTAGATTCATGTCAATTTGATCTCTCTTAAACAACTGTCGGTGGCAATCGGTTTCACAAATTAACAAGTATTAATAAGGTTTTTCCCTCTCTTTTCTATCAGAGTGTAATTTCTAAGTGGAATATCTGGCATCTCTAGCTGGAGGGACCAAGATCTTTTTTGCAATGGTCATCTCAGAGGATGCTGCTACTCAACCTAATAATTAATGTTATTTTAAGTAGACATATTAGGATAGGATAGGATAGGATAGGATAGGATAGGATAGGGCAGGGCAGGGCAGGGCAGGGCAGGGCAGGGCAGGGCAGGGCAGGGCAGGGCAGGGCAGGACAGGACAGGACAGGACAGAAGAGTTGGAAGGGACCTTGGAGGTCTTCTAGTCCAACCCCTTGCTTAGGCAGGAAATCCTATACTATTTCAGACAAATGGTTATCCAATCTCTTCTTTAAAAGTTCCAATGTTGGAGCATTAACAACTCTGGAGGCAAGTTATTCTACTGATTAATTGTTCTAACTGTCAGGAAGTTGATTGTATGGAATACTAAGACCGGGTTCCCAAATGTTCTGTTTAATCAGTTTACTGAAATGGGTTCATTAAAGCCAAATCAAAATCAAACGAATTATATCAAGACTTAAAATCTATTCTATTCTGACTGTAGAGGTGTCAAGAGTAAAACATTGGCAGCTACATTCCTCATTCATTTCCACTTGTCATTACAGTAAGGGTGGAGAAATGTTGATTACAAATGGGTTAGTTGGAGAAACAAAATTTCTGCAATCCCATGGAGGCTTGTGAAAGTCTGGAAACTTTTCATGGACATGTTAACAAGAGGAAGGCAGATGGTTCCCATAATAAGATAACTGGTTTACATGGGATTCTGTGCGGTTGGCCTGGGAAATTCATTGTCTAATACCATGAACTGGTGCTAGAGAATTTCAAAGTTAGTTTTACCCCAACAATACCATGCCATATATTCAATAAACCAGTAAGGTTTTCATAAATGAAAATGATCCTCGACTTTTATTTGGATCCTTAAGCTCAGTGTTGACAAGAGATCATATATGCTGATACAGTTCTACAGAGGAACTACTGAGTCTGTCATCTGCACCTCTATAACAGTCTGGTTTGGTTCTGCAACCCAGCAAGACAGAGGAAGACTTCAGAGAATAACTAGAACTGCAGAAAAAAAAATTGCTACCAACCCGCCTTCCATTGAGGGCCTGTATACTACACGAGTCAAAAAGAGGGCTGTGAAAATATTTACAGACCCCTCGCATCCTGGACATAAATTGTTTCAACTCCTACCCTCAAAACGACACTATAGAGCACTGCACACCAGAACAACTAGACACAAGGACAGTTTTTTCCCGAACGCCATCACTCTGCTAAGCAAATAATTCCCTCAACACTGTCAAACTATTTACTACATTAATCTTCTCATTGTTCCCATCACCCATCTCCTTCCATTTATGACTGTATGACTGTAACCTTCTTGCTGGTATGCTTAAGATTTATATTGACTGTTTCTCTATGACTATCATTAAGTGTTGTACTTTATGATTCTTGACGAATGAATCTTTTCTTTTTGCGTATGAGAGCATATGCACCAAAGACAAATTCCTTGTGTGTCCAATCACACTTGGCCAATAAAGAATTCTATTCTATTCTATTCTATTCTATTCTATTCTATTCTATTCTATTCTATTCTATTCTATTCTATTCTATTCTATTCTATTCTACTCTACTCTACTCTACTCTACTCTACTCTACTCTACTCTACTCTACTCTACTCTTTTCTAAATTCAAGTTGTTTAGTCTAGTCTAGTCTAGTCTAGTCTAGTCTAGTCTAGTCTAGTCTAGTCTAGTCTAGTCTAGTCTAGTCTAGTCTAGTCTAGTCTATATGTAACAGGGTTTCCCAAACTAAACAGTTCCAGGCTGAAATGTATGGATTTCAACTCCCAGAATTCCCAAGAAGCATATTTGGAACTTGCTTAGAGTCTAGTATACAGCCATTGAGGTGAATAAGGATATGTATATTTATGCACAGATTAACAGATTCTCTTTCCCTGTCAATGATTTCAGGAGTTTAATGTTTGTGATAGGTGTACATGTTTGTGTAGAGGGCAAAGGAAATGGATTTGAAGGATAAGAGGACAACCAAGCCAGATAGAAGTTTCCTGACCTTGGGCCAAGAAAGTAATTTGAGAAAACATCTCAGAGAAGCTCTTTCCTAGTTCACACAAAGAAAAAAGGAGGGGTAAAGCACATTGTGTTGGTTTCTTTTCTGGTCTATCTAAATACTGATGTGTAGTTTGGGGGAAGGGAAAAGGAAAAATTCAATTAAGAAAGCAACAAAAATTCAGAGCAATTCAGGACAATTTTATGTGATTTTCTAGGGATTTTAGGGAGATATACCCTCACATTTCTTTTTTATCACTCCTTCACATATTTCTTCTACCGTTCTTACAACCATCAGTCAGAAAATTGTAAAAGCTCACAAATAAAAACCTGTCCGGCAAACCACAGATATATATTTCTTACTATGCTATAGTTCATATTAGCTGTGGTTTATTGAGTCATCATGGTTGCCCAGGAACAAGACATCAAGCCATACCTGATAGGTTTACATACTTCTAGTTCACAAGTATACTAAATCAAAACCAAAAAACCAGGTTATTTGTGCTAAGCCTAATATATGTACCCAGCTAACATATTTATTTATTTATTAAATTTTTATACCGCCCTTCTCCCAAAGGACTCAGGGCGGTGTACAGCCATAATAAAACAACATAGAATACAAAATTTAAAAACAGTTTAAAAACAAATTAAATATTTTGGCCCCAGAATTAAAACCCAAGAATTAAAACACCCAATCCAATTTCTTATTCAGCCAGCCCAGCCTGTTGGAATAGTAATTTCTTAAGGGCATGGCAAAAGGTACGCAGGTCAGGGATCATACGTATCCCCGGGGGCAGTTCATTCCAGAGGGCGGGTGCCCCCACAGAGAAGGCTCTCCCCCTGGGGGGTCACCAGTCGACATTGTTTGACCGACGGCACCCTGAGGGGTCCTTCTCTGTGGGAGCATGTTGGTCTGTGGGAGGCCATCGGTGGCAGAAGGCGATCCCGTAAGTATCCAGGTCCTAAGCCATAGAGCGCTTTAAAGATGGTAACCAACACCTTGAACTGCACCCGGAAGACTACCGGAAGCCAGTGCAGCTCGTGCAGGAGAAGTGTCACATGGGAGCGCCGTGTCGCTCACATAATCACCCGCGCGACCGCATTCTGGACATATAAACACAATGCAGCTCATTTTCTTTCAGTACTTCTGTAGCACTCATAATTTTCTAACAACCAACCATTTCTTCCCTAATCTTAAAATCTAGAGACCTGGCCCAAGTCCAAATGCAGCAAATTTCTCTTATTGTTTTATTCAGGCTGCTATCTTTATATAATTATTCGAAATCAGCACAACTTCAATAGCATAAGCCTACACACATGCCCATACAGAAGGTAAATCCCCCTGGATTTGACTTTGCCTGGATTGTGATTGTAATATTTTGTGAGCTCACCCTACATAAAGCAAGACCACCATTGAAAAAAAAATGTACTGAAAGTTGTCGAGAATGAGAAATTGGATTTGTTTCTAATTTAGGCGAGATTAAAGGAACTGTATTAATGCACTTGCGATGGTTGTCAGGGTGTGTTAGCCAGAAAGTGCTTTTACAGAAATGGGGATGCAATGATGTGGGAGCTCTCATTTCTGTTCCAATGGACAGCCGCCCATCTCAGTTCTAGCCGCACCATTGGTAGAAATTCAATGGGAGACCAGGTCTCCCTGCTGACTTAATAGAAAGACACATCTAAGAAAGATGAACCTGGAAAAACGAAAAAAAGATTCATCCTGACAATACCATCTTCAATGTTTAAAAACCTCCTAGCCTCCCATCTCAGCAAGGTATCATTCAATAAAGCCACATTTCAAAAATAATGAAATCGAAACCACATTTCCAGTCTACAAAACTGCGGGACAAAATTGGAAGAGATTAAGAAGGTAACCGTGGTGTAGAAAAGCATTTCTGAGAAGCCCATCACCCTCCATAGCCAGACATGTTTATTGCCTAACCATGGTTTGGTTTGTAGAAAAAAAAATAATAATCTGAATGAAGACTACATGACCCATGAAGACTGAAACCATTGCTTGCAACTAACAGTGTCTGAACTCAGTTAACATATTAAGCAGAGCACATTTAATGAATCATGTCCCTGGGTGAAATGATTTTGGGTTTGTAGCTCTATTTTAGCTTTTTTTTTTTCTCAACATCCAAGTTACTGGAACAGCTGGATTCACATAGCAGTTCAAATTTAATTTAGAGGAGTCAAGAAATCCATGCAGATCAAATGCATCTACTAAGTTATTCAGATGTACTTTCTGGCCATCTGCCACCCACCAGAGAAAGTCCCTTTTGTGCTTGGTTCTTCCTATGTTTACAAATGTATCTTTTTATTCCATGCAATGACAGAAAGAATATTTTTGCTGGCATTTTTATCAGCTCCAAACGTTCCTTTCACTAGGCTAAGAAAGGCATGGATGGTGGTACATCCAAATGCTAAATGGAAGAAAGGGCAATCGCTAGGAAGCAAGCTAAACTTCTGAAAATGATAATCCAGAAAAGAGAAAAAAAGAGAGCATATTTTCAAAAATTGGGACAGATAAAAACATATTTTTCAAAAGACTAGCTGGGTGACTTTCTGACGTCCTCCAAAGATAAATGATCAAGTTTTGAGGCAGGAATTAATACAGGGGACAAGCCAATCTATTTGGTTGACTGCCAAAAGGAATGGAAAAGACATTTGGATGAATGCCTCCGTAATATACCAGCGATTCCCACATCTAGCAACCTCTAGTTTTGGGGGTTTTTTAAGGGTTTTTTAAAAAATCCAATCTTTATTTATTTTTTTAATAACTAACTCAAGGCGGTGAATATACCTAATACTTCCTCCTCCTCCTATTTTTCCCACAACAACTCTGTGAGGTTGGTTGGGCTGAGAGAAACCCGCCAGCCCAAGGTCACTCAACCAACTTCATGCCTAAAGTGAGACTAGAACTCACAGTCTCCTGATGATTGGTCCAAAATCACCCAGCTGGCTTTCATATCTAAGGCAGGACTAGAATTCACCAACTCCTAGGGATGGGCCCAAAGTCACCTAACTCAGGGCTCTCCAACCTTGCCAACTTTAAGACTTGTGGACTTCAACTCCCAGAATTCCTCAGCCAGCATGCGCTGAGCCCTGACCTAACTGGCTTTCAGGCATAAGGCGGGACTAGAACGCATGGTCTCCTGGTGATTGGGCCAAAGTCACCCAGTCAATTTTCATGCCTAAGACAGCACTAGAACTCACCAGCTCCTGGTTCCTAACCTGGTGCCTTAATTGCTGGACCAAACAAGCCCCCGGATTGTTGGATGACAGTTCAATCTTGAGCAGAACAGCTCATCAAGGTTGATGATGTTAGAATGAGAAGCAAAAACCTTCTGAAAGATGATTGTCCCGCTGGAGGCTAGGAAAAAAAGGATGGCTGGCCCAGAAGTGTAATTTGATGGGATTGGGAAGGAAAGTGATGGGGAAAACAAATTCTTCCCAACTATGTCATTTATTCATAGGAAGCCAACCTCATGTTCCTTCCACATTTTCCCCTTTAAATAAAGGGAGATTTCCAAGCCACTCTTTGCCCTTCAAGAAAGCCAATTGAAGCTCCAAGATGCCTCCAGATTCAGGCCACCTCTTCCAATGCTTTCCTCTACACCTGCTTTCATTTTTTAAAATTTGTCTTTAATCCACCCTAAGAGAAACAGCCAGTCAGAGCCTTCTTTCAGACACAGCCCCAGCCTGAAAACCGCTGAATAGCTGGAGCTTCTGCCCCTCACCCCACCCCCCTACCCAAGGAATGGGTCCAAAGCTCCCAGCATAATAAACCAGCGCTATGTTGTTCCTGCCACTCCTCTTATCTGGTGGTAAGGATGGGGAGGAAGGGAGGGATGTTCAGCTGCAACGGAGGAAAAGCCCTACTGCGGCTCTACTCGCGAGTCAGAGGGCCGGAGAGGCCTCGTAGCCTCCCCACCCCGAGCTCCGCGGCCAAGTCCGGGCCTCCGGAGAGGGGGAGAGGGGGGCTCTGCCCGCCTGGCTCACCTCCTCGGCCTGCTTGCGCAGCGCCTTCTCCCGCTCGTACTGGGTGAGCAGCTGCTCGTTGTCTTCCCGCAGCAGCTCCAGCTCCACCTCGTGCTCCTGGTTGTCGGTCAGCACCGAGTCGAGGTTCTCCAGCACCGTCACCACCAGCGGCATCAGCTCTTTGACCACCTCCTCGTCGTAGCAGCGGATCAGGCGCTCGAACTCGCGGTAGATGCTGTTGGCCAGGCCCGAGACGCGCTCCGACATCACCGAGCCCGAGCAGTAGTCGTCCCCCGGGTAGCCGCCGACGCCGCCATCGTCCAGCTGGATCTCCAACATCTTGGCGGAGGCGCCGCCGCCGCCGATGCCGATGCGCGCTTCCCCGCCGCCGCCGCACCTGCTCGGCCCCGCCGGCTTGCAGAAGATGGACGGAGGCAGCAGCGGCGGCGGCAGTGAGGATGCTCTCCCGGCCTCGGCTTCGGTCTCCCCCCCCGCGCACCTTCTCCGGCGATCGCTCGCTCGCTCGCTCGGCTCTGCCCACCCCCGCTCGCCCCTGCCCTGCGCCACTGGCCACTCCCGTCGCCCGCCTCTCCCTGGCGCTCCTGCCTTGCGCGCACAGGCGCAGCAGAGAGGCAGAGGCGGGCAGGCGGACGGGCAGGCGCCGGCTCTTCCCGGAGGGGAGGCTGAGAAGGGGGTCTCTGGGGAGCCCCCTTCCCCACGCAGGGATGGGGCTTTCATTCATGAAATCTCTGGACGGGGGCATAGAAGCAATAACAACAAGAACAAGAAAAGCTCTTCTGAGCTATCAGAAGGTAGAATAATAGGGTTGGAACTTGGAAGGGACCTTGGAGGTCGTCTAGACCAACCCGTTGCCCGAGGTCTATTCCGGACTTCCTTTGGGCTGAAATCCAGCAGGTTCTGGAGAACCGGTAGCAGAAATTTTGAATAGTTCGGAGAACCGGCAAATGCCACCACTGGCTGGCCCCAGAGTGGGGTGGGAATGGGGTTTTTGCAGTATCCTTCCCTTGCCAGGCCCACAGAACCGGTATTAAAAAAAATTGAATTCCACCATTGCCTCAAAGGTATAGCTTAGTACTGGAAATGAACAAATCGATGGGTAATTTTTCACTCAAGGAAATTATATAAATTGATTAAAATCCCATTTCAATACCCTATCAAGAATTTCTCACACTCTCCTTGTTATTGGACTATTGATATCGATAGATAAATGGAGGGACATTCTATTAACATAGGATACAGTTATTAAAAAGTGGGGGAGGGGGAATGTCTCAAATTAATATTTTGACCTGGACTTTCAGAGCCTTGAAGAAAACCTTTGGATGCTGCTTCCAAATTTGTCCGTTATTTTTAAGCCATCCCAAAAGAATCATTCCTCATTTTGTGTGAATGAAAATAGAATGAAAAATCTCTTCTAAGAAGATGCTGGCATTAATTACCGGAACAAGCTCTTTTACTTAGGATAATTTTTTCTCAAATGTATACCATTAGTAATGTATAGAATCAGCAATGACATTTTTAATACTGTATTATAATCTTTTCCGAGGAAATTTACAGGTTCAAAAATGATAAAATGATAAAATATTTCCCCAAAGATAAACAGAATGATGTTTGTTCAAATGGTTTAAATATCTGACTTTGAGCCAAGTCTGTTTCCAGTTATTAAATTATAAAATACAAGCCCCCCAGCTTGATAAAGCCTACTAAACACTCTGATTTACACCACAATGTAAGATTGTGTTACTACATATGCCAGTTATTTAAAGCCTCCATCTAAGTTACACTAGGAGTAAATCCATTCATCCCTTATTTCCCATTCAATTACATGGCTGATGGATAGAATATGCTTTCTATCTGATAATGCAAAACAGTTTCCCCATCATAAAAGTTATTAGTGGGCTAAATGAAATACACTTGGGATGGATTCTTGCATGTATGAAAGAAAATTAAGAAATGTCAGTCTGAAAGGACAGACTAAAACCCATCTGCAAATCCTAGGAGTAGGAATAGTATTAAGACCATATTTTACTGTTACATTGGTTGTTCAAAGTTTCTTTTTCTATTAAAATATAAAATATATAGTAGAAAAAATCATTGTGGCTAATGTCCATGTCCATACATTACCTTTAATAAAGAAATATTTCATATAATAGACTTGTGGTCTGATCAGCACAGTAAACTATCTCTTTATCGGTCTATGAGTAAAATTAAATTGCAGCTAAATGAAGTTATATTGGTTATCACCAACAATAATCTCACTATTAGTTTCTCTGCAGCTTCCCCCCCCCAATGCTGCTCTATTCTATGATGTGAATGAAAATTAATCTTCCTGCTACTATCTATTTATTTTTACTCACTGAGGTGTTAAATACTGTGCCTTATTTATATCCTAGTAGTTTACTACTGTATTCTTGAATACAATAACAATAAACCTATGTTTATCTAGCAGTAATAGTTTGATCCCGCAAAGAACTGCTTCTAGGTACAGTTGATTTTAAACTGTTCCAGTAATTGAAATGGGGCTTGCACAAGATAATATTAGAAATAGAATAGCAGAGTTGGAAGGGACTTTGGAGGTCTTCTAGTCCAACCCCCTGCCTAGGCAGGAAACCCTACAACACTTCATGCAAATGGTTATCCAACATCTTCTTAAAAACTTCCAGTGTTGGAACGTTCACAATTTCTGGAGGCAAGTTGTTCCACTGATGAATTGTAACTGTCAAGAAATTTCTCCTTAGTTCTAGGTTGCTTCTCTCCTTGATTAGTTTCCACCCATTGCTTCTTGTCCTGCCCTCAGGTACTTTGGAGAATAGCTTGACTCCCTCTTCTTTGGGGCATCCCCTGAGATATTGGAAGATTTCTGTCATGTCTTCCCTAGTCCTTCTTTTTATTAAACTAGACATAGCCAGTTCCTGCAACCGTTCTTCATATGTTTTAGCCTCCAGTCCCCTAATCTTCTTGGTTGCTCTTCTCTGCACTCTTTCTAGAGTCTCCACATCTTTTTTACATCATGGCGACCAAAACTGAGTGCAATATATTCCTAAGACTGGTAGCACCTTTTCCAATTAACAATTTTTATTAAAAGGCATAAATTTTCATGAGTTGCAGCTCATTTTAACAGATGTCATTGATACCTCACAAAAGCTTTTAATAAAAATTATTAATTGGAAAAACTGCTACCCAAAGGCCTACGATTTTTGCCACCATATGGATGAATATGTCCCGCTCCTATAAAGATACATTCCTGATGGATTATGCTTCCTTTTTTTTTTAAGGGGAGAAAAAAATTGCCATTAAGCAGTTGTTCCGGTGCATTAGATTCAACCAAACTCTTTGGAGCAACTTCATTAGCAAGCATCACAATATATTAAATTGTGCTCTTAGGCAGCTGGAATGTCCTTGACAAAACATAATAAGGCTGCTACTTCTATATTTACAATTACATTTGTACACAGCCCAAGTCCCAGAGACTCTGGGTAGTTGTATTTACAACAGCCCACAATAACCATTTTACTGATTTTACAATACTCTGTAATAGCCTTCTTAGAGAACAGTTCTTTCTGCATGCTTCTTCAGACTCTAATTCCTCCATTAGAATGTAAGACTGAATTTAAGCAGGCAACGTAGTCTCAAACCGACTGCCATTATGGTATGGTGAATTATGTTTTTATTTGATAGCAGTTTTAAAGCATTTGTGCTCTCTTTCAACGATTCTGGTTTTGCTTTCTTTTCTGATGGTTTATGTGATCTTTGGGGGAGATACAGTATGTATCATTTGGGTTTTTATTAATAGGAAATCTCTCTGCATGACTCGAGCAAACAGTAAAAGATTATCTGAGAGAGTCTTACTACCATCTCAGCAAAGAACCAGAGTTGAAATTAACTGCATATCCAGAGGCATGTAATATAATCCTACTCCCAACACATACACTCACACACCACTTCCCAAATGACTAATCAATGAGGCATTAGGAGGATCCGACACTGATTCTAAAGCATCTGGGTTCTGAAGAGACAGAAGGCAAAGAAGAGGGAGCCAAAAACACTCAAGGGAAACCCTTTTTCCCTGTTTATGAAAGAGCTGTAAAATATTGTTCAAGGCTGTGGATGGATTTGTCAGGATCTCTGTAGAATGGAGTTTTGGACAGCTGATATCAAAATGTTTGGGGCTTTATTTATTAGTTGGATTTTAACTAATCCCACATGCACAAAATAGATAAGGTAGAAAGAAATAAAAATGTCCAGAAATGCACACATGCTTTGAAGAAAGCAAATGAAAAAAAATTCTCTAGGAGGTTTGGGAAAACTGCTGGATACTCCTACCAACACAAGTAATTATCAACAGTAAGTATTTTGCTAACATATAATGGATTATATAATTAAGTATTTTAAAATTTAATAAATTTAATAAATAATAATAATAAAAAAGCAGCTACCTTCACATTTAGGAATGACTGTGACTATGCTGGAAGTTGAAAAATTAATTTGCCCTATCTTAATTCTATCACATTTTGCCGATTTTTTTTTATCACATGTTCTATCTATCCTCTACTGTCTCACATTTTACTTTGCTGGCCATCAAATGTGGATAAGCTCAATAATAATTGTGTGTGTGTGTTCTTTTAAAGTTGACTCCAACAAAATACATTACTGTGCTGCAATTATTCCATGCCTTATGCCATCCAGATACATTAGGACTGCGATTCCCAGAATTTTCAAGCACAGATCCAATTATCCAATCCAGACCACTTGATCAATTACAGTTTTACTTGGCTCAGGGTTTTTACTCTTATCTGGCTCAGTTCTATGGTGTCTTCAGCTTAGTCCTATCACAGGGCCATCCTGATAATTGAAATAAGAATAACATTTTTTCCTTCTGCCCATGGCTCTATAAAGTCCTTTTCTTGGCCTTTCTGTTGTAGAATGGTACACAATATATACCTGCAGAAACTCCTTGGGGATTCTTCAGTAACCTCAAGTATGCAATTTATAACTCTTACAAGACACATGTCTGTGCCAATATTGTATTGTGCTAATTGCTAACATATTGACTACAATTTTGATGCAATTAAGCTCTTCACAAATGGTTTTTTGCTTACTTATTCTTTTTTCCAAGTTTTGGCCTCTACTGATTTTCAACAAAATAAGTAAACCAGTTGACCGAGTAGGAAACATTCCCTGTCCACAGTTAAAAATAATAATTGGCAGGCTGAATACTGTATAGCAGAACTGACCATCTAAGTCAGGTCTGAATGTTATAAGGTAAAGGTTCCCCTCGCATGTATGTGTTAGTCGTTCCTGACTCTAGGGGGTGGTGCTCATCTCCATTTCAAAGCCGAAGAGCCAATGTTGTCCGAAAACGTCTCCGTGGTCATGTGGCCGGCATGACTCAATGCCAAAGGCACACAGAGCGCTGTGACCTTCCTACCAAAAGTGGTCCCTATTTTTCTACTTGCATTTTTTTATGTGCTTTTGAAGTGCTAGGTTGGTAGAAGCTGGGACAAAGAACGGGAGCTCACCCCGTTACGCAGCACTGCCGACCTTTCAATCGACAAGCTCAGCGTCTTAGCCACTGAGCCACCGCATCCCTATAACTGAATGTTATAGCAGATAATTATATTTCAGAAAGAATTATTATCTAAAAAGCAGCATGCATAAAGTTAGTAAAAGCCTGTCCCTGCCTGGAGGCTTATAATGTGAAAAACATAAAAAGATAATGGCAGAAAGAAGGAAAAAGGAAGTTTGGTGAGCTATTACAGCTAAATGACTTGTAATAGCTGACATGAGAAGAAACTGTTCTCAGATACCAAAAGGAACTGAACTTTCAGCTGCACCATCAGATTGTCTGCCTTCCAATTTTTCTCTGGCCTGCAACCACTTAGAATAACTGCTTCTAGACTAGACTGTGGAAGGAAAGGAAGAGTTTGATGGAATAAATCTCACTGCAGAGTAGACGGATGGATGCTTTCAGCCTCTTCCTCTGTCGTGCACACTGGTGGAATTGTATAATAGCACAGGGAGAGGGGATTATTTCTGAGAACTATACAGTTTCAGGTTAATAGTTAATGTTTAAAATTGCTGTCTAATCCAGCCATAAAATGCACCCATCTCTATGAAATGTTTTTGGATTTTCCAGCTCTGCATATAAGAGTAACATGTTCTTTTCTATTTGTGAAACCTCTCTAAGATGGGACTTACACAACTATTATGCACAGCATTTCTTTTTTCTCTTGGCATGGACTTGGCATTTTTTTTTTTACAAGTCACTTAGGAGATTTTATAATGGAGAGACAACGACCCAGAAGAATGATTCGAATGCCTGGTGACAATTTGATTTGTTGCTCTTTTGTGGGCAAAGCATGATAGTCAAGCAACGGGAAAGTTTATTTTTTTCTCTTAGGCCGCCAATTCCCAAGAGGTATCGTCATAGGAAGAGCTGAGTCATTACTATTCTCTCATCTTTCCATGCACATAATAGCCTGCACCGCAGAGGAATATCTTGTGTCCTGAATAATTGACATGGCCTGATAAGCGTTTCTTGATAATTAATGTGAAGTACATCCCGACCTCACATCCTGTTCTACCTTAGAAGCCAGCAATATAACCTAAACTCTTATTCTTTAATGCCTATTGCTGGGTCTCTACCACAATTTCACCAACTGCAGGAACAACAGTGGCAGTGGCATAGAGTGGAAAACAGCTAATTAAATTATTATGCCTGTATTCACACAACACCCTGAATCTTCGTTCCTAGCATCCCTTCTATAGGAAAGTTTTGAGCTGATATCTGTTGTGGTCCACCAATAGCCTGCAGAGCTAGCAGCGGAGTGGACAGTGAAGAGGCTGGAGAGGACCACGGGCCAGTCCTGGAGTCAGGGGAAGGCCCGGATGAGGGCTCTGCATCGGAGGCAGAGATGGGGCCAGGGCCATCTGGGAGCGATGTGTGGACTCCGGAGCACCCAGAGTCAGACAGCAGAGAGGAAGAGGAACAGGAGGAGCCTGTTCCTAGTGCACACATCTGCAGAACTGCCAGAAAGCAAGAGCAGCGAAAGCAAAAAGGATGACTCGGGAGTAAGTCCAGGAGATGATTGGCCCCTCCCATAAGGCTTAAAAGAGCAGCAAAGGCTCTTGGGCTCTTTGTAGGAAAGCAATGTTGCTAAATCTGTTTTCCAATCAGTGTCTCTTGTTTCTGAACTTCATGGGGCTTTGCCAAGAAAGGCCTTTGGCAGGGTGCCAAAGAAGATAAAGGTTTGTGATAAGCCCAAAGGACTTTTTCTGAAGGACTTGTTTTGGAATTAATTTGGACTAAGCTGGGAATGTACGTAATTCTCAGCTGTTATAATAAAATAGTTTTGTTTGAGAATAATTGTGTCCTGTAATGACTAAATGAGCCAAGGTCACAACAACGTCTAAAAAGGATTAGCAGATGCCAGATTTGCTTGTAAGATCTTCCAGCACATATTTTTCTTTCTTCCTAGTATTTTTCCCACAAATGCAGGGCCTGGGTTTTCCCCCCCTCCTGTATCAACCTAGTGTTTGCAACTGGAATATTGTCCAGTTATCCGTCTCTTGTTCTTGTAAACTTCTTCTGATCCGTTCTTATTCTCGGCTCACCATCTAACTACTTAGCTGGACAGCTCCGCTCTGATTTCTTTTCTCTCTCTCTCTCTTTGCTGGACAGCTCCCTTGTCTCATTATTATTGGAAATCACAGGCTCACAGCACTGTGGGAGGGGACATATTTCTTGGCAGGAATACCCTTTCCCATTGATTTATGAAGATCAATACCATTCAGAAGTCGCACTTTCCTTTTTTACATGTAGCTGAGGTCTTAAAGAGCAGCAACACAGAAAACAGAAGAAACAAAAGAAGTGATATAATCTAGTTAGATTTCTCCCTGGCTCTGAGTTATCATGCGTGAAATGAAACGATTCCTCAGCCTGGTAGGGAGCTACAGCATTTAATTGGATTTGAGACTGATTGAGGAAAAAAATGTACTATTTGCAGCTGTTCCTCCCCTTAGGTCTTGCTTAGGCCATTTGGGCCCAGAAAATGGAAACTGAGTCATCACAATGAAGCAGCAAATAACCGATGCAGTAACTACCTCTAAAAGAAAGCCATATTGAATCAATTTTGACTGATAAAAAGAAGATGACAAAATAAGAAAGTTTGGGGGAAAAGCACTAACATATTTATCTTCTTAAATGTCCTGTCCATGTGATTATATACACACGTAATTTTAATTTAAAAGGCTTGTTTAGTTTGTACTGTATCTTGTATTCTACATCCTAGAAACATTGTTAGAATATTGCATGGTGAGTTTGCAACGTAATACACCACTGTATTCTCTTTATATTCCAAAATATACAGAAGAAACAGGACAAAAGAAAGCTGTTTTTCATAGAAGCTCTTTGGTGCAAGGTCCAGCCAGCGTTTCACTTAAGTACTTCTTCCTTAACTATGTCCTTGAAGCTTTCCAAATGCTAGGGACATTGATTAAAAGAAACCTCTGAGGTTGTACAATTATATCAATAGCTGACTGGCACAGTGCATGTAGCTATGTAGAGGTAATTTTTCTACAATGCAAAGCTTTGCTACAGAGCATAGTTCAACACTATTCTTTCTATACAAAAGCATCAGAGAAGATGACAGGCAGTGGAGATCAAACTCTTTCTGAGTAATTACAGGGATTTTACAGATGTATAGAAAGGGTAGGAAAGATGAAACAGGAAGAGCATTGGAGATGGCACAAAAGAAATTGTGTGCTGCCTTTTAAACAAAAAAAAATATGCAAAAATGTTTTTGCACTTGAAGGAATTGGAAAGATATCAGACTGAAAAAGGTAGTTCAATACTAAGTAATAACACTGAATTCAATAATGTTATATTTTGTAATATGATTGTACTGGCAAGCAGTAATTGACTAGAATAGCTCTTCTATGCATTTCCTTAGTTTGGTACAAGTTATAAACAGTTTTGAAATTTAAATAAGTTTTAGATACAGGTAGTCCTCAACTTATGACCACAACTGAGCCCAAAGTTTATGTTGCTAAGTGAAACATTTGTTCAGTGAGTTTTACTCCATTTTACTACCTTTCTTGCCACAATCGTTAAGTGAATCGCAGCAGCTGTTAAGAACGGAATACTGTTGTTAAGTGAATTTGGCTTCTCCGTTGACTTTGCTTGTCAGAAGATTGCAAAAGGGGATCACATGGCCCCGGGACACTGCGACCGTCATAATTATGAACCAGTTGCCAAGCATCCAAATTTTGATTACATGACTATGGAGATGCTGCAATGGTCATAAGTGTGAAAAATGGTCATAAGTCACTTTTTTCAATGTTGAACGGTCACGAAATGAACTGTTGTAAATCAAGGACTACCTGTACTGAGACCTCATGCTTTCCAACATAGATACCAAGATATAACGCCCCCAACATTTCAGAGGTGAAAATAAGGTTTGGCTCAAAAGACATTTCTCCTATACCGAAGCTCCATTTTTTTTCTGCTTTCTCCATCTTGTGGATGCTCTCATCATTTGTCCTGCGTTGCCAACTGCAAAGCCAAGAATTTTATTGCTTTTTGAGAAAGCAAAAAGCAATAAAATGCCCTGGTCCAAATGTACTTTATTATCTAGCTTTCTTTTTCATGTCACATTTCCTGGACAGGTGAGGTTAGAAAAATGACTTTATGGACAGTAATCTCCCACTTATGATGCTTTTTTTTCTCAGTAAAGGAATCGTATCATTCAAGCTGTTGGTGAAACATAGTTCTAAAGAAGATTTTAATGGCTATCGTCACTTCGGGGTTTATTGCTATTCTCTGATTTTATTGTGATTCCCCCCCCCCCTCTGTCTGCCTTTATTACATGTATACACTTGGGTTTGTATATAATATTAAAATAATAAATTAATGTCTAGCCCATTCCTGTCCAGATGATTCTGGCAGCCTCATGAAGTAGAAACAAAACAAAATTCTGTACAAAACAGGATCAATAAAAACAACTATTTAGGAGTAAAGTCCTTCAATCATGTTTCCAACAACAAAGGGCCTTGTCTATCCAACTCAAAGCCTGCAGAAAAAGCTATTTTTAAAAGACGGGCATTGTAGGAGCCCTGCAGATCTCCAAGGGGATATTATTTTCAAAGGGCCAATGCAGAAAACAACACCTCAAGGGCATTCTGCATAAAAATACAATCCATGTCTACACACTATATGTACAGAATTGTGAGGAAAACCCACTTCTGTTGCACCAGAGAGAAGCATCCTGTGGTATTACATGGTATTTTATTTGGGCATGCATTGAATATAAAGCTTAATTCTTCCCTACTCAGAGAATGTAAAAAAAAAAGCAGAAATCACAATAATGGTCTTTTAATGATGCACTACAAATAATCCTCAACTCATGATTGCAAATTTCTGTTGTTAAGCATGGCAGTTGTTAAGTGAGTTGAGCCTTATTTTAGGACCTTTTTTTGCCACAGTTATTAAGTGAATCATGTGGTCATGTGGTCATGAAGCAAATTTGGAATCTCCTATTGAATTTGCTTGTCAAAAAGCTGGCTGGGAAGTCACAAATGGGATCACATGACCTTGGGACAGTGCAACAACTCATAAACACATGCCAGTTGTACCAAGCATCTGAATTTTGATCACGTGACTATGGGGATCCTGCAATGGTTGTTAAGTGTGAAAAATAGTCATAAGTCAGGGGGTAACTGTACTCAAAGCAATATGCGAAGTATATATTGCTTTTGAAATAGATCTTGGCCTGCAATTTTCAGCATATTTTTGTGGAAGCAAACGCTACAGAACAGTTTAATGAATTATGTGATATCAAGTTGATGGCGCCTCTTACCAACCACACAGATATATTTTCTCAAGAATCATCTGTTCCAGACTTGATCCTATTGGTTTTCCAATGGTGCACCTATCACCAATTTAATTGTGCAAATTTACCTTGCTGATGGTTGTCTTCTTCTTCCCTTTCCTTCTATCTTCCTCGGCGTTACATATTTCTACAAAGTGTAGGTGTTCAGATAAGATGCCCAAACTACAGTACGTAACCTGAGCCTGGTTATTTGTTCCTTGGGTGTAAGGACTGAAGGTTGACCGGTTTGATGATCGATTGGTTTGTTTTCTTGGCTGTCCATGGCATCCTCAAGAGTCTTCTCCAACTACAAAATCCAAAAGCATCAATAAGGCTTTAATCCTGATATACTGAACAGAGCAGGGAAAGCTTTGGATACTCTTAAATCAAGAACAAGTGATCCAGAGATGGGTTTCAGCAGGTTCTGACCAGTTCTGGAGAACCGGTAGCAGAAATTTTGAGTAGTTCAGAGAACGGGTAGTAAAAGTTCTGATTGGCCCCACTCCCATCTATTCTCTGCCCCTCAAGTGCCAGCTGATTAGGAGGAACTTGGGATTTTGCAGCATCCTTCCCCTGGAGTGGGGTGGGAATGGAGATCTTACAGTATCCTTCCCCTGCAATGCCCACCAAGCCACGCCCACCAAACCATGCCACACCCACCAAGCCACACCCACAGAACCGGTAGTAACAAAATTTGAAACCCATCACTGAAGTGACCTCATGAACATTTCCATTCTGATTTCCATACAACATGGACATGATATTGCATGGGTTTTTTTCCATGCTGCTTTATTTTATTTTTTTTGTTCGTTTGTTTACTTTGAAACATTAAAACATCTAACTCTGCTGTTCTGTTCTGTTCTATTCTATTCTATTCTATTCTATTCTATTCTATTCTATTCTATTCTATTCTATTCTATTCTATTCTATTCTATTCTATTCTATTCTATTCTATTCTTCTCATTTTTTCTGCCTCCAGTCTTCATGGTTTTCATTAACATTTTATTTCTCTTCTCTTTTCATTTTTCTTTCCCACATGGGTAACATAATGGAAACAGCCAATACTTTATTCAAATGCATTTCATTGACTTTGATATTGGCCGGAGAGAAAGCAATTTGTGGATGTTTTGAAAAATACAATCAGGAAAAATGTTTTCAAATTAATATCAAGGAAAATGAAGTGAAAATATAATTTATTAAGTTTATACCCTGCCCATCTCACTATCCATTCTTACAACATGACAAGAAAATATGTGATTAGTTGAGCTTTCTTGAAGATACGTTTAAAAGTTACTGTATTGGCTCAATCCGTCTTTGAAAAAAAAAAGAGACTTATTTAAGTTTATGAGTTCTTTCCTGAAAATAACTGTTTAGAACCTAATGGTACCGTTTGTCTGCTAAAACACACTGCTTGATATTTTTTTCTATTGGTGCAAGACACTGAAGGGGGAAAAAGTCTTTAAAAGACTTTTTAAATTACGGCCAAAGATTGAATTATCTTAAATCGGTTTTTAATTTTTGTGTTGTTGCTGTTTTTATTTATGGCTGTACACCCTGAGTCCTTTGGGAGAAGGGCAGTATAAAAATGCAATAAAATAAAATAAATAAAAAAGTATTTTTAGAAAGGAGTTTAGAAGCACCTGTTAGAAGGTTTGCAAAACCAGTGATTTTATGATTGGCCTTGGACTGTTATAATAAATGACCAAATTTAATAATTATTTGTGGGACGTTTTCTAGGAATAAAGGAAGCTGAAAAGCCTTCCATCTCCCTGGAGACAAAAAGCCGCCGCCTCAGAAAAGGCGGGAAAGCCCCCCCCCCACCTCGAAAGGAGGAGGAGCTTCATGCTGAGGGGCGGAGCAAAGGAGCCTCCAAAAAAAGCATCCAAAGGGTGTCAACGGCAGGGGGCGGCGCTTGCAACTGCAGGGGCGGGGAGGAGGCGTGGTTTGGAGGCCAAACTCCGATTACAAAAAACGAGAACGCGTATAAGGCAGGAGGGAGGGGCAAGAGGGAGGAGTTTCACGTCACGAGACAGAAGGGCGGAGTTTCGTCGTCGGGAGGGCTGGGTAAGTAGGCGGGGCCGAAATGTGGGCCGGCCAGGAACAAAGAGCGCGGCTGATGAGGAAAGGGGCGGGGCCACGGTCCCGGGGATGGTGGGCGGGGCCTGGAGGGCGGGGCCAGCGCTGCCTCGGGAGAAGCGGCGTCGGCCAGCCGGGAATCGGAGCGATGGCGGAAGCGGCGGCCGAGAAAGGTGAGCCGGAGTACGTGACTCCCCGCTCCCCCGGCTCCGATGCAGCGGGGAACCGGCTGTCACGGGGCGCTTTCTTCGTGGCAGGCTGTCAGGCGCGCTCTGCGTATGCTCAGAGGGCCCCCTACCTTTTTTTTTTTGCATTGAGGACTAGTCTGATGCTCAGATCTGTCCCAATGAGAATTCTTCACGTGATTTCCTCGGGGTACGTGGACGGGGGCTGGAGGAGGTCTGGGGTTTGCTCCGATCCTGGGCAGGGTGTTTAAAGCAGGAGAAGGGGTGGTGGAAAAGCTCTCCCTGGGGCGGATTCCTGAAAAGAGGCAGCGAACTACCTGGAAGGTTAACTCCAGTTGTGCCTGTTGTGGGTGTGATGATTGCACTTGCTCCACTCAGTCTGAAAAGCGACCCTCGCCGTTAAAATTGTAAATATAAAAGGTATTTAAAAACGTTAAATGCAAAGCCAGAAAAACCTCAAAAGATCAGAAAGAATAACAGGCTCTGGATGGGAGCAGTGGCATTGCTTTGAGGTTGCCAGCATCCTGCTTTTCAGGAAGAGGTTGGACTGCCAATTGTCGGAAATGGTGTAGGGTCTTCTGCTTGGGAGAGCGGGTTGGACTAGATGACCTACAAGATCCCTTCCAGCTCTGTTAATCTAATCCAGGGGTCTGCAACCTTAAACACCCAAAAGAGCCATTTGGACCCGTTTCCCACAGAAAAGAAAACACCGGGAGCCACAAAACCCTTCCTGACTATTTCCTGAGCGGCCACAAAACTAGCATGTAGTTGAATTAAATGTTGTTTTCGTCTGAGACTTTTCTTTTCTTGGCCTACCAGGGATTGAAAAGCTCAATATATTGTGTGCCAGCGGGTGTTGCACATTGGCGGTTGTGACGCCTATTTTGAGGGACAGGGAGCCGCAGCAGAGGGGTGAAAGAGCCACGTGCGGCTCCAGAGCCGCAGGTTGCTGACCCCTGATCTAATCTAATCATGTGGCTGGATGGAGTCCCCGAAGCAGTCAGCGTGAGCTTAAACCGACTCCAGAAGATGGTAGAGGACAGGAAGGCCTAGAGGAATGTTGTCCACGGGAGTCTCGATGGGTCAGACATGATTTCCCGACTAATAACAACAGAAATCATGTGGAACAGGATGTGGGGATTAGGGGATCTTTAGGCTGGATTAAGCATAGGCTGCAGTATTTGGGCCTTTGCATCCGGCAGTTCCCGGTGATTAAAATCT
The DNA here is from genome assembly GCA_038048745.1 of Coluber constrictor foxii. NCBI lineage: Eukaryota > Metazoa > Chordata > Lepidosauria > Squamata > Colubridae > Coluber > Coluber constrictor. The sequence continues at coordinate 8,766,404 of CM075973.1, forward strand.
CCGATTGGGTGTCAGCCCAATGGTGGAAGGTTTTAAGATGATGTTGGATAATCATTTGTCTGAAGTGTTGCAGGGTTTCCTGCCTAAGCAGGGGGTTGGACTAGATGACCTCCAAGGTCCCTTCCAACTCTCTTATTCTATTCTATTTGGTTTATTTATTTGAATTTTTATGGACGGCAAGAATGAAGGATGGTACACGTTGAAAGTACAGGCGCCCCTCAATAGATTGCAATCCGGAGCAGAATTTCCGTTGCTTAACAAGGGGATTGTTAAGTGAGTTGCATCCAATTATTCAACCTTTTCGGCCACCTTTGTTAAAGTGAATCTCTGCAACGATTTGTTGACTTTGCCCGTTGACTTTGTTCATCAGAAGCAGGCCGGGAAGGCCATACATGGAGATCACGGGATCCTGGGACGCTGAAACTGTAATCAGTACATGCCAGTTGCCAAGTGCCCAGATTTTGATCATGTGACTCGGATGCTGTGATAGTCATAAGTGCAAAGACCACCACTCACAAGTCACTTTTTTCAGTGCCCTCGCACGTTCCAATAGTCACTTCATGAATGGTCGTAAATCAAGGATTACTTGTAGCTAAAATACAGTAGAACAAATATTTGCAATAAATGCCTTCCAAATTATATTTGTAAATGTAAATGTATTTTGAACAATATAAAGCGCCTCCTTGTGGTTTTTTCTGCTCACTGAACATGAAAAAGTGGGCCTCAGTGTACTACATTCCCATCTTTGGGAAGTAAAACAAATTAGAACCACAATTAGTGTGTGTGTCTGTGTAAACTAGTACTGAAGTGTCTAGGCATTATATCAGTGGTTCAGATGCATAGTGCCAACTGGAAATCAAAATCCTGGGAAAATTACCGTGCTTTTTTCTTTTTTTACAGTAATTGCACATAGCTATTTAAATTATTTATTTATTATTTATAATATATTTATGTGAAGGACACGGTGGCTCAGTGGCTAAGATGCTGAGCTTGTCAATCAAAAGGTCGGCAGTTCAGCAGTTCGAATCCCTTGTGCCGCGTAACGGGATGAGCTCCCGTTACTTGTCCCAGCTTCTGCCAACCTAGCAGTTCGAAAGCAGGTAAAAATTGCAAGTAGAAAAATATTTTTGGTGGGAAGGTCACAGCGTTCCGTGCGCCTTTGGTGTTGAGTCATGCCGGCCACATGACCACGGAGACGTCTTTGGACAGCGCTGGCTCTTTGGCTTTGAAACGGAGATGAGCACCGCCCCCTAGAGTCGGCAACGGCTAGCACATATGTGCGAGGGGAACCTTTACCTTATTTTCTGCCATTCTAACACTTTTATTTCCTTTTGCAGCTTATTACAGATTCCTTGTGCTTTTCTTCAACTGTCTCTTGACCTTTGGCTCCTACTTCTGTTTTGACATTCCCAGTGTCTTGCAAGAACAGTTTCAAGGGGTGAGTGTTTCCCCCCCCCTCTTTTTTTTTCCCTCTCTCCCTCTGACCCTGTTAGAAGTCAACTTGATTTCCAGCCATGGAGCAAATAGATTAGAGGTGCAAAGTTTCCAAGCCTTTGTTCAATGCAAATCTTTCCGGAGCTGCAGAGATTAACACAAAACGCGCATCGGCTGTTCCCATACCCGAGTTACCGAAGGTATACATAGGAATTCGAGAAACTCTCTGCACGGTGGGAATGCCAAGCCACATTTTGGATATCTGATGTGGCAGCTTCGTTTGCTTTCCATATAGAAGACTCAGGCCCTGCATTGTGCTAAGCTCGTGATGGGGAACCTATGGCATGTCTGCCACCGGTGGCATGTGGAGCCATATCTGTGGGCACGCGAGCATTGCCCTAGCTCAACTCCAGTGCACATGTGCACACTGGACAGCTGATTTTTGGGCCTTCTGGTCCCACCAGAAGTCAGGAAAACGGGCTGTTTTCATCCTCCCCAGGCTCCTAGAAAGCCTTTGGAGTATGGGGAGGGCGAAAATGGGCCTTCCCACCAGAAGTTGGGAAATGGGCCGTTTCCAGCCTCTGGAGAGCCTCCGGGGTTGAGTGGGGAAGGCCGTTTTCACCCTCCCCAGGCTCCTAGAAAGCCTCTGGAGCCTGGGGAGGGTGAAAAAAGGGCCCACTGTGCCATCACATGCCAAAAGCAGAGGGAACGCGGGGGGGGGGGGAGTTGTGCGCGCATGCACTGGGCAGGGTGCATTGAATCATGGGTGTGGGGGCACATGTGCGACCGGGCCCATACTCCCCCCCCCCCAGCTTTTGGCATGCGACTGCACTAAGCTATGGTTTCTAAACTATGCTTATTGATAATTGACTGGACTGCCAAATCACACTAAGCCATAAATCTTGATCAGAAGAGCCCCATAGTTGCATAGTGCGCTCCTTCGATGCCCATGAGCAAAACCACCTTGTGCAAGGAACGTACTCCATCCAACGCTTTAAGTCAGTAGATGGGAGTTATCAAATTATCTGGATCAATTAATGCAGGTGGGCCTCACTAAATCAGGATGTATTTCCACTTGGCTCCATTGGTAATTTCTGATATTAGTCGTTTTGTTTTTGTTCCGATTCGTCCTCCAGAATCTAACCTGCCCCAACGGAACTCAACACAATGGCACAGAACGTAATGCAACAACTGATTGCGTGGAAGGGCTTGGAATGACTCCTGAAGAATACAATCTTCTATATGCCATCTATGCCTGGACGTGAGTCAGTCCCTCCCTCCCTCCCTCTCCCTTCCCCTCTCCTCCCTCTCTACCTCTCTCTCTTCTCTGTCTCTCTCCCTCTCTCTCTCTTGTCTCTGTCCCTGTCTCCCTCCCTCTCTCTCTCCCCTTATCTCTCTCCCTCTCTTCTCTCTGTCTCTCTCTCTCTCTGTCTCTCTCCCCTTATCTCTCTCCCTCTCCCTCTCTGTCTCTTTTCCTCCCTCCCTCTCTCTTCTCTCTGTCTCTCCCTCTCCCTCTGTCTCCCTCCCTCTCTCCCCTTATCTCTCTCCCTCTCCCTCTGTCTCTTTCCCTCTCTCCCTCTCTCTTCTCTCTGTCTCTCCCTCTCTCTCCCTCTCCCTCTCTGTCTCCCTCCCTCTCTCCCCTTATCTCTCTCCCTCTCCCTCTCTGTCTCTTTCCCTCTCTCTTCTCTCTGTCTCTCCCTCTCTCTCCCTCTCCCTCTCTGTCTCCCTCCCTCTCTCCCCTTATCTCTCTCCCTCTCCCTCTCTGTCTCTTTCCCTCTCTCCCTCTCTCTTCTCTGTCTCTCCCTCTCTCCCTCTCCCTCTCTGTCTCTCTCTCTTGTCTCTCTTTCTCCCCCTCTCTTCCTCTCTCCCTCTCTCTCTGTCTCTCCCCCTCTCTGTCTCTCTGTCTCTTTCTCTCCCTGTCTCTGTCTTCCTCTCTCTCCTTCTCCCTCTCTCTCCCGCTCTGTCGCTCCCTCTCTCTCTCTCTCTCTCTCTCTCATACATACTCCACACAATACTATTTATCTTATCTTTTGTTGTTCTTGTTTTCTTTAGTAATGCACTGGTGGTGATTGTGGCTGGCTTTCTGATTGACAAACTGGGAAACCGCTGTAAGTTTTGGAGGAGCCAAACTATTTATTTAATTTCTATGCCCGCCCATCTCAACCCGGGTGACTATGCCGTTGTTTTCTTTGCCACTGGCCTGCCCTCTCTCTGAGATCATCTGGGGGTTGTGGGGTGTGGGGACGCTGTTCTGTATGATCCTTTGTCTTCTCAAATCCAGCTGGCTAAAGAAGACCTTTTCTGCTCTGTTCATACATTTATGAAGAGTTGCCTTTCCTGGAAGGTTATTGGCATTTATCTCTGTCCGAGTAGTTTCACAAGGAGCTTTTAAATGTGAGAGTTTGCTTTAGCCATGTCTATTGGAGTACATTGGCTTTGAATGCTCAAAATGTATAAAGGAATTCAGTTATGGATTGGGATGCATTTTGAAAAGTGAAGCTTTGTTTTGGATACCGTATTTTTCAGAGTATAAGACGTACCTTTTCCCCCCTAAAAGGAGGTGAAAATTTAGATGCATCTTATACACTGAATGTAGCCCCGCCCACCCACTGGACCCCACCCTTTGGCCTCTGCCTCCCAGCAGTTTACCTCCTTGCAAGCAAACAGCAAGAAAAAAAAACCAGCCCCTTTCAGCTTCAGCACAGCCTAATTAGCACAAAGTTGATTGGATCGGCCTCCCGACTCTCAGCTGATTTGCTCTCAGCTGTTTTGCGCAGGGCTCTGCTGCTTGCTGCAAAGAGGTAAATTGCTGGAGCCGGTTTTTTTTTCCTTGTGCTAATCAAGCTGTGCTGAAAACGAAAACGAAAGTAAAGCAGGATGTTCGCTGTTGGCTGCAACGAGGCAAAATTGCTCAGAGGCAGATTTCTTTTTCTTGTTTTCCTCACCAAAAAAGGTAGGTGTGTCTTATACTCCGTAGCTGTCTCTTCGGCTTTGAAACGGAGATGAGCACCGCCCCCTAGAGTCGGGAACGACTAGCACATTTGGGCGAGGGGAACTTTTAACGTTACCTATAAAAGCCGCATGTTTTGCCTGCATAATTTTTTCCCACACCGTTTTTCCCCCTCTTTTTCTCTATAGTTGGGGTCTTCGTTTTCTCATTCCTGACCGTCTTGGGATCATCCATTTTTGCCCTGGGCTCCCACCTAAAAGGAACTCCGTACCTCTTGCCCCTGATGCTAACGGGCAGGTTGCTTTTCGGTTCTGGAAATGGATCGCTTACAAGTAAGGAAGGAGCGCGTTTGTGTCGACGTGGTTAAATCTGGAGTTTGGTGACAAAGTTCCAGGAACTCAGACAATTTGCTTTGAATGTCTAAACTTCTTCCCACTCTTTTTTCCTTTGGTAAGCAAGATGTAGCCATAGCTGCTTTCTTGGATTTGATCCTTGAGACGTACAACAGGAATCTTGATTTGAATCAAGATGCATTCATATCTCTTACTAAAGCCCAGGGATGGGCTTCAAAAATTTTAGCAAGGTTCTGTGCCCGGTTGTTGGGTGGGTGTGGCCATGGTGGGCGTGGTCTAGTTGGCCTCCTGCAGCAGGGCAGGGGAAGAGCATTTTTGCCCTCCCCGGGCTCCAGAGGCTTTTCTTGAGCCTCCAGGAGGGCAAAAATGGCCTCCCCAGGCTTCAGAGGGCCGTTTCTGGCCCTCTGGAGGCCAGAAACGGAAACAGGCTTGTTTCCAACCTTCTCGAACTTCTGGTAGGCCGATTTTTCACCCTCCCTGAGCCTCTGCATGCGCCCTGCAGTTACCTGCATCCAAAACGGGCCGTGTGGGGACGCCTGGGGGGGGGCTGTGCGGGGACAGCCGTGAGTGGGATTTGGGGGCACACAGAATCTTAGCTAGAGGTTCTCCCGAACCCCTGTGAACCCCCAGCTTCCCACCCCTTCTTTTTTTAAAGTTTATCAAACTCACAAATCAGATAAACCAATCAGGGCTTAGGATGACATCTGAACTGATGCTTATCTAGTTAATTGTTGAAAGAATTAACCGATTAAAAAAATGATCAGTGCAGACTTCCCGATTCTGCCTTTTGCAAACACAAATGAGCTTTCCTCTAATTTGCATTGAAAAGGGATTAAAAAGAACTTTAGTCTTATATGGGAGCGGAAGCCTATAAATGTTTGCTTTTATCTCCAAAATCATGCCTTTTTTTTCAGGGGAAAAATGAAACAGGTTTGTTTTAATTTATAAATGTATAAATGAAATGGATAGCCGTTAAAATAGCAGTATTTAAACACCTGGCCGCGTTCAGAAGTAATATAGCAGAGAATGCAGTATAAAACTAGTGTGAATTGAGATCTCTAAATGGTTGCTTTCTTGTCCAATTCTGGGAAAATAGATTAAGAAATGAAGATTATTGGGAGATGAAATAATAATGATAATGATGCCAAAACCCCCACTATTCTCATTCAGTGGTAGCACTCCGATAAGAGGCTCTTACGAAGTCTTCAGTCTAAGGCTAAGTGAACTTCTTGGCAAATACAGAAGCATAAAGAACATAATAATAGAGAGTAGAAATTGTGCATTCAATGCAGGGAGAAAAGCAGTGGGAGTTACTCATCCACTCTTATGTTCAAAACAAGTTCAGACTACATCTGAAACGATAATTCTGATATTGCGCAAAGGTGTACAAGAGGGCATTTTTATACAAATAGCAGCTTGATTATGGACCCTAGAGAGAGATATCATCACTATGCTCTGGTAGGCAATTCACCAAGACCTTCCGTTCCAGGCAAGATGGGGGAATCTGGTTTAAGTCTGTGGATGGCTAAATGCTGCATCTGGGGGAAATTGTTGATTCAAAATGGAAGGGATGAGTATTTTGAAAGATTCATCCCTTTAACATTTATTTATTTATTGGACACTCAACACCAGTGCGCTCCATAAATCCAATGAATTCTAGGTGGCCAGTCCCAGTGGACTCTATTAAAATGGACTAGCATGGGGTGTTTTTTTGCTGTGTGTTATTTCTTCATAATAATTAACTTTCTTAGTTTCTTTCTTTCTTTCCCTTTCTTTTTCTTTCTCTTCTTTCTTTCTCTCTTTCCCTTTCTTTCTTTCTGTCAGCATTCCAGAAAACCCCCCAACTCCAAGTAAAGACTTCGAAGCAAGCATTTTTCAAAGTTCTCTTTACTAGAATAGGTAAACTGGCATATCTGGGAAAACCTGAATCTGAGAGGTCCGGATTCTCCCTCAGTAAATCAAAACCCCCCAAAACCGTCCCCTCACTCCTCAGTCGATCACATGCTCCAATCACCATCTGTCCCATCTCACTCTGACTACTCCTTCTCCAGATGCAGGATCAGCCTGACCTTGACCAACAGGAAGAATGCTATTATGTCTAAAGACAATCCCTTTACTAAATCTCAATATAATATTTATAATATATTACAATAAAGCATGGAAGCTTCCGGCCTAATATGGTTTCCAAAGCTGACCCTTCCTTCTTTCCTTCCTTCCTTCCTTCCTTCTTTTTCTTTTTCTCTTTCTTTTCTTTCTTTCCCTTCCCTTCTTTCTCTTTTTTCCTTTTTTTCTCTTTCTTTCATGTCTTTCTGTTCTTCCTTCCTTCCTTCTTTTCTCTTCCTTTTCTCTTTTTTCTTTCTTTCTTTCTTTCCCTACCTTCTCTTTTTTCCTTTTCTTTTTCTCTTTCTTTCCTGTCTTTTGGTTCTTCCTTCCTTCCTTCTTTTCTCTTTCTTTTCTCTTTTTTCTTTCTTTCCCTTCCCTTTCTCTTTTTTCCTTTTCTTTTTCTCTTTCTTTCCTGTCTTTTGGTTCTTCCTTCCTTCCTTCCTTCTTTTCTCTTTCTTTTCTCTTTTTTCTTTCTTTTTCTTTCCCTTCCCTTTCTCTTTTTTCCTTTTCTTTTTCTCTTTCTTTCCTGTCTTTTGGTCCTTCCTTCCTTCCTTCCTTCCTTCTTTTCTCTTTCTTTTCTCTTTTTTCTTTCTTTCCCTTCCCTTCCCTTCCTTTTTTCTCTTTCTTTTCTCTTTTTTCTTTCTTTCCCTTTCCTTTCTTTTTTATGCTTTGAGTGTCCTGCTTGCTTCCTTAAACGGAGGCACAGGTTTTTATAAAGTTCAGAAAAATACACCCTCCTCTGCATTGCTCTGACCCGAGGCTTTGTTATTACAGCCCCACTGAGTGACGCTGATCTCTCTTCTGCTTTTTTGAGTTGTGCAGAATCGCATCACTGCCTTTTGGTTCAAGGGGAAAGAGCTGGCGCTTGCCTTCGGGCTAACGCTCTCTTTCTCCCGTCTCGGCAGCGTCCTCAACTTCTTTTTCACCCAGCAGTTTGAAAGCCATTTCGGAATCCAGTGGACCCTTTGGGGAGGTGAGTTTCTCTCTGGTGCAGCATCTCTAGATTTACGACACGTGGCTCAACTCGATATTCTTAATATATTTTCATGTAAACATGCATATTAATAGTAGAACTACCTTCAACCGGCACCAGTTGGGATGACCTTGGTTCCCATGAGAAAGCTTTTTGTTTTGACTGCCAACCAGTCTATCTACTTCCCTCTCCTTTCCCCCTTTCAGAGTTTGTCGCAACTATACGAAACATCCCTAATCTCCGTGCTTTCCACTGTGCCCTCAAGACCCTGATGTTCAATCAGGCGGGGCTAAGCATCTTAACTGGGAATGATTAAAATATTATATAATTCTGGGTTTTATTTAATTTGGGTTAAACTTTGCTATAATTTTAATTATCAATTTTATGATGTTTATGTATCTTTTATTTTTTCTTGACTGTACACCGCCTTGAGTCCTGCAGGAGAAAGGCGGTATAGAAATAAAAATAATAAATAAATAAATAAATAAATAAATAAATAAATAAATAAATAAATAAATATGAGGCAGCAAAAGATGGCTTCAACCAGGCTCACTTCAAAGTTGACACAAAGGTTGCCAGATCTAAAGAGTTTCATGCCAACCATTAGGTCCGCCATTGATGGAGGTTCTAACCATTGGTTCGCCTCTGTTCACAGGAGCTTTGTTATGCGTGCTGGGCTTTATTTCCGCCATCACCGTTAGCGTGCTGGACAAAGTGGGCACGAAGCAGCTCGGCTTGGATGGAGTTCTCCAACAAGAGTCCAAGAAAGTGGTAGGTAGCAGGGGTGAAATCCAGCAGGTTCTGACAGGTTCTGGAGAAACGGTAGCAGAAATTTTGAGCAGTTCAGAGAACCGGCAAATACCACCTCTGGCTGGCCCCGGAGTGGGGTGGGAATGAGGATTTTGCAGTATCCTTCCCCTGGTGCGGGGTGGGAATGGGGATTTTGCAGTATCCTTCCCCCCGCCATGCCCACAGAACTGGTAATGCGTCACGCGCAGGCCAGGCCCATCCCAGCTCCGCGAAGGGGGGAAACGTCATGAAACGTCACGTGATGGCAATGTGACGCAGCGAGTTTGACATCCATGGGCTAGAGCAATGGTTCTCAATCTGTGGTCCGCGGATCCCTGTGGGGGGAGGCACAATATCATCACAGAGGGTCCACGAAGGCTTGAAGAAACGTGAATATTTAAATCTTGGGGGGGTCCGTGGCCACAAAAGGTATTTAAAGGGGGTCCATGGTGAAGACAAGCTTGAGAATCACTGGCCGAGAGAAAGCTGCTGTCAGGGTTCCAAGTAACACCCCCAACGAAAACTCCAAGGCTTGAGTTTCCTCAAACTTCCATTTTATTAGAGATGTCATATTGGCACATCTGGGAAAACCCGAATCTGAAAGCTTCCAGGTTTTCCCCACCCAAAGGAAAGTCCAAGTCCCTGCCCCAGCACCCACAAGTCCATCACATGGTCCAATCAAAACACCGTCCCAAGTGGAGAGGTCTCCCAGCCACTCCCCTCCAGGTGCAGGGCAAGATGTCCTTGACTCTCCGAGAAAAGAATGTTATTATGACTACATATCACCCCTCCCAGTTTCCCACAGGAGTAATTGTGGCAGGCCTGAAGCCCCAATGCAAAAGATGGCTTCCAGGCCTGACAGCTGCCTTTAGAGAATAATCCTCAGAATTATGGTTGTAAGTAATTAACGTGCGGTTTATTTTTAACTTCTAGAAAGTTCAAGATATCCGGCACTTACCCCTTCGCTACTGGCTTTTGGTCCTTACTATAATGTTCTTCTACAATGGGATCTTCCCTTTTGTGGCTGATGCAAGGTAAACCATTTCATTTTGCAAAATGGGATAGAGGCTTGGCTGTTGGCAAGAAGGGAGCAGATCCCGTGGCAGGCAGTGTTTTCGCCCCCAGCAAATCGGTTAAGCTCAAGAAGAATTTTGAGTTATTCCTTACAGGACACAAATTGATCGAATGAAGTTAAAACAAGAGTCCCTCTGTGAGGGAGATGGGCGGTTTTGATTGACAGATAGATAGGAAAGTACCTTATTAGGAAAAGCAACCTCAATCTAAAAGATTGGTCAGTCTCTTATAGATATTGCTGTGCCGGTTCCCAGCCTCTTGCCCCCAACAATCTGGGTCCTCATTTTACCGACCTTGGAAGGATGGAAGGATGAGTCAACTTTGAGCCGGTCAGAATCGAACTGCTGGCAGTCGGCAGAATTAGCCTGCAATACTACATTCTAACCACTGTGTCACCACAGCTCTTTATATAGCAGCTGAGAGAAGTTTTAAAACAGCGCTAACTTGAACAAGCTATGATTTCCACCCAGATTGCAATAAGAAGCAGTCAGTTGGGAGGTGGCTGTGATCCCTTGGATTTCCAAGATGTTCTCGACCGAAAAATCATTTCAATGCATGCTTTAATGCCGCTGGATTCAAGTCCGGTGACATGAATTTTAAGTAAAAGGTCAGTCAAAGGAACTACCGTATTTTTCAGAGTATAAGACGCTCTGGAATATAAGAGGCACCTATCTTTTTGGGGGACGAAAACAAAAAAAAATCTGACTTTACCTCTCAGCATCCATCCGGTATACATCTGGCCCATGCACAGCAGCCCATTTGGCGCTGCCTCGGCCTATTTGCCACAGCCTGTTTGCCACCGCCGCAGCCCATTCGCCACCACCCATTTGCTGCCGCCGCGGCCCATTTGCTGTTTGCCACAGAGGCCCGTTTGGCGCAGCCCGTTCTCTGCTGCCTATCCCTGCAGAAAATGTGATGCATGGAGGCCAAAAACAGCCGAAGGAGGGGAGCCGGTGGGTGGGCGGGGCTTCAGCAACATTTGGTGTATAAGATGCACCAAGATTTTCACCCACTGTTGGGTGAAAAAAAAAGTGGGTGGTGGAAATTGCGTCTTATACTCCGAAAAATACAGTAATGAGAATAGTTCTGGAGAGAAAGGGGAAGGGGAAGGATACCGCTGAAGGACACTGATTCTGGGGAGCACCCCACCCTTCAAAGCTTCCACCAACCAGCTTCCTGTGTGCAATCCTTGGACCCGAAAATGCTAGCTGTGGCTTTTCTGTCTGTTGTTGCAGCTTCTTCCGAAGGAGGAGCTCACTGTCTTAGGGATGCTTTCCTTGACACTTTCAAATTTGTGCGATCTCGACAAGTCTCCTGCTTGATTCTTTTACATCAGCAAAAGAGAAATATTGATTGGGGGTGGAGGGAGAGAAATAGGAAAGATGAGACTAGATGTTAACCAAGGACGACGCGGAATATCCGAGTCTTGCATCTGGGTTGGTGCAGATGTGAAGTTAGGAGCCAGGTGGAGGTTTTCTATACTTGTTTAAGACCGAGCAAGGATGGGGCCATAGAATGGTCTTTTCCAGAGCTGTGTGAAAAATAATTATTGAATACTCAGTAAATACTTCCCCCCTCCAAGTTTTTAATTTTTTTACAAACAAATCAATGCGTGAATAGTGTGGCACCTGGGTGTCGTACATTCTAATACAAATAAAACTATTAAAATTAATCATAGTTATTACAATCAAGAATAATGATACACAATTATATTAACTTGCAATCTGTCATTATTCAATTATTCCATATTTTCTCTTATTACTTTTATTTTATTATATAAAGGTGTATATACTGTATACTTTCTCTTATTTCTATCAACCTCTTAAGGTTGTAGAAAAAACAACCTTACTTTTTTTACTTTAAAAGTAAAAAAAAAAAAGTTGGCCACGCCCACCTGGTCACATTACCTACCACCGCCAAGCCACGCCCACAGAACCGGTAGTAACAAATTTTACATTTCACCATTGCCCCTAATCATCTATGTTGCTCTTCTCTGCACTCTGATCTGTCCCCCCCCCCTTCAGAGACCCACAAAAACACAGCCAGCCGAGGGTTAAGAATCACTTGGCACACTCCACAGTTCTTATCTCAACCTTGGCAGTGATATGCACACCGTCTGCCAAGGACTTTATTAGTTTACACAAACAAGAAAATCACCTACGTAGCTTTGCCGTTCATCTAGCTTCCAAGACTACGAGGTTGCTATGTTTGTTTTGCTTTGTTCGTCACAAATTTCTTGACCCACCGTCCTGTCTTATATAGATAGGCTTTGGGTGTGGTCCAGTGAGTCATTGATCCTGTGACTCCAATCCAGTGACTCAGGTCTATTTCCTCATACGCCGCAGCTGCAGTAATCTTTTCTCTCGCCTTCTTTGGTGTGCGTCCAGGAATGACGTCTCTCCCTCACTCTCATCTGAGACACCTGTTTTCCCACTACTTGGCTCTCTTTCAGCTGGCACCTGAGACGGTGCCAGGAGGGGGGGCTGGGAGATCTGGCTGGCTCCTCTTCCTCCTGCTCAGAGCTTCCTTCCTCCAATGGGATAGGCTCAGAGGACGGGGCCACAACACACTCTTTCTAGAGTCTCCACATCTTTTTTACATCATGGCGAGCAAAACTGAATGCAGGATTCCAAGTGTGGCCTTACCAAGGCCTTATAAAGTGGTATTAACACTTCAGGTGATCTTGATTCTATCCCTCTGTTAATGGAGCCCAGGACTGTGTTGGCTTTTTTGGTAGCTGCAGCAAACGGCTGGCTCAGATTTAAGCGATTGTCTACTAGGACTCCCAAGATCCCTCTCACAGTTACTACTATTGAGCGAGGTACCACATATACGGTACCTGTGCATTTTGTTTTTCTTGCCTAAATGTAGAACTTTCTTTTTTTCACCTAAAAAAAGTCCTAATGGGTTTCTCTTTCTCCTGTGCCCTTTCCGTTTCTCTTTTTCTAGTAAGTTTATCCAAGATAAGTATTCTGGCTACAGTCAACAGGCAGCTGCTTATATAGCTGGAGCGGTTTACGACAGCTCTCTTGTGCTCTCGGCGGCTGTCGGCATACTCATCGTAAGTTTTGAAGGATGGTTTTAAGACTTGAGGGTAGAAATGGGGCAATACCTTGATGGGGCATCTGCCTGGGTTTGCATTTGTGGAGCGAGGGAAGGCAACCCATAAAATTGTGTCAACGGGAACAAAGAAGCCTGGAAAAAAATATACAACACAACAAGGCGTGCAGTTTTTTCTGGGTTGAAGGCTGCATTGAGTTTTTGCTAGTGTCGTTGTTCCAAAACAGGAGTACGACATAGACAAAAACAACTGTTCTTTCCACACCTTTCCCTCTCTGGTTAGCCCCAATGCAATTAACCTCCAAGTCATCAAATCATCACTGAAAAAAAATATTTGGGGAATGGTATCATTCATTTGAAGGGACGCGGTGGCTCAGTGGCTAAGATGCTGAGCTTGTCGATCAGAAGGTCAGCAGTTCAGTGGTTCGAATCCCTAGCACCGTGTTAACAGGGGTGAGCTCCCGTTCCTTGTCCCAGCTTCTGCCACTCTAGCAGTTCGAAAGCAGGTAAAAAATGCAAGCAGAAAAATAGGGACCACCTTTGGTGGGAAGGGAACAGCGTTCCGTGCACCTTTGGCATTGAGTCATGACAGCCACATGACCACGGAGACGTCTTCGGACAGCGCTGGCTCTTCGGCTTTGAAATGGAGATGAGCACCGCCTCCTAGAGTCACGAACGACTAGCACGCATGAGCAGGGGAATCTTTATTTTTATCTTTTATAATTCATTCCTTGAGGTTCTCCTTTTAGACAGTAGTTTCTTTTGGTGGGGGGAAGCAGTTTGTGGTTTTGAAAAATAGAATAAGAAGAGTTTGAAGGGACCTTGGAGGTCTTCTAATCCAACCCCGTTTAGGCAGGAAACGATACCATTTCAGACAAATAGTTATCCAATCTCTTCTTAAAAACTTCCAGTGTTGGGAGCATTTACAGCTTCTGGAGGCAAGTTGTTCCACTGATTAATTGTTCTAACAAAATGTGAGATTACCTTTTTAAAGCTAGACTTGTGTGTGGCCCCAATAAGCTGGATGCATTGATATTACCTTATAAGATTTGTGTGCATGACGTGTGTCTTCAGGTCAGCGTTGGTTCTTAGTGACTGCAGTTTCACTGGCAAGATTTCAGAAGTGGTTCATCCTTATTTCTTCCTATAGCTGAGAGTGACCGGTCCATGGTCACCCAGCTGCTTTGTGCCTAAGGCAAAACTAGAACTCACGTTCTCCCAGTTTCTAGCTTGATGCCTTGAGCTTCCACCAAACTAACTCTCATTTCTCTTTTTCTGTTTTTTTTTTCTTCCAGGATTATATTGGGCTGAGAGGTGTGTTTGCTGTCGGTTGTGCGGTGCTAACGTTGCCTGTATTTGCTCTCTTGGCCTTCACATTCGTTCCCCCACTAGTCTCCACCATCTGGTTAGGAATCACCTACTCCTTTGCAGCCGTACGTTTCCAGAACTCTAAATGTATTGATCCTCTCCTGATTTCTACTCAACTTTAAGCCATGGGGAAGTTTCTGGTATTGATCTAATTTTGTCACATGTTGTTGGGTTCTTCTTTAGAAAGAGAAAGGCAGGGGAGAACCGGTAGTGAAAAAAAAAATGCTTTAAAAAGTATAAAAAGGGTTCTGACGATCACAGCTGTGCCGCACGATCGTTGGAACCTTTTTTTACTTTTTTAAAGCATTTTTTTACTACCTATTTGCCCAGACTGGTAATAGGTAGTAAAAGATGCTTTAAAAAAGTAAAAAAAAGTTTCTGATTGTGCGACACAGCTGTGATCGTCGGAATCTTTTTTATATTTTTTAAAGCATTTTTTAAAAGTTTTTTTTAGTAGTTCAAAATTAAAAACATTTGACATAGATATGACATCGCTGGTCCCAAGCATCTTCCAACACTTTAAACTAATACAATATGCTTATAGTAATAAGTGGGAAGAGATAGATGCTAGTAAGTTAACGAGTTTATCTCAGCACCTCTCAACCTTAGTAATCTTAAAATGTATGAACTGGCTAGGGAGTTGAAGTCCCCACATCTTCAAGCTATTGCTTTCTCCGATTGTTTCCTCTGAGATGAAGCTGCTGTGAAATTTGATTCCTTCTTCCTGCAAAAGTGGTTTTTCTCACGCTGTTTCTCCCGTCTGTCTTTTCAACCGTCTTTTGCACAGGCCAGCATGTGGCCTTCCATTCCACTTGTGGTTCCCCAAGCAACATTGGGAACAGCTATGGGGCTGGCGACATCCGTGCAAATGATCGGGATTGGCCTCTCTAATGTGATCGTGGGACGGATCTTGGGAACAAAGTCCAGGTAACAACGACTGTCTTTCTGCTTAAGTTGAAAGTAAGAGTTTATGCCTTCAAAACAGGGGTGCTGTTCAGCATGTTCTGATAGGTTCTGGAGAACCAGTAGCGGAAATTTTGAGTAGTTTGGAGAACCAGCAAATACCACCTCTGGCTGATCCCAGAGTGGGGTGGGAATGAGGATTTTGCAATATCCTTACCCCAGGAGTGGGGAGGGAATGGGGATTTTGCAGTATCCTTCCCCTGCCACACCCACCAAGCCACACCACACCCACCAAGCCAAGCCCACAGAACCGGTAGTAAAAAAAATTGAATTCCACCACTGCTTCAAAATCAAGGAAAGTGTCCGAACGGCTTCCATAAATTGCTTGATGGTGGAATAACCAAGTACGGGTAGTCCTTGATTTACAACCACAGCCGAGGCCAAAATTTTGTTTTGCTAAGCGAGACATCTGTTAAGTAATTTTGGCCCCATTTTACAACCCTTTTCGTCACAGTTGCCAAGTGAATTACTGCAGTTGTTAGTAACACGGTCGGTGAAGTGAACGTGGCTTCCCCGTTGACTTTGCTTGTCAGAAGGTCGCAAAGGAGGATCACATCACCCCAGGACATTGCAACCGTCATAAATATGAATCAGCCGCCAGACGTCTGCATTTTGATCATGGGACTGACTGCAGGGAGATAAGTCATAAGTGTGGAAAAACGGTCATAAATCACTTTTCTTTTTTTTTAAAAAAAATAAATCTTAATATTTACATTAAGATTAACACAAAGTAAACACTTTTCTTTTCAGTGCGGTTGTAACTTCAAATGAATTGTTGTAAGTCAAGGACTACCTGTATCTCAGGGGTGTCAAAGTTCAATTTCATTGAGGGCCGCATCAGGGCTATGGTTGACCTCAGGGGGCTGGGCAGCCGTAGCCGACTGCATGGGCGTGGCTGACTGGGTGGGTGTGGCCAGCTTGACACTACTCCCCAAATTGCTGGCATGTTTCCTCTTTGCATTCGGTAGACCGGGCTGAAGCCCCACTGGCTGGCTCCTTACATATTCCAGGATTGCCCTGCGGGCCGGATCCGACCACATTGCGGGCTGGATCCTGTCCATGGGCCCCTGCTGTATTTTATGGAACTAATGCGATATAACGCAAATTGTTGGGACTTGTTCCTCTTGCTCCCTATTCAGGCCGGTAATGTTCTTTTTTTAAAAAAATCCTTTGCCAGTGAACTGAAGATTCCCTTATGGCGCTGGCAGCAGATGATGATCTTCATGCTGGCCAATACCGTCGCTTGCATTGGGACCTCTGTCTGCCTTAACATAGTAGATAAGAAGCAGGTAAGAATCCACCTCGGCCGATTAACAAGGGGGAATCCATTACCCTGCCTGGACTATGTGCATAAAGGTGCAACTTTCACCGCACTTTTCCAATTCTATGAATTCCCAGGGTGGCACGTTGAACCGCTCGACCAAACGCTCACCAACTGAGGCAGTGGCCCAACCGCCAGTTGATGCAGCTCCCCTTCTCAATGAGGTGGAAGAAGAACCATCTATCAACTAAAGAAGAACTAAAGAAGGGACATGGGGTATAACACAAATGAGCCTCATTCTCCATTCTCCATGTCCTCCTTTTTCCTCCTTTGGGGGTTTGATAAGGGAATTCAAAGACCAGGACATAAATCTGGTGTATAGGAATAGCTGTTTTTCGAATAGCTGCTAGGTGCTATGTGTTAACTGAAAATCTTACACTATAATTAATTCTACAGCTGCCACGAGTGCTGAGATCTTTTAATGCCAATTTTGAGTTATTTAGCCATTAAGATGTCTTCTTTATTGCGGGAAATTTTCTGCTGAAGAGATTGAAAAAGTTTTTTCTGTAGATTTTAAACTGGATGACAGGCGGGAATGTAAATTACTGTGTGCAAGGAATTGTATATATAAACCTTGCACTCATTTTTTATTTTTTTAAAAAAGCCATCTTGCACTGTTAAAGGCTAATCATGAATTTCATCCTTGTAGCACCCACTACAGCAGTATTCTCAAAATCCTTTATAATTTTCCTTTTCCAAAATCATGAGGTTTTAAGTCAAGGTTTGCCTTCCTCACACATTTGTTTCAATTACTGTATATTGGTTTCTTTTTAAAATGAAAGTATTGAAAATCCTAATATATTCAGGAACTGAGGCATTATAGTACATTCCCAGATATTTCCCAGTTTCCATTTTTCCTTTCTTGATTTCTTCTGAAGAAGGGTTCCAGTAGCTCCTTCCTGCCCATTTGGGGATATAAAGGCTAATATGAACGATTATTGATTTGACTGCATAATGGATATTGAATATTCTGTATCTCTTTAGCACAATGTCCTTACTAGTAATTGTGGCTATGTAAATTGGTAATTTGTCAAGAGGGCTGTTTTAACTTTGCTCTAGAAGTAGAAACATAATATCCGTTAAGATAATCTATTAACACTGTTAACTATATTCACTTAAGAGTTAACCACTCTTGATAGGCAAACCCATCCCAGAGGCATTGGATGCTTTGAGCCAGTAGTAACGTGATCCAGTTATGAGTTAGCTTTTGGCTCTGCTGTTCCTCACGTGGTTAGCTGGCCTTAGACTTCAGATGATGTACTGCAATTAGAAAATATAACAAGCACATGCCAACTTTCCCCAGATACATAATAATACATAATACATAATATTATGTATTATAATATGTATCTAGATATCTAGCCAATTATTCATGGGATTCAACCACTTGGCAGGAAAATCTCCAGAATTCGGAAGAGTATTGCAGGCAGGTTGTAGACAGGCCTCCCTGAACATAGATGGTTTTCTGTAAAAACACACAACAGTATTCCTGACCCTCTTCCTTCTAGCATCTCCCGGTTCAAAACTACAAGCTCATTTTTAGCCCAACTAGATAACCCATGGCCCAGCAGGACATCTTCTCAGAGATATTTCCCGACCAGGTATCCTAATGTCTTTGAAATCAAATTCAAGATACATTCAGAGATGCAACTGCCTTGAAAATAGCCCATGTGGAAATATATAGCACAAACACATGCTTTATGAAATTTCTGCATTATGTCACAAACGGTTTTGTGAGGGTTTTTATGTCATAACATATTTTATAACGTTTGCCAAATTTCAATCCCGTGATTGAATTTGGGACGCTTTCTGTAAAGTTAGCCCATTTAAGGCACCTTGGTTGAAAAGGTTTTGCCCCATGATGCATTTGGTCAAAGATTACAGGAATGAGATCTCTATGGAGACTCTCAGTCATCCAAGGTCATGGTTGCTCCAAAGGTGTTTTTTCAAGAGGCAACCTGACTTTCTTGGGTTTTCCTTCAAGGCGTTTCGCTTCTCATCAAGAACTTCTCGTTCAGTTCTTCTCAAGAACTGAAGAAGCGAAACGTCTTCAGGGAAAAACAAAGTCCAGTTGCCTCTTGAAAAAGCGCCTTTGTTACAGGAACCAGAGTTTATATAGGTGCCACAACTTGGCTTGATCTCCTACCTCAGCTTGTAGTAGAAGAAAAGTGACCCATAACTCTGCTAAGGGAAGACCACTTGGAATGCTAAGATTTAGAATGGGAAATACGATAGGTACATTTTTGCGACGCAAGCACGGTCACTCACAGGAGGCCTCTTTGCAAAATTAAGAGCCAGTCACGGTTACAAGCATCTCATCTACTCTGAAATTATCTCTGCACCACTTTCGCCAGTCCTTTTAAATGAACCATTGGGTTACAGCTTATTTAATTTTCTCCGAATGCCTGTGTACCCCAACTCACATGAAAATAAAGACTGCTAACTTAAGTTTTTTTTATTGTCAAATGATATAAAGAACAATGGACACAAGCTTGATTTGTCTAATAGCAACACTCTTCACATTTGGATACTAGAGTGGGGAAAAAGGGATAGTGGTAATGTTACAAAGGGATTGAATTTTTTTAAAAAATGCAGATGTACCAGACAGCCTTGACTGATGAGAGAACCAATGGCACAGAAATGGATTCAATCAAGTTAATTATTATTTCCCTGAACACTATTACAAAGAAAGACTTAAAGGCATTTCAGTAGAACAAAAACATTTTTGTATTTATGACAGGAGGAACCGGGGAAATTCTTCTCATTCCTCTGTACAGATTGTCAATTTCACAAAAGGAACTGCTTGCATCTTAACCCGTTCACAAAAGTCTTAGGAATGAGTGGGTTGCCTATGTAAACTAACAGTCAGTTCAAGGGTTGAATGTCAAGGTTGCATAGCTAATGACTGTGCCACCTCACAGTGGCTATTAGCACAAATAAAAGGAATTTTATAAACCTTGCTTCTGTTTTGCCCCCAACGATCACATTCTTTACAATTCATGTAATATACTGTGTGCTTGTTTGGTTACAGTAAAATCTCTGGATTACCAGCCACTTGGGAAGAAATGACTGGTTTTTAGGAGAGGCACCTGGGGCTTAGACGATCATAGTTTGTACATGTAAAACTCATAAGGCTATAAGGGGATTAAAAAAGGACTTGAAGAATCCATCAGTTCTACTGTAATGGACTAACAAAATACAGTTGTTTATTAAACAGCGCGATTCAACATATTTGAGTTATTCTTGACTCCTAATGTAGTTTTTTTAAAAAAGAAAAAAAAAATACCCTTTCTGGATACACAGTGTAATCCTCAATCACCACTCGAAAAAACAAATGATAGGCACAAAGTTAAATCAATCAGAACTTAAGGCTTAGCTGGAAAAAAAGGCTAACAGAGAAGCACTGGTGAAAACGCCCCTTTGAAATTTTGCAATCCCAAGTAATCCACATGTAGCAATGACCTATGCAAATGGCATCCAAAGCTGATGTTGGCTAATTGTTCTCATATCGCTTGCTTCATTACAAAGCTAAGCAGCGTTTGCATTCTGTTTGTTTTTATCCATCTCCCTAGTATTGAAAGGGTGGCAATTACTCTATAGCAAACCGTGAGAGAGAACTCGGCAAGAAATATTAAACCAGCGCTGAGTTTCAAGCATGGGTTGACTGATTAGTTCAGAGTTTATCAAAATGCTGAACTGTTTCGGCATCTGGTACAGAGCACCTCAGACATACTTTGCAATGAACTTGTGATATTGCTGATAGATCAAGTTATTCTACAAAGGCCACTGGTTTTCTGATATGCTTGATGAATTCCAACAGAAAATTCAGGGAGTGGAAATGGTCTGATCTTTTGACATTGAGAAATTTGGACTACTCATACACGGTCTAGACCAGGGGTGTCCAACTTTGGCAACTTTTAAGACTTGTGGTCTTCCAACTATCGCAATTCCCCAGCCAGCTGCGAAACCCACAAGAAGTCTTAAAATTGCCAAAGTTGGACACCCCCTGGTCTAGAAAGAATTCATCCAAAAACGCAGACTTTTTCCCTTCTGTCTCTTCACAAACTCACACTGCAATTATGGTAAAACAGTGCAAGGTGACATCCATACAACATTGTATATTGCAAATGTTCTGGAAGCAACAGTGATGAGGAAAGACCAGTAGGGGTCTTGAGTCAGGTCTAATAGTCAGCTAAGTTAGTCCTTACTTCCAGCTTGTGCTTGGAGATGCTGGCTAACCATTAAATATAATATGCAGCAGGACTGTTAACACTACAACGTTTTCCCTTGATTCTGTACAGCAAAACCATCATAGCCAAGTTTCTAATTCTGCCAAAGACAGTTTCTCAATAGAGACATGTATGGAAGCAGCTATCCTGCTCCTTCAGCCCTCCCTTGGCAGTCATCTCACTAATTTGCAACTCCCTCTTGCTTCTGTCCTCTCCAGCAAGGTATTACATTTAATACACACCTCAGGAAATCTTCCAGAATAAGTCAATAGCTGCCATTTTGCCCATGCCTCTTTGGGATTTGTTACCCTGAGCTGCATCTGCATAGCAAAAAAGCAGACATGATGTCAGTAGGACACCGGTTGAAAAAGACCCCCAGCCAAACAGGTGAATATGATAAGGAAGGAGAAACAAGGAAGATAATCCTCAATTTTGTTTTCTAATTTTGCCTTCCCCTAATCGGGATTTAAACAATGAATGCTAGAATGTATTTTGGGAATGATCTTTTTCATAGCTTCTTGTCAGTGCGAATAACAAATCCATTCTAGGGCGACTGCTTGCTTTTGAATGTCCTTTGAATTATGGAGCAAGTTTATTTGAGTGTTAAATATGGATCTGGGCTGTTTTATGGTGGAGACACCTCATTTTTGTTCCAATGTGAAACAGATAACTGAAACATTACAAAAATAGGCAGTTTTCTCATGATACTTAAAGGTATGTCCACAGGGACAAGACCATGATTGTAGGAAATGTTACGGCAGGACAGCTGTGATTGGGGACAGAAGAGCATTACTTGTAAATCAAACTAAAAAGAAATTGACATTCCAGTTATCCAGACATCATACTCTCTACAACTGAGTTACCCTTGATTGCTTCCTGCTGTGGTTTAAAAATGGAATACATGGGTGTAGGTGCGAGCACTAAGACTCACCCTTTCCTAATGGTACTAAGCTGTTAGAAATAGACCTCAAGGGTCATCCTTAGGTCATCCTAAGAATCGGGTTAAAAATTCACAGGAAGTTGATATTCACAGTTTAAGGGCTATAGCAATGTAAGGGTGTTTAAATACTCTCTTGCTAGTTAAAAGGCACAGAAATGTTAGTGTTCAGTTGATAAACCTGGAAGCTCTCTGATTTCCAGTAACTACAGAATAAGTGACCTCTTAGAGAAACCTGTTTTTTTTTCAAAGAAAGCTTTCATACTTACATTCTTCCAAGAAAGGAATTTCAATAACTTGGGTTTCAAGCTTTCTATTGTTAGGAGAACACCCTGGGCATTTGGGGAGCGGTGTTCAGCAGGAGGTCTCCAACCTTGGTAATTTTACGATTTGTGGACTTCCATCTCCCAGAATTCCTCAGGCAGCATGGTTGACTGAGGAATTCTGGGAGCTGAAGCCCTCAAGTCTTAAAAGTGGCCAAGGTTGGAGACCCCCCCCCCCCCTGGTGTTCAGAGGCCACACGAATTGGCACTATGCAATGTTTGAAGTGGGTATAGGTGGGAAGGAGGTGCTGAGGAAGAGATAAATTAGGTGAACATATAAGAAGATGAAGAATTGTTCCTGGAAAGCACGGGAAGGCGAATATGTGAGTTATGAGACCGCCGTAGTTAAGGTACTATCCATTACTCTGACCCTACCTCTTTTGCCACTGCCTGCCCTACAAGAACTGGTGGGCCCCACAGTCTGATTTTTTTCCCTTACTGGCAGAGGGAGTAGAAGAGGTGAGCCCAAGGATTTGAAAAACAAAACGGGCAGTGTCTAAGCAACATCTCATGTAACTAAAGGTAACAGAGGCTGCCTCTGCATGGAAAGACCAAGCTAAGGGGAGAGAGAAGTCGCTAAAGGCAACCAAAGAGCAACAAGGAGAACAGTCTAAGAGTCGGCATAAAATTAGAATGAGAACTTTTCTGCAAGCAGCAGCAGTTCACAGCCTAATGAAAGTTACAATCTTCAGGCACAATAGCTTGTGCAGGGAGGTTAGTGATGAAGGAGAGAGTTAGTCACTAGCGTCTGAACTGCCTCCTTGGAGAGGATTCAGGCTCTAATTTTAAACTTAAGTGGTTTGGCTTCGTTCTCTCAACAAACTTTTTTTTTTCTTATGTGCTACTCACCATGAAGTTATACCCAACTAGTCAAAAGAAGAGTGCCACAAAGCCAAAGCTTCTAAAACTCTTCCAGAAAGGGATTTGTGCATGATTCATTTCAACTACAATTTATCTCAAAAACTAATTTGCTCCTTTCACTTTTCTGCAAGATGACAATCTTTTTCCAGGACATAGTGGAGCAGTCTCCCTTCTTTACAAACACAGAGAAAATCTACTTGAGGCTGGGTTGGCCTAACTGGCAGACCAAACACTGGTCTCGTGCCTTAATTGGAATGTGTTCTGCAATCCATCTCAGGGAGTCTTCCTTAACTGTGTTCAGAATGCAGAGGGAAGGAAGGAGCTCAGGGCTCATCCCTGTCTTACAAATGAACACCCAAAAGGCTTATGATGATGGCTGCGGTGGACTAAATAAGCCAAACTACTATGCCCTCCCTTCCTTCAAGTACTAAAAAATTAGCCTTTTGGTTCCGATAATGAAAGCTTAAGACATTGGGGAAGGGTGGGGGGTGGGTGGGTGGGTGAGAAAGTGGCCTTCCCTAATAGAATGCAATGCTAGATTTGCCTCCCGGTGGGTTGAGGACTTTGTTGTGAGAACGCGGCCGTGGTCCCAGCCTGGGCTCGTGATCATCTATCTTGGGGCCAGGTTCTTTGGTGATCTCCTTCGGCAGGTCCTTCTTCTCACACAACTCTTCTCTCTGTGGTCTTTGGTCTTCTGGAACTGCGCAAGATGATACGTGGCAGGTTAGAATATGATGGTCTGGTTTCGGTTTTATTCCGACTGTGTTGGCAAGACTTGGATTTTGCATGCAAGGTTCCCAAGCATGGTGCGGTGTTTGATTAAGTTACTACTCCCAGTTAGTCTTCTACTACTTCATCTGAAGATGTTAGCTCATTCAGTTTATGCAATGCTTCCCCACACATCATCACTTGGAAGAAGGGGGACAGGGACAGGGTCTGAAACTCTTAACATTTGAGGCATGGCCTGTCAAATGTGGTACATTGTTAGGATCATAAGGGGAAATCTCTCTCTCTCTAGAGCCAACCTTGGCAACTTTAAGACTTGTGGACTTCAACTCCCAGAATTCCCCAGCCAGTCATGCTTGGGAACATTGCATGCAAAACCTATGCTTGCTGGGGAATTCTGGGAGTTGAAGTCCACAGGTCTTAAAGCTGCCAAGCTTAGACACCCCTGCTGTAAAGTATATAGTACTAAAAGTTATAATGTGATTTTCAAAAGCTGATACGATATAAAGGATAAAATAATGGAGCTGACCAAATCCGGGGAAGCCTTGCTCCAATTACCTTTTGGTTCCCGTGGTGAATCTCCTCTATCCTTCAAGAGAAAGGTGTGATCCTGGATAAGAAGGAAGAAAAAGGTTCTAAATATTAATCAACACTTTGAAAAGGCTGTTTTTCATGAGAATCCTTTCGAGCTGTAAGAAAAACCAAGTCTGGAAATCCAGCTTTACAAAGCAATGCTTCTAAGGATGTGCAAACTCTGCATCAGTCCTGCATGAGACAGAAAAATCTTTATATTTTGTTTCGTGTTAACGTCAACGTTTCCCTTATAGTCAATTTTAATGCTAGATTATTTATATTGCTTGGCGAATCAAAATAGCATTAGTTTCATAAGAGCTTTTTGTCGCTAAAGAGGTGCATATTCAATAGCTTCCTTTGTACAAACACAATTGCTTTGCCTACATTGATTATTGTAATTTCGGCTCCCCCCCACTTTTTTTTTAAATTTAAAAAAAGTGAGTAGAAGCTGCAAATGAGTTACCTTGGGCTTATTCGGATGTGCTTTGACTGCGCTGACAGGTGATGGGGTCCCAAAGATATTGCTTGTTTTTCCTCCAGGTGGGTTTATAAATTGCCGGGATGCATTAGGTTTATGATCCTCAAAAATGCCGCTATCCTTCCCACCTGCAAGACAACAATAACTGAGGAAGTCTGCAGGAATTGCTCTTCCTCTCCGATTCTCCAGGGCAGGAGGAAACAAGCAGCGAACCCTAAGACTAGGATGTTGAGGCCCTCCCGGAACCAGGCATGCTTGTACAGCTTTGGATAAGGGTTTCCTTTTTGAAATCCTGTTGATTTTCCTTTCTGCTTCTTAATATTCCTTTATTACACTCTTTTATCAGCATTACAAATACAAAAAAAAAAAATATTTCTTCTTTCTTGAAGAAATTATCATGTAAAAACAACACGTTTAAGCCAGAGATTTGCACCAATGTATGGTTCGGCAAGCATTTTTTGCAATCTAAAATGTAAATGAAGCATTAACATCCTTTAAAAGTTAATGTAAGTTGGATTTATCTATATCTTACCTAAACCTTAAATTTTGAAATAATTGTATAAATAATAAACCATAAATATTATGTTTTATAATTTGTATGCGTTAAGAGAAAGCATGTCTTGAGATACCCTAAAAGGGCCCCGTAGGAAGCCATACAGGTAATCCTCTCATTTACCTTTCATTTAGTGACTGTTCAAAGTTACAATGGCACTGAAAAATGGCTTATAATTGTTTTTCACACTTACGACCATTGCAGTAGCCCCATGGTCACGTGATCAAAATTCAGATGCTTGGCAAGTAGTTCATATTTATGACAGTTGCAATATCCTGGGATCACATGAACTCTTTTTGCAAGCTTCTGACAAGCAAAGTTAATGGGGAATCCAGATTCATTTAATAACCATGTTGCTAACTTAATAAATGCAATGATTCACTTAACAACTGTGGCGAGAAAAGTCGTAAAATGGGGCAAACTCACTTAACAAATATTTCACTTAGCAACATAAATTTCGGGCTCAAGTGTGGTCATAACAGGCAAGAGTTTTTACCATCGAAGAACCACAAGCACAAAGTCTCTGAAGATAAGGATTCCCTTTTTCCAAATAATCTTTGAGGGATGTAGAAAGCGGAAAATAAAAGTTAATGTAGAGGAAAAGAACTGCCATGTCAAACAGACGTAATGCCAAATCACTCCAGGTAAATCTATTTTATTCCATTTGCCAATGAAACTATCATACTTGCATCCGGGGTGTCCTTACATGTAAAAAATGCTTTGACCGCTTGGTTGTGGTTACTATCTTGACTTTACTCCTTCCTTCCTTGCTACATGTACCAGCAACTCCAAAGTACTAACATATAGTAATTTTTAAAAAAAATCTTACACCTTACACACATTCAGCATTGTTTAAAAATTGTAACATACTGTTGTTACAAAAGAACAAGATGTTGTTACAGAACAAGTTGTTTACTTGTTTCAAAATCTCATTCTCAAGTCAACTTGCAAAACACTTCACTTCTGCATAGTAATAAACTTATTCTTTTTATGAGTATTTAACTCTAAAATTGTCAGTAAATTATGTCAAGTAGTGAATGACGAGTGTTTTTCTATTTAAAGCGGGACAATGGCTGGCACTATATAATCCGTTCACTGTAAATGAAATCTCACGGATGAGTACAGAGTGATTTGTATAAAAGTTTGAATGAATATTATTTAGTCAAAGGTAG
Organism: Coluber constrictor foxii; assembly: GCA_038048745.1. NCBI lineage: Eukaryota > Metazoa > Chordata > Lepidosauria > Squamata > Colubridae > Coluber > Coluber constrictor. The sequence goes on from CM075973.1 coordinate 8,792,644, forward strand.
CTTAGAGCAAGGACCATGATAATAGAAATAGCCACAGCACTTATATACACTTCATAGTGCTTTGCAGCCCTCTCTAAGTGGTTTACAGAGTCAGCCGCTTGCCCCCAACAATCTGGATCCTCATTTTACCCACCTCGGAAGGATGGAAGGCTGAGTCAACCTCGAGCCAGTCAGGATCGAACTCCTGGCAGTGGGCAGACTCAGCCTGCAATATTGCATTCTAACCACTGCGCCACCACAGCTCTTCGAATGATAAATGATAGTTATCTGGTTTCATGGAGTGAACTTATCAAACCTGTCACTCCCATTCTCAGTATTTTCAAGAAGTGTATGGTTCTCACCTGGAGGATTTGTTCTCTTTGGGAAATTCATAGGTTCTTCAGCTGCTGCAAATATGTTAGAGGCCATTTTCTGTGACTTGGAAGAAGAGGACACTTCTGCACTTCCAAAGAGATCGCTGGAGAGTCCACCTGGTGGCTGCAGCACCCTATTTTGCAGAAGACAATCCACAATCAACCATGATTATAAAAGATAGTCCGCACAAAGAAGTAGGCAGTGTGGGCTAAGGTTCAGATATCACAGTAGCTTCCATTAAATATAATTCTGTGAATTGTGGGATCATTTATTTTGGAAACCATGATTTAGGTGCATGGAATGATGTGCAAACCCTGATCAGCATCTGAGTAATCAAGATTCTTCTTTATCTGGAAGTCTTCAATTCATCTAAAATATTTCTTTTGAAAGAAGTAGCAACAAAAGTTTCATGAAGTCTGTAATACTTAACTATTTTCAAAACAACATTCGTTTAAATCCATGTGAAGAATTCTGATTAAAGTATCAGAATTATTTGTACAGTACTGGCAAATAATGTTCTTAGTGCAAACCTTTCCTTCAAGAACTGTATATGCATTTCCCCCTCACCCACCCACCAAAGGGATTGTTGCAAAGTAGGATCAACAATTGGCTTGGTTCTTCTTGCTGGCGATTTTCCTTTCCTTTCGGTTGCTGGATGAGGCCACAACCACACCCAATCCCAAACTGAGGAAGGCTGAACGCTGAGCTCAATTTATCCCTCAGGAACTTGTTCACACCCTTTCATGAATGTGTGAAAACTACAGTATTTGAATACCAATACGGAGATACACTTTTTAAAAAAGATTATAGATTTATATTATTGCCTAGCATAAAAACTGCTCTTTATTGTTCTCTGAAGGATTAAACCATGGTTGTCCAAATTTGGCAACTTTTAAGACTTGTGGACTTCAACTCCCAGAATTTCCCAGCCAATATTCTGGAAGTTGAAGACCACAAGTTGCCAGGATTGGAATAACTCTGGATTAAACTATTTTAGGAGTGCATTTTATATCTTGATCTGATAAAGTCTATTAGTCTAATCAATTCTCTCCAAATTGACAGGCCTGAAATGTGCCGAAGTTTATCCAAAAAAAAAAATTCACCCTCATTTAATGTGTTTGAAAGTTTGTGGTTTGAGGTAGACTCACTGAGACTAATAAGGGTGGCCCAGAGACATTAAAAAAAAAGTTTGGAGCTGGCAATTAGAAAAAGATGGGGCTCATCACCAGCAACAAATGCAAATGGACACATGAAGGACTATATCACAAAAAATTATTAACCTTTATCCTTTGTTTGGGGCACCTTAGCATACAATGTTAGATTGCTGCAGTCAACGGAGGCTCACTTTCAAAGTAAAAATCAATTTGTCTACAAAGTTACAGGCTGCATCATTTAAGGACACAGCTTTAGTGGTAACCAGACAACTGTACAACCCACACCCTTGAAGGATTATAGTGCTTGACAATACAGTGTAAAAAGCAAGTATCCCTAAAACTGACTAATACAATTCAGGAATATGTTCAGAAATCTCAATCAAAGTTTGTTGAGTGATTATGATCTAAAAAGGAAAGGAGATAAAATGTTTCACTGGTAATACCATTTTTGCCAAAGGGAGGTTAAAATGCAGTTATAACCCATTGCAGATACTATTATAATCCACGCCAGATGTTTACCATGCTTATTTCATAAAGCAAATTTCCTTTACAATCAAACTGCTTGGATAAGAAAAAAAAATGAAGATAATAACTCCACTGCGGAATTACAGCTATTTTCTTTCAACATGCCATAGTGGAAAAGAGCCTGAAGTGTTATATCTGCATCCAAAGGAAATTACAGAAGTATCCCAATCATTCAGACACATTTTGGCATTACTTCACGCAATTTACATGCAAACCATATTTTCACAGGCAGCTCATTTACCTCAAATTTAATTTGAAAAATACATTTATGCTATTTCCAGAGCTCATCCCATGCTCTAGCCCTGAAGTATCAGCCCTGGCAACTTTTAAGATTTGTGGACTTTTAACTTTTAAAACTCCCCAGCCAGGGAATTCTGGAAATTGAAGCTTGCAAATCTTAAAGTTACCAAGGTTTTGCCAAGGTTGGACACCGGGGCTCTAAGCCTGATGCCTGGGGGGAAAACAAGAGATTCAGAAGCTTGTTAAAGATCAACAAGGTCAGGATCATGTGAATCGGAAGGGGATTCTTGTTTCAGTACCTGGAGGCTAAAAAAGAAAAACAAAAACAAAATGGGACAGAATTCTTGAACAATGGATCCTGCTTATCCAGAGACCACTGTGTACTTTGCCCGCTCCTCTTGTCAAGTGTGCAGAGAGGGGGACATTTGCCCTGTAGGAAGGATTTCACAATCTGGGCTCCCCTTAGACAGCAGCTACATTGGTACTAGATTGGCAAATGGAGATTGTCACTAGTGGGGTTTCTGCCGAGGTTTGGCTCCTATGTCATTTATGGCCTTTTCAGGAAGATAATACTTTAGAAATACACCCTCATCACTTGGAAAGGAGCTTAGAAGTGATGCTATAGAAGCAATGGCTTACTAACAGCTATTATCCATTTCACATAACCTCAATGCTGCTCTGAAGCCACAGACTTCTAAATACAATTCTATGTTCCAGCTTTAACTTACAAAGCCCTGCAAAGTTGACATGGCCCTAAACCAGCTGCAGGATCATCAGTATAAGACCAGCCCAGAGGATGGGGGTAGGGTGTTGAGGTCACCCCCCCCCCCAAACACTTCAAGATAAGAGAGGAAACTAAGGTGCACTGCTTTTCATGATGCTCCATTATGGCTCACTTTTATCTCCAGAGATCCAAATGGTTCATTGTTACATGCTGGAAGGCAGTTTACATGGACTTTTTAAAAGGATTTCGATACCAGAGTTGAAGTAATGCTCCAGCACTAGGGGAGAATTATGTTTTGTGGGGTATACTGTTGCTTTTATGTACTTTTATTTGTTGCAAGCCACTCCCAGTTGTTTGGAGCTAGTGGTCTAAACATATGAAATACTGAATAAATACAATGTTTGTTGCTATGACCTATATAGTTTAAAAAAGGATTGAATTCCAACTTTTATCCTGAGTTACTGCTTCATAAAAAAAAAACAAAAGCCCACCGCAAATGGCCTGAAAGAGCAATTCCTTGGCAGTTTTAGAGAAAAGATTTTATGCCTCAGGCAAGGCATGAAACTGCAGAGATGCAGAACTACAGCAAAGATCTCCCATCTCACAACCCACACCCACTTTGTAACAAAGCAAGCAAATGCAGTTGAGCCTTTTTGGAATTTCATACCAGACAGCATGGTTGGGTGGCACCTGATTCCCTTTGGCAATCAAAAATTTATGCAGGAGCATTGCAACTCCAAAACTAGTAATCAGGCCGAGGGTTCAAAAGAACAACAACCAAACCCTTCTCACTCATTTGAAATCCTACTCAGATTCATTTTCATAATCCCTCAAGGCAAAGGCAGCTGCTGCTCATCATGTGCCGGTTAAAAAGTTGTCCCTGGTCCATGCAGAATACGGTTCTAACAACATAACCAGATTCAATGGAAATTGCTACATGTTTATTTATCCAATTCCAGATTGTACAAACCGTGAAAACCCCTGAAAGCAAACACCGGCAATAAAATCCTGGAACATAACAACCAGCATGTCGCAACCCAGACAAATCGATTTTGCAGCGGAGCATTTTTTACAATTTGGCAAGATAATCCCAAGGTGAGTTCTAGTCCCGCTTTAGGCACAAAAGTCAGCTGGGTGACTTTGAGCCCAACATGCTCTCTCAGCCCAACCCATCTCACAGGGTTGCCATGTGGGAAAACAGGAACAGGAAGGAATCTTATGTACCTTGGTGAGAATCACTTAGGCAAGAGAAATGAAGTAGAAATTTAATAAATGAAATAAAGATAGGAATCAAACAAATAAAGAAACTGGGCTGGATGTCATAAATAAGCAGGACTTAATTAAGCAGGATTGAGCACATTCTGGCCAGAACATCTTTCACAGAATGTTTCCCACCAGCCCTTACAGAATAACAAAATTGGAAGGGGTCTTGGAAGTCTTCTAGTCCAATCCTGTTGCTCTAGCAGGGGACCCTATACCATTCGAAACAAAAGGCTGTGCAATCTCTTCTTAAAAACCCTTCAACGCTGGAGCATTTACAACTTCTGGAGGCAAGTTGTTCCGCTGGTTAATTATACTATCAGAAAATTACTCCTTAGTTCTAAGTTGCTTCTGTACTGATTAGTTTCACCCGTTGCTTCTTGTTCTACCCTCAGGTGCTTTGGAGAATAGCTTGACTCCCTCTGCTTTGTGGCAGCCCCTGAGATATCGAAACACTGCTATCATGTCTCCCCTAGTCCTTCTTTTCATTAAACTACTGTAGACATACCCAGTTCCTGCAACCGTTCTTCATATGTTTTAGTCTCCAGTCCCCTAATCCTCTTGGTTGCTCTTCTCTGCACTCTTTCTAGAGTCTCCACATCTTTTTTTAACATCGTGGCGACCCAAACTGAATGCAATGATTCCAAATGTGGCCTTATAAATGAATAGATGGATGGATGGATGGGGACAGCAATAAAAAGATAGATCGATAAAGAGATAGATAAATATAGAGATAGATAGATATAGCAATAGATAAAGAGATCGATAAAGAGAAAGATAAATAAAGAGATAGATACAGCAATAGATAAAGAGATAAAGATAAAGAGATACAGCAATAAAGAGATAAAGAGATAAAGATAGAGATAGATATAGCAATAAAAAGATAGATAAAGATAGAGATAGCAATAGATAAAGATAGATAAAGAGATAGATAAAGAGAAAGATAAAGAGATAAGATACAGCAATAGATAGAGATAAAGGTAGATAGAGATAGCAATAGATAAAGAGAAAGAGAAAGATAAATAAAGAGATAGATACAGCAATAGATAAAGAGATAAAGATAAAGATAAAGAGATACAGCAATAAAGAGATAAAGAGATAGATAAAGATATAGCAATAGATAAAGATAGATAGAGATAGATAAATAAAGAGATAGATACAGCAATAATAGATAAAGAGATAAAGGTAGATAGAGATAGCAATAAAGATAGATAAAGAGAAAGATAAATATAGATAGATAGATACAGCAATAGATATAGAGATATAGAGATAGATAGATATAGCAATAAAGAGATAAAGATAGATAGATAAAGAGATAGATATAGAGAGATATAGATATTTTATATTATATATTTTGCTCCAAGCAAGGCAGACACAATAAGGTGCTGCCCACCCCTCCCTTCGTGTTGCAGGGTTCCTTTACGGGGGGGAGAGGGAGACGACCCCTCCCTCGATTCCCTCGAGGACCCCTCAAAGGACAGACAACGCCCCCTCCCATCCCATCCCATCCCCACGAGGGGAGGCTCCAGCCGGCAGGTTGACCCCCCCCCGCGCCCCCAGGCAAGCCGAGTCGCCGGCATTAAGAGAGAGAGAGAGTTGGGGAGGTTTCCCCTCGCGACCTCCCCGGCGACGCCCCAGGCGGGGATTCCCCCCCCCACCTCCCCAGAGCAGACCCAAACCAGGTGTTTCCCCCCCCACCCCCCACCCCACGAGACACGCCGTGGAATCTGGTCCCGGGCTGGGTGGCTTGCGTGGAAAACGGGAGGTGGGGGAATCCTCCATGCCCGGGTTTTCACGCGTCGTGTGAAGGCGACCTGAGGCGGGGAAGTGGGGGGAGGAGACAACAACCTCCGCCTCCTCACATCCCTTCAAGGCGGCGTCCACGTGTTCCGCAACGCGCCCGGCAAGAAGCGGTATGTATGGAGCCGGGTGGGGAAAGTCTCGAGGCTGGGGATGCTGGGATTTGGAGTCCCCGCCTCACAACAGCGGAGGTTTCTGAGGTAAAAAATAACAAAAACCGCATCCACCGCGGCCGCCTCACCTGGAGCTGGGTCTAGCCGAGTCGGACTCGGGTCCTTGGAACATGGTGGGCCGGTAGAGCGAGCGAGCGAGCGACGGCCGCCAAGGTTTCTCTGTTGCCCGCCCAACCGCGCGACTCGCCTCAGTCTCTTCTTCTCTCTCTCTCTCTCTCCCGCTTCTCTCCCGGCCGGACGCTCGGCCCCACCCTTCGAAGCCCATTGGCTGAGGGCGGCGCCGTTCCATCCGGCCTCGGCCAATCGCGGAGGGAAAGTCCGCCCCCTCCTCCACCTGGGAGCGCGAGACGGGGGAGGCGGGTTTGAGGTGGCGGGAGCCGAAAGGGGCGGGGCGTCCGCTGTGGAGGAAAAAAAAGGGCGGGGGGGAGGGAGGGGCCGCTCCGAGGAAATCGGGCGCTCATTGGATGACGGAGGCAAGAAAAAGAAGGAAATGACTCGGAAGTTTTTTTTTTTAAATTTAAAGGGACGCCCCACGTGCTTCCTAAACGCTTTTTTTTGTAACCTGGTTCCCGCAGGGTCCGAGTTCTCATAAACACATCCTACTTTCTCCATTCATTCGTACCCATTTATTATGTTCATATTTATGTTTATACCTATACCTGTTATGTTTTACATGTTTGACAAACTAAAGAAAATAATAATATAAATAAAATAAACCTGCGCCAAACTTAAACCTGGAGCAGAATTTTTACGAAGTCCAATATGAATAATAAATGCATCAGATCTTTAACCTTGTTTTAAGTGGGTCGTGTGGACGAGGCCATCAGTTGGAAGGAGAAGGAGCGGTGGAAAAGGACAGGCAACTGGCTGAACTAGTATTGGGGAAATGATTGATCTTCCTGGGGAGAGGTTAACTGATTTAATCTTTGACAAATCCAGAGATTTATTTCGATCTGTGCCCAGCTGGATTGTTCCTGATTAAACGTGGCCTGCTCAGATCATGCAGGGGTTTTTTTTGGTGTCATCCAATGTGTTTATAGTTGTTTACTGGTCCTAACCAAAACATTTGGCAGAGTTCAATGAAGTATGACCTCGACTTACAACAGTTCATTTGGTTGACCGTTCAGTTACATCACTGAAAAAGTGACTTCTGACCATTATCATGTGATCAAATTTCGGAGGCTTGACGAGTGGTCATGTGATCACCTTTTGTGACTTTTTTGACAAGCAAATTCAGGGAGGAAACCAGATTCACTCTAAAAATTGTGCTACGAATTAAATAGCTGCAGCGATTCACTTAACGAATGTGGCAAGAACAGTTGTAAAATGGGGCAAAACTCATGTAACGAATTTCTCACTTAATGACATAAATTTCAGGCTCAGTTGTGGTCGAAAGTCGAGGTGGACTACCTGTAGTTTAGTTATGCTGTAGTCAGGTGGTTGTGTGAACACAATGGCCGATGTGTTGATCAGATCCAAACATCAACTTCCAAGTCAACTCATCATAAAACTCATTAGAATAGGAAATTGTATTTTAGAATCATTCTATCAGCCAGATGGGTGGAGGGGTGTTGTTTAAAAGAAAAGCCACAATGTTGTCACTATCTTAACTTTTTTTGACCTTGGTGTTTTTGTCTGTTTGTCTGTATCTAACTTGGGCATCCTTCTCATATCTGGAAAACAAATCTATTGTTTCAAGGATGAGCATGTGAGGCATTGATCTACAATTTAAAGCATCACTCAAATTATCTTGCTTGCTCGGCGCAGTTCTTGTCGGGAAGGCCCTGGAGGGCTGTTATATTCCAGCCTTTGGCAAACTGGTTACTTCTAGATGTGTGAACACATTTACTACTAAAATTCTCGGCAATGGCTACTTTGGCTAGGGCAGGGGTGGCCAATCTTGGCAACTTTTAAGACTGTACTCGCACAAGCCTGAAAGATGTCCACTACACCAACAGATGGTGTAATAATCCAGAAAATTTTTGAATGTGCAGAAATGGACAAACTTACTATAGAATTAAATAACAAGGAAGACTCGGAACATTACTCAACTTGGGAAAACTAGTATCAATGGATAGAAAATAAAAATAGGAAATGTACAGATCAAAATAAGACATAAATGGTGTTTACATATATTCGATCAAGAAGGAATATCTAAGAATATATGAATAGAGCGAAGATCTGTGTATTGTTAGAATGATGCTGAATTGTACAACTATCATGGACATATTTTTGTTACAGATGTATTTGTATTTTAATATTTTAAATTAATAAAGATTTTTGGAAAAAATTTTAAAAAATTGTGGACTTCAATTCCCAGAATTCTGGGAGTTGAAGTCCACACATCTTAAAATTCCCAAGGTTGGACACTTCCTGGGCTAGGGAATTCTGTGAGTTAAAAGTTCACAAATCTGCCAAGAGGCCAGATTTGAGAAGGATGATCAGCAACATTCAAAGCTGAGTAGTTTTGCTTTCTATTCAAAAGTCGGTGGCAGCAATTCAGGGCTATTTTTAGTTGTAGGTAGCAGAAGAAATAATTCACTTTTTGGGGGTCATTAAAATAATTTCTATGGAATATAGGCATTCATCAAAACAAGAAATAAAAGGGTTGCATGCCTCAAATGTTAAAATGTTCCAGGGCATTTCTATACTCAATTTCACCCAATGTAATGGAATACTGATTTTTCACAGAGCCTCAAAAGAAATTCCCAACAGCCTCTAATGCCTCTGAACTCTAACTAAAGCAAACTTGGGAAAAGAAAAATGATGATCAAATATTTATCACAGGCACACAAGTTAGACCAAGGATTAGTAAGTGTTTATGGACAATCATAAAAACAACTTTACAACTCGAATTGAAAATTGAAAACAGAGGAAGTGTATATTATATTAAATAACCCAAACACCTTTTTTTCCTTTTTTTCCCCTCCAAAAATCGATAAAGAATAAATAATATAATTTACAATATGGTACAAAAAAATAATCAGTTAAGGACAGGCATTCTTGCTTTATACAGACGCTATATATATATATATATATATGCATATTATCTGAAAAACAAATTCACATTTTAAAACGAGACAAAAAACTTTTTTTTAAAAAAGATGATATGGCTTAACTATTATTAAAAGAAACAGCAACATCGTCCACTGCCAAATGCACAAGCTCAAAAGCCAGTTGTCACATTTCGGCAACTAGTGATAACTCATTGCTGTAGTGCTTGCAAATATTTTCATTATTTAGCATTTACAGGTCCACAAGGAAAGCTTTAAAAAGGGCTGGGTTAACTCAAAAAAAGTGCCGTTTCTTGCTTATACTCAGTTGTGAGTATAACTGAAATCAAGCTGGCTAAGAAAACATAAAGTTAACAATCAATGAGAGGGTTACAGAATGCCAGCCTAAAACACCTTCGTGTAAAGAAGGGGAGGGGGAGCGGGGGAAAGTGTAAAAATTAGGAGGCGGTTCACAGGGAATTTCATTCCGACGAACGTTGTGTAGAGGAAACTCCCCGCGAACTGCGTATCCCCGTTGATCAAAAGTAAAATAAAGTTAACGCTTGAATGATTGGCCAATTTCAATGCAATGCGCAAGCAAGACCATCAACCACTGTCCAATCCAGGCACTCCAAAAATGGGCAGATACAATGCCTAACCCACATTCTTAAAACTTTACATAGGAGCAAAACGTTTCCGATTCCTAGCGCCCTGTCTGGTAGGCCTATGAGAAAAGCTTATATCCACTGCATACATTCTCTTTTGTAAATACACGCATCAACTCGTCCATCGGATTGCAAAAAAAAAGGGAACATTTTGACACCCAAAGCTTTTTGGGAACCAAACGCACAAATGAAAACCAGGCCATCCACAAGAGCTTTTCCTGCCTAAACAGAGGGTTGGACTAGAAGACCTCCGAGGTCCCTTCAAGCGCTGTTATTCTCTTCTCTTCTCTTCCTTTCAATCCCTCAAGCCAAAAATAAAGGCACGGTGACTCCAACAAGAAGTAGCCATGCCTGCAAATTCCCTAGAAATTGCACAGAAGTTCTCTGTAATGAATTTGATATTTTTCTGCATCCGAAAGAGCCAGAGTTAACAGCTCAGAACTGTCACCTGCGCTTATCCAATCAGGATATCTCTTTGACAATAGCCGTAAGGCCAACAGCTTTCCAAGCACTTAAAAAATCACTTATATAAATAAAGAAGCTCTGTAGTAAAACAGCTGGAGTAGAGATCACTGGAATTTTCCTTTCATTTTTAGACCTAAGAGCAGAGCTGTCCTCGCTCTTGACTTCAGATGTTAACATGCAAGACATAAAAGGCCCCAAAAGGACTCTCTTAACAGGGCTTGGACACCTCCGCGTGGTGGCCACTGGGTATGGTACTTTAAGTGCCAGAGCCAAAATCCAAGCCTAACAGGTCTAACTGCTTTGTAGAGGGCTTTACTGATTACTAGACTGACTATAGTAATTAGTCCTGGTGTTCCTGGAACTATGGACTCCAGTTTCCCACAAAATAAGACCTCCCCTGATAATAAGCCCAATCGGGCTTTTGAGCACATGGCAATAAGGCCAAGCGCTTATTTCAAGGTTCCAAAAAAATATAAGACAGGGTCTTATTTTCGGGGAAACATGGTACAGGCACCCAAGACAGAACAGACAATTCCAGCTATCTGTGCTTTTGTGGTTCCCGATTTTAAGAGCAAACGGGGCCTCGGCAAACACCAAGCACATCGCCACCCGGCAAAGGTGAACGCCGAGCGCGTAGCAGCCCTTCCCACAAAACGCCTGGTGTGGACCCAGGAAGACTAAGGACCCCTAAAGAAGCAAGAAAGGAGACAAGATTTTTTTCGAGGGAGTTGTGTGCAGAGAATTTCAGAAGAACTAAAGTGACTAGGTAGATGCTGCTTTAATACTGTCGAGTATTGGGAAAGGAGCTGCTTTTGTGAATGCTTGCTTGCTTCTGGTTGTTTCAGGCAACAAAACAATATTAAAAACTTGCTGAACTGACATCTAGCCATAATAGTTCTTATAACCCCCTATGCTTTCATGGATGGAGAAAGCTGGTGGCGGAAGGGACACTCATCACCATACCTGCAAGGCAGGTGAATAATATCCAGACATTATTCTGTTTTATGTCCAGACAGACATAAAATAAAGGGCTCTATAAACTCGAGTTTAAAATATCCATGTCAAATAGCCCAATAGTGAAGAGGAAAGAACTGCTAAGGAAAAATCCATTATTACAAGCTTTCAGTCATAGCACAAGTTGTATGATGATCAGTGGAAGATTCAGCCTAGGTTGTTCTATTTAAACAAAACGTGCTGAATAAAACGTTTTTTTTTCCTTACAGGACACAGAACTGCAAAGAGCTGAAGGATACGGAGGACAAAAATAGAGTGTATCGGACAAGAATCTGGCAAGAAACCGCGCCTGGGTGCATTAAGAGGATTCCGGCAGTGTGGGATCTAGGCTAAATTGCTAAAATGCCTCCTAAATCGCAGAGGCTGCCTGGAAGGGTCTGGATATCATGATCTCTATGACCGCCAGAACTCCGTAGACAGCGATTATGTCCCTTGATTATCAGAATGGCATAGGATGTTTTGGCCTGAAATTAAAAGAAAAAGAAAAAAAAAGAGTATATTGAGCTATCAATTATGGTGAAGTACTTGAAAGGGCTACCACTTCTGAAGGAGCAGTGATATCGGACGGTTAGGTTAGAGGTATACATGATCTCAGCAGTTTTCTGTTCAGCTTCTGCAGAATTTGGAGAGCACCTTAATTGAATGAAGGGCAGGTGGATTCGGTCGCAAATACACCCAACTTAGGAGAAGCCATCCAGTTCTGCAGCAAAGGCGAAGGGAAGAAACTTGGAGCGACACTAAAAGAGGATTAAGAGATAAAGCCCAGGGACAGGGGGCGCCTTCTCTTGATCCAGCACCAATTTTTGGTCCCTTTGACATCGGTTTGAGCAAAAAGCAAGTGAAACCTTGTGGACCAGGTCCGAAGTCACGTTGCCCGTCAAACGTCTGAAGAAAAACGAGACAGCCACAGGACAAGGCTTGTTAAAAAGCGGCTGCTTGCAGGTAAATAGCGTTTCATAAGGGAATAAAATGTTTAGAAATGCTCGCTTGTGAGAGGTGAACAACTAAAAGGGGGACTGTTATTGTCTGGAATAATCAGTAAAGAAGAGGGACGAGATGGTTCTTGACGGCCGCAAAAGTACAATTAAATGATAGCTGCCTGCTATTCAAGCTCTGAAGGCTAAGAAGCCAACATCTGCAGACCTCAGGAAGGGCATTTTAGGACCGTGGATGGGAGAGGCCCCTGTGTAAAACTGCTATTTGCCTTAGGAACCTACAGGAAGTAGAGAATTTTACCCGTTTCTTTCATCTGCAAGACCTTCATCAAAACATTCCTCAACTTGAACCAGAAATGTGTGTAAGAGATTTTGTTCTCCAAAATGAGGTAACAACCAATAATCAAAGGGGGCTTTTTAAAAAAGCAAAGATAAAGTGTCAAGCCTGACTCCTGATATAACTAAAGAGATATAAACATGATTTTTGGGGAGGCAACAAAACGGAAGTGCGTTATCAATGATCTCCTTTGGGGAGCGTTGTTGATATCCCGGTCTAGTCTATGGGCCTGCTTTTGCCAAGGGGTCTCTCATCTACCGTGTTTCCCCAAAAATAAGACCTGATCTTATATTAATTTTTGCTCCAATTAGGTCTTATTTTGGGGGGGAAATACGGTACTAAATGCATCCATCTAGCTAACAATCTTAACTGGGGCTTACATTACAAGCATCCTGAAAAATCATGCTAGGAGTTATTTTCCGGTTGGGTCTTATTTTGGGGGAAACGGGGTAATAACTACCCAGAATCCACTGAGCTGCAGACTTGACTGGGAAGTCAGAAACTCACCCCATTAAAAGACAAGGGAAATCACATGTACTGTTGCCAAAGAGACTACAAGGGCATTTTCACGGCCATCAACCAATGATTGTGCTCATCTCAAAGGAATTTGACTTTGACTTTGACCCTATCTAGAAAAGGCCAGAGGAGTCTTCTCTTTAAAATGTGTGGACTTCAACTCCCAGAATGCCCCAGCCAGCATGCTAGGAAAAATGGAAGTCCTTGGGCGATAGCTGTCTTTTTTAAAAAAAAAAATGCGGGGAAGAAGGTTAAAAAGAAGCAGGGTAGGTCCTCTGCCTTTCCAAGATTTCCTCTGACCCTATCCTAGTTTTTAAAAGATGGAACAGGAACAGGGTCCCCCCCCCCCTCCCTGTGTCCTGCTGGAATGTTAATGAATAGAAAGAAACTAAAGAATTCTGTTAAAAGCCTTGTGGAATTCAGCTGCTGTTGTGACAAGAAAGTGCCAGGAATACCAGCTCAAACTGACTTGCCAACAAGACAACCGTGACAGATCAGGAGAGGAAGGGTTTTTTTTTAAAGGAAAACATAATAAAAACACACCAATATTTATCGCCCACCCGCAACTTTCAGCTTATTTGTGGATACGACAACATCTAAGGATGCCGTTTGTGGGATTTTTCTTGCTCAGACCTTAAAACCCGGAGCTGCCTTGTAAACGGTGCTGGTCACCAGCTTACGCGCATCATTTCCTATAATACTGCTCCACACTGTCTTGTTCCCAGCCTATTGCACTTTCCAGGAACCGTAGAAGGTCGAAGAGAAAACTTCTCTCTTCTTCTCAGGCATGCTCCCGCCAGGACAACAAAAAAAATTAAAAAAAAATAAAATAAAAAACCCAATCCGCTGCATAGCTATGACGTCATTCCTCCACATTATGGCCAATTCAAACGGCGCCCACCAGCCCGCTGGTGGGATGCATTCACTGAGAGAGGTCGCCAATGGGGGGGCCGCCGCTCCCTCCATCAAAGAGAATTTCTCGGCGGGTCGGCTCCGGGATCGAGAGCTCCTGGGCAAGGTCGTTGAACCGAGAGATGTAGTCGATGCTGTTCTCGTTCATCATGCAGGCCAACTGGGAATCGACCACCTAAGCAAGAGAAGAGAAGGGGAAAGAAAGAGGCGATTGGCTTTCATGGTCTTCCAGCTTTCTTCTGAGTTTGGAATATCCTTCGAAGGCATGCTGGTTAGCAGGAGCGTGCGCTGTGCGACTCTGCTAGCCAATAGCTGCCCAACGTTTGGGGGTGGGAGGGAGGGAGGGAGGAAGGATTGCTGGGGTGGAGTAGCGATGCAAAATATCACGTGTATGGGCTTTGTATAGTCTGTCTATGTCTCCTTCCTTCCTTCCTTGCAGATTCCTTCTTTCCCTGTTTGCTCTACCTCCTTCCTTCTGCTAGATTCCTTCTTTCCTTGTTTGCTCTACCTCCTTCCTTCCTTCTTGCTAGATTCCTTCCTTGTTTGTCCCACCTGCTTCTTTCCTTCCTTCTGCTAGATTCCTTCTTTCCTTGATTGCTTCCTTCCTGCTAGATTCCTTCCTTCCTTGTTTGCTCTAACTCCTTCCTTCCTTTAGCTCCCGTTTGCTTCCTTCCTTCCTGCTAGATTCCTTCCTTCGTTTGCTTCACTTGCTTCCTTCCTTTCTTCTGCTAGATTCCTTCCTTCCTTGTTTGCTTCCTTCCTTCCTGCTAGATTCCTTCCCTCCTTGTTTGCCCCACCTGCTTCCTTTCTTCCTTCTGCTAGATTCTCTTTCCTTATTTGCTCTACCTCCTTCCTTCCTTCCTTCCTTCCTTTCCTTCTGCTAGATTCCTTCCTTCCTTGTTTACTTCCTTCCTTCCTGCTAGATTCCTTCCCTCCTTGTTTGCCCCACCTGCTTCCTTTCTTCCTTCTGCTAGATTCTCTTTCCTTATTTGCTCTACCTCCTTCCTTCCTTCTTGCTAGATTCCTTCCTTATTTGTCCCACCTGCTTCTTTCCTTCCTTCTGCTAGATCCCTCCCTCCCTCCCTCCCTTCCTTCTCTCCCCTTCCCTTCCCTTCCCTTCCCTTCCCTTCCCTCTCCTTCCTAATACTCCCGCCTCCTATTTCGCACCACAACCACCACCCTTCAGGGGATTGGGTTCTGAGAGACTGGCCCAAAGTCAACCAGCCAGCTTTTCTGCCAAAGCCAGACCTGGAACTCATGGTCTCCTTCCTTCTTAAGGTACCTTCACCAGCATCCCAAACTCACTCGCTCTCTTTCTGACCACCCCTACCCCCCACCCCAGCCAAAAGCTCCGTACCATCCCACCGAGAAAAAGCTATGTTGTACCTCAGCGACATCAGCCATGGACCGAGAGACAAAAGAATCCCGTGAATTCCCATCCAGCAAACTGGGTCCCAACAAGGAGGTGCTGCTTGGATTGCCCGCTGAGGTGGGCAGCATTTTCCGCCCCTTCTCCGGAGAAAGGAAACTGGCTGTAAAACAGATGGGATGAAGATGTCAGGCAGCGATCTGTGTCTTCTGCATCCAAGGTAGAAAAGTCCAGTGATGTCCTCAGAAAAAGCCCCCCCCCCTTTTTTGGCAAGTGGCAGCATTGTGCCCATTGTAACATGTTGTTTTCCCCCAACTGGGATCCAAGCACCACAGGTAATCCTCGACTTACAACCATTCAATTAGCAACTGGTTCAAAAGTGAGAAGCCGCGGTGGCCCAGTGGTTAGAATACAGTGCTGCAGGCTATTTCTGCTCACTGCCGGCTGCCTGAGGTTTGGCAGTTCGATCCTGACTGGCTCAAGGTTGACTCAGCCTTCCCTCCTTCCGAGGTCAGTAAAATGAGGACCCAAATTGTTGGGGGCAAGAGGCTGACTCTGTAAACCGGTTAGAGGGCTGTAAAAGCAAAAGCAATAGCACTTAGACTTATATACCGCTTCACAGTGCTTTACAGCCCTCTCTAAGCGGTTTACAGAGTCAACCTTTTGTCCCCAACAATCTGGGTCCTCATTTTACCCATCTCGGAAGGATGGAAGACTGAGTCAACCTGGAACCGGTTAGGATCGAACTGCTGGCAGTCAGCAGAATTAGCTGCAATATTGTGTTCTAACCACTACACCACCGCAGCTAATCATCAGTAGCATTTAGGCTTATATACCGCTTCACAGTGCTTTTACAGCCCTCTCTACGTGGGTAACAGAGTCAGCCTCTTGCCCCCCAACAATCTGGGTTCTTATTTTACAGACCTCGGAAGGATGGAAGGCTGCGTCAACCCTGAGCCTGGTGAGGTTCAAACTGCCAAATTGCAGGCAGCCGGCAGTCAGCAGAAGTAGCCTGCAGTACTGCACTCTAACCACTGCGCCACCGCGGCTTTGTAAAGCACTGTGAAGCGGTATATAAAGTCTAAGCGCTATTGCTATAACGGCACTGGAAAAAAAATGACTTACAGTCCTCACACTTATGACAGCTGCAACATCCCCACAATCAAATGATCAATCCGGGCACTTGACAACTAGCGTGTATTTACAATAGTTGCAGCATCCTGGGGTCATGTGATCGCCATTTTACAACCTTCCTAGCCAAACTTCTGACAAATGAAGTCAACGGGGGAAGCCGGATTCATTGCAGTTGTGAGGTTCACTTAGCAACCACAGAAATGCGCCTGGCTTAGCAAACAGAAATTTTTGATCCCAATTTGTGGTTGTTTAAGTCTCAGACTATTTGTAGTGACAAATTTGATCTTCCCAATGGTTTTAGTTTTGTGTGGGACTAAGGAAAAGAAAGAAGCAAACGAGACGGGATAATGGTGGAATAAAGGTTGCTGATTAAACGGGCTGTAGCTGCGGTAGCTCAGTGGCTAAGACACTGAGCTTGTCGATCGAAAGGTCGGCAGTTCAGCGGTTTGAATCCCGAGTGCCGCGTAATGGGGTGAGCTCCCGTGACTTGTCCCAGCTTCTGCCAACCTAGCAGTTTGAAAGCAGGTAAAAAATGCAAGTAGAAAAATAGGGACCACCTTTGATGGGAAGGGAACAGCATTCCGTGCGCCTTTGGCGTTGAGTCATGGCGGCCACATGACCACGGAGACGTCTTCGGACAGTGCTGGCTCTTTGGCTTTGAAACGGAGATGAGCACCGACTCTAGCACCCCTAGAGTCGGGAACGACTA
The DNA here is from genome assembly GCA_038048745.1 of Coluber constrictor foxii. Lineage (NCBI taxonomy): Eukaryota > Metazoa > Chordata > Lepidosauria > Squamata > Colubridae > Coluber > Coluber constrictor. Next base: position 8,809,923 of record CM075973.1, read on the forward strand.
GCACATATGTGCGAGGGGAACCTTTACCTTTATCTGCACGCATGTTTTTTAAGAAAAGTGTATGTTTGGTTTTTCTACTTGCCCAATCAAGAGATAAGCTAAGGGGCAAAAAGAAAGATGAACTTGGTCGTACCAACCACCCCAGACCTTCAGAGATTTTTTGGGCTGCACTCACAAAATAAGCTGCTGAGCGAAGAGTCGGTGGAGTCGTTCGGATACCACTGTGGATCATGGCTGGGCGAAGCGATCCAGCTCTGCTGGGGGCTGCAGGACGGGGACGGAAGACTTTTGGAATTATCGCTGCCGTTCAGCTTGGCTGGAGACAGGGAAACATTCTCACCTGTAAATGGATTTTTTTTTTTTACTGAAGGGTGTAAAATATGCAACTGTTCTTTTTTGGAAAGTCACAAGTTCCACACTCTTGCTTTCAAAGAACACTCGTGCATTTGAGCATAATTGAACTATGGCAATGTTTTGAGCAGCTAACCTTTGACAACTCATTCATTCATTCATTCACTCACTCATTCATTCAATGCCTCCTCTTTTTCTCTCTTACCGTATAGGCCAGAGCTAATTGCTATTCATTCATTCATTCATTTTATGCCTCCTCTCTTTTCCCCTTACTGTATTGGCCAGAGCAAATTTCTTTCTTTCTTTCTTTCTTTCTTTCTTTCTTTCTTTCTTTCTTTCTTTCTTTCTTTCTTTCTTTCTTTCTTTCTTTCTTTTCTTTCTTTCTTTCTTTTCTCTCATTCTTTCATTTTATGCCTCCTCTCTTTCTCCTTTACTGTATTGGCCAGAGCAAATTTCTTTCTTTCTTACTCTCTCTCATTCATTCATTCATTTTATGCCTCCTCTTTCTCCTTTACTTATTAGCCAGAGCAAATTGCTCTCTCTCTCTCTCTCTCTCTTTCATTTATTTTATGCCTCTTCTCTTTCTTTCTTTCTTCTTTACTGTATTGGCAAGAGCAAATTTCTTTCTCTTTCTTTCTTTCTTTCTTTCTTTCTTTCTTTCTTTCTTTCTTTCTTTCCTTTCTTTCTCTCGTTCATTCATTCCTTCATTTCTTCATTCATTATATGCCTCCTCTTTCTCCTTTATTATACTGGCCAGTGCAAATTGCTTCCTTCTTTCTTTCTTACTCTCTCTCTCATTCATTCATTCATTCATTCATTCATTCAATGCGTCCTCTCTTTCTTCCTTACTATACTGGCCAGAGGAAATTGCTCTCTCTCTCTCTCTCCCTCTCCCTCCCTCCCTCCCTCTCTCCCCCCCCCCCTTTTGCCTCTTTCTTTCTCACTTACCATATTGGCCAGAGCTAATGGCTATTTCAATGATGGAGTCACTGATTTGAGTAGCCGGTTCTCCCTGAGACAAAACATCCTCGGGAGGGCCAGGAAGAGAGATGTCAAGGAGAGCAGAGACATTGGGAGGAGACAGACGGGTACTGGAGGTCTCAGAAGAGGGAAGCGGAGAGGAAGAAAGACCATTCTGGAGAGACGTTTTAGGCAGCTCTGGCAGGGAGAGGACCGGAGTTCCCTGTGGTAGCAAGCAAATGGTAATAGTAACAACAGTTAACATCAACATGTCGTTTTCTAAATGTTTTATGCCGTGCAGAAGACTAAGAACCTTGTCAGGTTGTTGCAACCCTACGTCCATGCTTGAATAACGAAAGCTGCTTTACATTAAACACAACCATTAAACACAAACAAATAGAATAGCAGAGTTGGAAGGGACCTTGGAGGTCTTCTAGTCCAACCCCCTGCTTAGGCAGGAAACCCACCACCACTTCAGACAAATGGTTATCCAACATCTTCTTAAAAACTTCCAGTGTTGGAGCATTTACAACTTCTGGAGGCAAGTTGTTCCACTGATTCATTGTTCTCACTGTCAGGAAATTTCTACTTAGTTCTAAGTTGCTTCTCTCCTTGATTAGTTTCCACCCAATGCTTCTTGTCCTGCCCTCAAGTGCTTTGGAGAATAGCTTGACTCCCTCTTCTTTGGGGCAGCCCCTGAGATAATGGAAGACTGCTATCATGTCTCCCCTAGTCTTTCTCTTCATTAAACTAGATGAACTGTTCTTCATATGTTTTAGCCTCCAGTCCCCTAATCGTCTTTGTTGCTCTTCTCTGCACTCTTTCTAGAGTCTCCACATCTTTTTTACATCGTGGTGACCAAAACTGAATGCAGTACTCCAAGTGTGGCCTTACCAAGGCCTTATAAAGTGGTATTAACACTTCACGTGATCTTGATTCTATCCCTCTGTTGATGCAGCCTAGAAGTGTGTTGGCTTTTTTGGCAGCTGCTGCTCACTGCTGGCTCATCTATTCCATCTATAGTTCAGTATCATCTCCCTGAAGATGGCAGTGGTTGAAAGTATTTGCTTACAACCCACCCATCCCCATTCCTCCTTTCAGCCCCCGAGAAATTAATTTCCCCTTTTTACAGATGACCTATAACCAAGTTCACAGCTCTCTGTAACGGTGGGATCTGGAGAACATTATCTAGCAAGGTTAAAATCAGACTCCCCCAAGGTTCAAGCTCACTGCTATGTTTATACAAGTATCTTGTTTAATAGGCGTTATCCAATGAAACAGCTATTTCAATAGCCTCCAGCAGGACTGTTGCTGAGAATTCAGGGCCACGGAGCCCATAAATATGAAACGCATCCGTATGAGATGCCGGATTATTCATTTTGACAGAAGATAAACATGGGTGCCTTTCAGATTGATGGATTTTATTGATCTGAATTCTCAGCAATTAAGTCTGCCGGATGGGAAATTCTAGAAAACGGATCCACGTTCTGGGAAGTTGCAAACATGGTGAAAACTTAGCCTGGACTACAGGATGCCAGCAAGTTCATAAAGACGGGTATTTTTTTTTCTTTTATACTTTGTTTGCAGTTCACAATCGCCTTCTTGCAATCTTTTGCGCCTCATATTTTGATCTAGCAAGCAAGATTTTTTGGGGGGGGGGTTGCTTCTCTGCGATGCTGAGCATATTAGCGTTTACAGGGATTAGCACGTGTCATGCGTTCACAGAAGGTGGAGGGAAAAAATATTCGGGTATCTCATAATGGGCTTTAAAAGTCCACACAACATTCAAATGAGTGCCTCGCCAATCTTAGAATAGAACAGAGCTGGAAGGGACCTTGGAGGTCTTCTAGTCCAGCCCCCCGCTCTACCCGGAGAACCTATACCCGTGATAGAGAACCTATGGCTTGCGAGCCGCAGGTGGCACATGGAGCCATATCTGTGGGCATGCCAGTGTTGCCTTAGCTCAGCTCCAGTGTGCATGTGTGCGCCGGCCAGCTGATTTTCTAGTCTTCCAGGCCCACCGGAAGTCGGGCTGTTACTTGCCTCCGGAGGGCCTCCTGGGGGGCGGGGAAGGCCGTTTTTGCCCTCCCCAGGCTCCAAGAAAGCCTCTGGAGCTTGGGGAGGGTGACAAACAGGCCTACCAGGCCCACTGTTCCATTGCGTGCCAGAAGTGGGGGGAGTGCGGGGGGGGGGGGGTCACGCGTGCATGCGTGGTGGGAGCCCCTTGAATTATGGGCACGCGCACAAGCAACCCCCCTCCCGCACTCCCCTCACTTCTGGCACGCGACGGCAAAAAGGTTAGTCACCACTGACCTATACCACTTCAGACAAGTGGCTGACCAGTCTCGTCTTAAAACCTCTACTGATTAATAATAATAATAATAATAATAATAATAATAACAACAACAACAGCTTACATCCTCCGATGATATCTTAACAGTTCCTAGGTCCTTGGTTAGGACTCGAGCTGCTGAGCTATTAACCAGCCTCAAAGACTGTGAATCTCACTACAGATTAACCAATAATAATTTTACTTCTATACCGCCCTTCTCCTGAAGGACTCAGGGCGGTGTACAGCATATTAAAAGCACAAACATAATTTAAAAATTATTAAAATTATTAAATAATTTCGGCTCAAATATAAAACCCCAAATTTAAAATGTCCAGTTAAAATCATTACATTGATAGCCCAGCCTGGCGGAACAGCAGGGTCTTGAGGGCACGGCGAAACACATGGAGGTCGGAGGTCTTACGCATTTCTGGGGGCAGTTCATTCCAAAGGGCAGAGGCTCCCACAGAGAAGGCCCTCCTCCTGGGTGTCGCCAGGCGACATAACTTGGCCGATGGCATCCTGAGGAGACCCTCTCTGTGGGAGCATGTTGGTCGGTGGGAGGGTCCTAAGCCATGGAGTGCTTTAAAGGTGGTAACCAACACCTTGAATCGCACCCGGAAGACCACTGGGAGCCAGTGCAGCTCGCGCAGCAGGGGTGTTACATGGGCACAATGGCTTGCGCCCATAACCACCCGCGCGGCCGCATTCTGGACCAGTTGGAGCGTCCGGGTGCTCTTCAAGGGGAGCCCCATGTAGAGAGCATTACAGTAGTCCCGTCGGGAGGTGACAAGGGCGTGAGTGACCGTGCAGAAGGTGTCACAATCCAGAAAGTGCTGCAACTGGCAGATCAGGCGAACCTGATAAAAAGCCCCCCTGGCCACGGCCGTCATATCCTCTTCTAAAGACAGCCGTGCGTCCAGGAGGACGCCCAGACTGCGAGCCCTCTCTGTGGGGGGCAAGGATTCACCCCCAATAGTCAGCAATGACACCAGCTGACTATATCGTGACGCCGGAAGCCACAGCCACTCAGTCTTGGAAGGGTTGAGTCTGATGGAGCACCGACAATTTCTGAAGGCAAAGCTGTTCCACTGATTAATTGTCCTCCCTGTTAGGAAGTTCCTCCTTAATTCCAGGTTGTTTCTCCCCTTGATCAGTTTCCAACGGTTGCTTCTTGTTCTGCCCTCTGGTGCTTTGGAGAATAATTTGACCCCATCTTCTTTGTGGCGGCTCCTCAAATCCCGTTATCATATCAATTTCTTTATTTAGGGATGAAAGAGTTTCCAAAATGACTATTCTAAAATAACTCTTGTCTAAAAATAGGCTGCAAGCGGATCAAATATTGGTTGCGCAGGCAGCCTCCTTAACCAGAACTACAGCGTTAGTATCTACCGTATGAAGTTCTGAAGTGTTAAGTAATTATTAGTTAAATATACTTTACCTGGAATCCATCAGGAATGGCTTCCTGCTCAGGCTGGGATGGTAGACCAAGGAAAGGAACCCGACATTCATGGCTTGAACCCTGGAATCAAGAAAGACTGCCTGAGCCACACGGCTGGAAGAGAAGCACTGAAATTATGGAATGTTAATGTTTTATTAGATCATGCCTGCCCTGCTACTGTCAAGGAGTTTCTGAAGAAAAAAAGGAGAAATAAATCTAACCAATAAATGGTAAAAGAAAAAAAGGGAAGATACCAGAATAGAAATTCAGGAAAACCAGCGGATCTGGCAGAGATTCGGAGAATGAGGTGATTGGGGAGGAACATGGGCCAGTTCAGGATCCTGGGGAAGGCTCTGATGAGGGCTCTGCGTCAGAGGCAGAGAGGGGGCCAGGGCCGTATGCCAGTTATCAGCTGCCTTCAGAGTCAGACATCAGTGAGGCAGAAGAACAGCTGGAGCCTGTTCCCAGTGTTCGCATGCGCAGAGTTGCCAGACGAAGGGAACAGCTAAAGAACAAGGGTCGACTCGGGAGTAAGGCCACAGGTGGACGATGAATGGCCCCTCCCAGAGGGAATAAAAGAGGAGCGAAAGGGGAGTGAAGTTTGCAGGAGACAATTCGTTCATTCCTGCATTCTTGCCAAGTATTGCGGCGTCTGAAAGATATCGGCCTGGCCACTCTGCAAGCCCGATAAAGTTCGGTAATGGTGAACTATCTTGAAAGACTGTGGGAGAGGAAAGACTTTGCTGGAGAGGAATTCACTGTAAATGAAACAAAAGGGGTTTTTGTCGGGACGAGGACTTGGCTTCGTGGTTTGGGGAAGCCTAGGTCAGAATGTAGCATCTCCATTAGCTATCATGGCTAGCTGGCCTGGGAGTCCTTCTCTTGTGTTACAGAGGGCAAGGACAACTATCCCGTAGAACAAATCGTTAATGTCTAAGATAGTAGATGCAGTGTCAATCTGGACTGGGGTAGAGAGGCCATTTCTGGAAAGCTGGGGCTGTGACGTAGGGTAAGGGAGCAGAGTAAGGCAGGTCAAGGTTTTTAAAAGGTTTTGGTTGCCTAGAGGAGTCTAAAAGCATGGAATATAGAGGGGTGGATTTCCAAGAGGAATAAGAGGCAAAACTCAGCGCAGATATTATGTGTGAGAGAAAGAGAGTCCTCCTCATTAATTCCCAGAAGTTATGCTTCATGCAGAGAGTTAAGTCTGCTTCAGTTTGGCAAGATTCTGTCTGTAAGTCCAGAACAATCAAATCTGCTCAGAAGAATCACAATGTGTCTTTCTCAGTTTTTGGGAACCTGGCGTCTGATTGGTGCATGTTGTGCCCAAAAGCAACATCTATTAGAACAGGGGGTGGGCAATGATGGTAACTTAAATGGCCTGTGGACTTCCAACTCCCAGAATCTCTGAGCCAGCCAGCCCTGCTGGCTTAGGAATTCTGGGAGTTGAAGTCCAGTTGTAAAGTTGCCACAGATGCCTAACCCAGTAATCGAATTGGATAAAGTTGGTTATAAAATGTCAGGGTAATGAGGATTTAAAGCTGACCAGGCCTTTAAGATTGAGGATGAGTCAGCAGGGTTACTGCCCTTTAAGAAGCTGGCTATATAAGGGAGACCATTAGAGGGTGTCCCTCTCTCTCCTCGGGTATCTGCATTGTAGTTTTTTTTTAAAAATTTGATTTATATGCTGCCCTTCTCCGAAGACTCAGGGCAGCTTACAATGCGTTAAGCAATAGCCTTCATACTTTTGTATATTTTTATACAAAGTCAGCTTATTGCCCCCACAAACTGGGTCCTCAATTGACCTACCTTAGAAAGGATGGAAGGCTGAGTCAACCTTGAGCCTGGGGAGATTCGAACTAGCAGTAATTGCCGACAGCTGAGTTTTAATTACAATGCTTAGTCTGCTGAGCTATCCAGGCTCCTATGTGCTATCCAGTTCTCTGTGTGTGCTTCCGTGTAGAGTTGAAGATTGATTGCCTGGCTTTACTTAGCATGTGTATGTATATATTACCAGTGGTGAAATCCAATTTTTTTTTACTACCGATTGTGTGGCCGTGGCTTGATGGGTGTGGTGTGGCTTCGTGGGCGTGGCAGGGGAAGGATACTGCAAAATCCCCATTCCCACCCCACTCTGGGGCCAGCCAGAGGTGGTATTTTCCAGTTCTCCGAACTACTCAAAATTTCCACTACCAGTTCTCCATAACCTGCTGGATTTCACCCCTGATATATAACCCCTGTATATAACTTGTATATAAACCACTGTTTGTAAAGACAAAACCTCCTGTGTCCTGTAATTTGCTCTTCGGTTGTCTCAAAATAGTAAGTCACGCTGCAAACACTCTGACATAAAAGAAGAGAAACTTTATAGTAAAGCTGAAATCTGACCGCCACTGTTGCTATGGAGCCTCCATTCTGACGTGCCACTGTGGAGTCTTGACCTCCAACCACGGTGGTTACTGCCTCTGGTGAGAGTGGGGAAACGCTTGGCAAGCCTTCGGTCCCTAGAAGTGGCAACGGACTGCCGGGGATAATACCGGCTGATTTAGCCGCCAAATCAATCGCACCTTTGGACAGAAAATAGCAAATGTGAGAAAGGACATTTTTCGGAAACCAAAGTTTTTAGCGGAACACTAAACATGAGGTTCTGGCAATGTTACATCTACACCAGCAGGGAAAACCCTTTGTTTTAATAGCACCTTATATTTACATAGTTCACCGATTCAGTATAGGTAGTCCTTGTTTAGTGACCACAGCTGAGAGCGGCAACTCAATCATTAAACAAAGAGGTCACTAAGTAAAACCACGACTGTGCTTAGGATCTTATTTCTGCTTACAGACCTGCGAAGGACGTAAAATGTGAGAACTGGCAGCCGTGTTATTTTTCATCATGGCGGTAACTCAAACGGTTGCTAAATAAGACAATGACTGAATGGAAATGACCTCTCTCTCTCTCTCTCTCAAAAAGCTAAGATTTTCCATGGCTTCATTATCTCAACCTTATTTAAAACTTTAATCTCCATTGTCCTGATATCACCTGAATCATTAAACCAGGTCAATAGAATATTTTCCAAAAGGATTTAAAAGACCTGGGTGAACAGAATTAGCTTCAAAAACTAATCATGGGGGAAGACAGAAACGGTTACTTCAGAACTAGTAATAATTGGGAGACGTAGATAAGACAGGTTCAAAAGTCAGCGCATGGGTAAGCGCACCCATGTGCTATGAATTATTTTGCAATGTCCATTTTGCTCTCTGAATTCATGGGGACCTAACCCTAAGTGGATTTGCCCCCAACCTTATTTTCCCAAGTATTTTACCGGGAGACCCAGATAAGGCAGGCACAAAAAGTCAGCATCTTTCTAAGTGTACAGATGAGTTTCAAATCTGTTAGCGATGTCCATTTTGCTCTCCAAATTCATGGAGAGCTAACCCTAAGTGGATTTCCCCCCGCTCCCCCAAAAAATTGATTTTCCCATGTATTTTACCAGGAGACTTAGGTAAGGTAGACTTGAAAAGTCAAAGCCCTCTTAAATATACTGAATGAGCTACAAACCTGTTGGCGATGTCCATTTTATTCTCTGAATTCATGGAGACCCAATCCTAACTCTATCTATCTATCTATCTATCTATCTATCTATCTATCTATCTATCTATCATCTATCTATCTATCTATCTATCTATCTATCTATCTATCTATCTATCTATCTATCTATCATCTATCTATCTATCTATCTATCTATCTATCTATCTATCTATCTATCTATCTATCATCTATCTATCATCTATCTATCTATCATCTATCTATCTATCTATCTATCTATCTATCTATCTATCTATCTATCTATCTATCTATCTATCATCTATCTATCTATCTATCTATCTATCATCTATCTATCTATCTATCTATCTATCTATCTATCTATCTATCTATCTATCTATCATCTATCTATCTATCTATCATCTATCTATCTATCTATCTATCTATCTATCTATCTATCTATCTATCTATCTATCTATCTATCATCTATCTATCATCTATCTATCTATCATCTATCTATCTATCTATCTATCTATCTATCTATCTATCTATCATCTATCTATCTATCTATCTATCTATCTATCTATCTATCTATCTATCATCTATCTATCTATCTATCTATCTATCTATCTATCTATCTATCTATCTATCTATCATCTATCTATCTATCTATCTATCTATCTATCTATCTATCTATCTATCTATCTATCTATCTATCTATCTATCTATCTATCTATCTATCGGTTCGATTGATATGCCGCCCTTCTCCGGAGACTCAGGGCGGCTTACAATGCGTTAAGCAGTAGCCTTCATACTTTTGTATATACCTGCTTAGTAGGGCTTTCGGCCATCCCCTAAGCGATGTTCTTTTTTATACAAAGACAGCTTATTGCCCCCACAATCCGGGTCCTCATTTTACCTACCTTGGAAGGATGGAAGGCTGAGTCAACTCTAAGTGTATCACTCTCTCTCTCTCTCTCTCTCTCTCTCTCTCTCTCTCTCTCTCACACACACACACACACACACACACACACACACACACACACACACACAGTGGGATTCCTTCCCATGGAAACCTAACCCTACCTCTACCTCCCTGGGCCTGGACTTCCTTTGGAAAAGAAAGACTTACTAGACAGGCGGCTGGTGGTTTGAGCTGGAAGTATCTTGGGAACAATGGGGCGAGATACGGCAGCTTTCGTCAGCGACGACTGGATCGGCCGAAAAGATCCCCTTCCTAAAGAAGGAATACAATTAAAAAAAAACAGAAGGAATGGTTAAAAAAACACCTATTTTGAAAACAACAACATATATGATTCCTTGTAGTTGCTTTTGCAATGGCTCTCTTTCTTTTATGGCTATTGATAAGCTTTCAATGTAGACTTAGGAACTGGGCCTTTCATAGCAATCTCTCTAGATCAATCTCCTAACGAAAGAGCACATAAACTCAATTTCAGACTAACCCATGCATTTTGTAAGGAAGAGATGGATTCATTTAGAGTACCAAGTATGGTATAAAGAAAGGCATAAGTAACACATGTGGAATTTTCTCATTGATCTCATTTGAACATGAAATGTATCTAACAACAAAAAGTCACTTGGGATTTATATCCCACATGGTACCCAGTTCTGAGTCTTTCTCCCAGAAAGAAAACCAAAGGCAAAAGCTATAGAGGCCCCCAACAGAAAGAATGGGCAACATAAGGATATGGCAAACATAGAATAACAGGGTGGGAAAGGGGCCTTGGAGGTCTTCTAGTCCAACCCCGTGCTCAAGCGAGAGACCCTTCGGCATCTATGGGTTAAATGCTTGTATCTTTTCTCAGCTTTTACTTGGGGGTTGTCATGGCAATTTAATAGGATCCCAGGACCGCAAATTTCCTTGAAGCATGCTCCCCCATCAATGTCCTTATAATTCTACCCAAAGGTTCATGTTTAATCTCCCCAGAGGGGGGAAGGATGTCACATCTTCTTTTAACGACCCCATAATCCCTTGTGGGCTGGAGTCTGGGCAACTAAATGGAGCTAGCAGAGAGTTTACTGGCTGGATGCCCTTCCTGTTGCCAATGCGGACTTCTGTTCAGCAGATATATTCTCATTGTGCCCCGAGAGAGAAATATCTGCCTCTATACCTAGGAGCGAACTCATAATCTCCTGACCCACTTTAGATACCTTCATATGCTAGCTAGAAATGATGGGATTTATCCTAATTCATTTGGAGACCCATCCTGCTGGAGAAGAGTCATTGGTGGTCTTTTTTTTTTAAATTTGATTTATATGCCGCCCTTCTCCGGACACTCAGGGTGGCTTACAATGCGTTAAGCAATAGCCTTCATACTTTTGTATATTTATACAAAGTCAGCTTATTGCCCCCAACAAACTGGGTCCTCAATTTACCCACCTTAGAAAGGATGGAAGGCTGAGTCGACCTTGAGCCTGGCTGGGATTGAACTCATAAGTAATTGCAGCAGCTGGATCTTAAACGCTGCCTTTGTAGGAGGCATTACTCCCCTACGCTACTCAGGCTCCTTGAATTAAGATTATTGCCCTGCAGTCACAGAGTAACCATTTCCATTTGAAGTAATCCTCGATTTAACAACCATGTGCCCACAGAGAGGAATATCTGCCTCTACCTAGGATCGAACTCCACTCTGTGAAGGAAGGATGTCACATAAACAAGCACAATAAAAACTTGTTGACACAGAGTTGTTGAGACCACAGTTAGCGGTCTGGGACGAGCCCATAGATAGAAAAGGCTACAACTTTAAATCCCTTCTGGCTAAAGAATTTACAGCCTTCTCCCGTTCAGTGTAAAACATATTACTCAGATTATACCTGGGGCTGAGCAGCTCACCTGTTATGGAGGAGTTCGATAAGATGGAAAAGGAACAAACATGCTGGGAAGGATTTTCGGAAGGTCTAGGAAGCAGTGTCCTCTGCAAGAAGAAAGCGAGATATAACTTTAAAGAAAAATTTTGTTTTCTCCCTGGATTGTATCTCCCTGGTCCATGTTCAATCGTCATACAATCTCCAAATACATTCTGTATGACGTTATAGGTTGTCCTCAATTTACAGCCATTTGTTTCGTTTACTGTTCGAAGTTACGGGGCTCCTGAAAAATGAGACTTACGACCAGTTTTTAGTTGTTGTAGCATCCCCATGGTTACACAATCAAAATTCCTAGCAATGAAAATTTTGACACCTGGCAATCAGCATGCATTTATGACAGCTGCGCTGTCCCAGGGTCATGCGATCACCATATGTAACGTCTCCAGCTGGCTTCCGACATGCAAAGCCAGATTTGCTTAACGCTCACTGCAATGATTCTCTTAACAATTGTGTGTGTGTGTGTGGGGGGGGGGGGGGGGAATGGGGAATAAAATAGGACAGAACTCACTTAAAACTGCAGAAAAAAACAATGGCTACCAACCTGCCTTCCATTGAGGATCTGTATACTGCACGAGTCAAAAAGAGGGCTGTGAAAATATCTACAGACCCCTCGCATCTTCGATATAAACTGTTTCAACTCCTACCCTCAAAATGACACTATAGAGCACTGCACACCAGAACAACTAGACACAAGGACAGTTTTTTCCCGAACGCCATCACAGGTCGGGGAAACACGGTACTATTAGTCTTCTCACCGTTCCTATCATCCATCTCCTCCCATACATTATGAATGTATGACTGTAACTTGTTGCTCTATCCTTACTATTTATACTGATTGTTTCCTAGTATGGCTTGATTGCTTATTTGCACCCAATGACTATCATTAAGTGTCGTACCTTGTGATTCTTGACGAATGTATCTTGTCTTTTTATGTACACTGAGAGAATATGCACTAAAGACAAATTCCCCCCGGAGCTTCGTCTTATCCCCGACCTGTGCACCTTTCGCCACGCCTTGAAGACCCTTCTGTTCCAGCAAGGCGGACTGGCCTAATATGAATTTTTAAGGGGTGTGTGTATGTTTTAAATGTTTTAAATTTTTGAGCCGAATTTATATATTTGATTTTAACTGGTTTTAAATGTTGTAATTCTATGTGTTTTAATATGGCTGTACACCACCCTGAGTCCTTCGGGAGAAGGGCGGTATAGAAGTCTAATTATAAACGAATGAATGAATGAATGAATGACTAGGCAATCTGCTTCTCAGTCATGCTGACAGGCCTTTGCTTGCTCAAGACCAGGGGTCAGCAATCTGTGGCTCTGGAGCCCCATGTGGCTCTTTCACCCCTCTGCTGAGGCTCCCTGCCACTCAAAATATGCGTCACAACCACCAATGTGCGACACCCACCAGCACGTGATTTATTGAGCTTTTCAACCCCCAGTAGATCAGCCATGGATAAATCCAAGAAAAGAAAAGTTTCAGAAGAAAACAGAACGTTTAATTCAACTACATATGCTAGTTTTGTGGCCACTTAAGAAATAGTAAGGCACGGGAAGCATTTTGTGGCTCCCGGTGTTTTCTTTTCTGTGGGAAACGGGTCCAAATGGCTCTTTGAGTGTTTAAGGTGGCAGACCCCCTGCTCAAGACAAAGCAGGGAACAACCTAAGCAGGAGGAATCCATTACCTCTGTCCAAATGGACGGGGAGAAAAGCAAGTTAACAATAAGCCAAATGAACCCATCTGTCAATCGAATGAAGAATGTATTTTAATTAGCCGTTCTCTCTTACCTGTACAACTAGCGGCTTCCGCAGGTGTCTGCTGCGTAGTTTTCTTGGCTTTGGCAAGAAAAAATCTGATTGCATCTAAAGAGAAACAGTAGTTCATGATACAGGATTCTGATATCTCCAACTAGACCTTTGATGCTTGGCTTGTGGCATGAAAGGAATTTCCAGCAGCTCACATTGATGTAGTCTCTCTTTTGTGGCAAAGACTCTGTGGTTCTACATATAGCAGTGGCCAAAATTGTGGAAAACTTTTGGGAAAAGTCTATTGTTTAAAACTAGCTAATAACGTCACTTTTTTTTTGGAGTACTACCATAAAATTATATATCAATGGAAAGATAATTTAATCAAAAATGTAATGCAATAACTTTTATGAAGGATTTGCTGTTAGAAGAGCAGTTATAGTATAAACAAGAAAAGGGAAACATGTAGAACAAACGAGAGGTACAAAAATGATCCCCATGTGAGTTAATACTTAGTTGGGTAACCTTTAGCATGAATTACAGCATTACAAGGTCTTCCCATGGAATGAACCAAGTCTTTTAATTCTGCAGCTATTATCATGTGAAACCAAGATTGAAGAATTGCTTCCATTAACTGAGTTTTATTGCTGGATCACTTCTGACTAACAAATTTCTTTAGTTGGAAGCCCTAAATTATTAGAACAAGTTTCTTGAGTCGGCTCCATAGATTTTCAATTGGGTTAAGATCTGGGCTATTTCCAGGCCATTCCAGCAATGGAATAGGATGATCTTGAAACTCCCCCCCCAAAAAAGTGGTGTTATTAGCCATCAAACCTCAAAAATACACTTTTCCCCAAAGTTTTCCACAATTTTGGCCACTACTGTAACTTACCGTATTTTTTGGAATATAAGACGCACCTTAGTTTTTGGGGAGGAAAATAAGAAAAAAGCTGATTGGTGGGTGATCGCCCTCCCAGAATACCCCCAATCAGCTGTTCCCAGAAGTGAATTTTAGGAACAGGTTTGTCAGTTGTGAGCTCTGTGCCTTGCTTTTTTTTTCTGCCTCTGAAACTTCTGAAACTCCATTTCAGAAAAAAACTTTTTTTCTGCCTCTAAAATCCTCCGAAACAGAGCTTCAGAAAAAAAAAAAAGCTTCTTTTCTGAAGCTCTGTTTTGAGGCTTTTTTTCTGAAGCTTTTTTCAGAGGCTTTTATTCTAAAGAACAATCTGTACTCTGTTCAATATCCTTTCTTTGGTATTGGTATATAGATTAACTTCTTCTGACCTGTTGGTTATTGTGTCATTCTCCAGATTTGTTAACATAGCTTGGTTCAAACCTTTACTGATTCTTCTTTAGTTGCTTGCCATATTATTTTAGATAAAAGCCTTTTTTTCCTGAAGCTTTTTCAGAGGCTTCTTTCAGACTCTAAAACCTCCGTTTGCGAGGCTGGGCAGGGCTACATTCAGAGTATAAAACGCACCCAGATTTTCACCCTCTTTTTTGGGGAAAAAGGTGAGTCCTATACTCTGAAAAACACGGTATATAAGAGAATATGAAACATATCCAGTTAACCTGGTAGCAGAAAGAGCAGAGTAATATTCTCCTGCAAGACATCAGAATCTTCAAAAGAGTGGCAGGCTCTTCCCCCCTAAAAGCAGGGAATAACCCCTCAGTGAGATAGGTAGCAAATACATTTAACAAACAAAGAAACTTGATTTCAGATTGTGTGGTTCTGCCTGGAGAGTGAGGACTTCAAAATATGTTTTGATGATGGAGAAAACAGGAATGTAACAGCAGAGGAAGAAGCAGGCAAGGTGATTCCCTACGGGCTGGAATTCTGTCTTCGTTCTTTCCCAAATTTTGTGTAAACCTAAGATTTTTTGCCTCGTTCCCAACAACACAGCTGTAAACCATAACATATAAAGGACATAAAATGCCATGAAATCTTAACAGGGTGACCAAGACTGAGACCTGGAACTGACAGTTGCTTTAACTTTACTACCAGCTACGAGGAAGACTGGGTTCCTTTTCTCTTAACGTTACATTTACACGTTTTAAGACTCACACTGATGGTGTCCAAGCGCTGGCGGAAGCTCAGGTCTGCTTCTTTGTTTTGCAGGAAAAGCTTCCCGTGCCTGCTGTTTGGTGGGAGGGTGGTGGGAATGGCGAAGAGGCCGCCGTCGGCATCAGGGTTGCTGGAACATGAAGAACTAGCCACCAGGAGGGGTTTAGAAGGATTTCGGAAACCTGACAGGGAAACGATAAAGACATTAAGTGTGTTGATTTACGGAGAAGGGCAGCCAGGGAAGTTTTTTATTAGGAAAAGTCTTGGAACTTGGGATGCGGTGACTCAGTGGCTAAGATGCTGAGCTTGTCAATCAAAAGGTCGGCAGTTCAGCGGTTCGAATCCCTAGTGCCGCATAATGGGGTGAGCTCCCATTACTTGTCCCAGCTTCTGCCAACCTAGCAGTTCGAAAGCAGGTAAAAAAAATGCAAGTAGAAAAATAGGGACTGCCTTTCGTGGGAAGGTAACAGCGTTCCGTGCGCCTTTGGCGTTGAGTCATGCCGGCCACATGACCACGGAGACGTCTTCTGGCAGCGCTGGCTCTTCGGTTTTGATAGAGATGAGCACAGCCCCCTAGAGTCAGGAACGACTAGCACATATGTGTGAGGGGAACCTTTACTTTTACCTTGGAAGTACTTCCATAAACCTGTATGGGTCTACAGGAAGGTGTGAATTACATCACAAGGAATTAGGGAAATGAATGATTGAAAGCTCCCTACTAGAGCAGTGTTTTTCAACCTTGGCAACTTGAAGATGAGTGGACTTCAACTCCCAGAATTCCTTAAGAATTCTGGCTGGAGGAGTTCTGGGACTTGAAGTCCACACATCTTCAAGTTGCCAAGGTTGAGAAACATCTCTCTCAGACACCATCCCTCCCTCCAAAGGTGCTTTTCCAAAAGGCAACTGGACTTTCTTGCTAATTTTCCTTCGCTCTCATCTAAGAAGGTTTCTTCAGTTCTGTTCTCGGAGAACTGACAAAATCTACAGCTCGCTGCAAGTTGTCAAATTCCAAACGACAGGATGATTTCCTCAAACGCCAAACTTGAAAATGGCTCTTGGACCACATTGCCCAATCGAATAATGAATCCGAGAGATTCCCCAAATCGGGAGACTTCCTAGGTTGCAGAATTTCGAAGGGGCACGTCTATGTGGACACGCCACAGGGTGGACGTGTTTCTATACCGTGTTTCCCCGAAAATAAGAACCCTGAGATAAGCGCTTGGCCTTATTTTCAGGGAGGTCTTATTATTTTGGGGCATGCAGAGCAAGACGGGGCTCCTCTTGCCGTCTTACCTGATTTCCAGCTCTGTCTCCCTAACCAGAGGAAATGGCGGGGACCGGCTGCACATGCGGTTACATATTTTCAGGAAAGGCTTATTTTTTTGGGGGGGGGGGTATTTTAGCCCATGCGCTCTAAAGCCCGATTGGGCTTATTATCCGGTGAGGACTCATTTTCGGGGAAACACTGTACGACTGACTCACCTGAGGAGTTGGGAGTGGCACTGGGGGAAAAGGTCTTCTTATGAAGCGCAGGTTGATTGCGAGCACAGCCCGGGCTCCTGGTGCTAATGGCAATCACCTTCCCGGGTGGGGTCAAAGCATGCTCCTCTTGAATGGGCTTGATGGGGGAGGTTGCAACGGAATTCATTTCGGGGATCTAGAAAGGAAGCAGTGAAGTCTCAATCGCAGGGTGCTTCAAACCATCATCGTCATCTTCTTTGTCATCATCATCATCATCATCATCATCCAAGGTTAAAGAGCAGCTATTCCAAAGAACATTCAGAACTACCATGGTGGGACAGGATAGTGGTTAATTCACTCGTGGTCTAGCCCAGAGGTCCAGAAACGTTTACCTTAAGTCAAGGGCTGCCAAATTTTGAAAAGCTTTTAAAGGCTGCCCTAGAAACCCAGTAAGCCTCATAAAAACCTTGGTGCGTCCACCCAAAATTGATCATTATATTTATACATTTACATATGTATGAATTATCAGTTTTGGTTATTGCACACATCTATCTATCTATCTATCTATCTATCTATCTATCTATCTATCTATCTATCTATCTATCTATCTACCTACCTACCTACCTACCTACCTACCTATCTATCTATCTATCTATCTATCCACCCACACATGTACCTATATCTCCATCCATCCATCCATCCATCCATCCATCCATCCATCCATCCATCCATCCATCCATCCATCCAATCTATCCATCCATCCATCCATCCATCCATCCATCCATCCATCCACCCACACATGTATCTATATCTACATCTATCTATCTATCTATCATCTATCTATCTATCTATCTATCTATCTATCATCTATCTATCTATCTATCTATCTATCTATATCTATCTATCTATCTATCTATCTATCTATCTATCTATCTATCTATCTATCTATCATCTATCTATCTATCTATCTATCTATCTATCTATCCATCCATCCATCCATCCATCCATCCATCCATCCACCCACCCACACATGTATCTATATCTACATCTATCTATCTATCTATCTATCTATCTATCTATCTATCTATCTATCTATCTATCTATCTATCATCTATCCACCCACACATGTACCTATATCTACATCCATCCATCCATCCATCCATCCATCCATCCATCCATCCATCCATCCATCCATCCATCTAATCTATCCATCCATCCATCCATCCACCCACCCACACATGTATCTATATCTACATCCATCCATCTATCCATCTAACCATCTATCTATCTTCCCACACATGTATCTATATCTCCATCCATCCATCCATCCATCCATCCATCCATCCATCCATCCATCCATCCATCCATCCATCTATCTATCATTATGATCTCTCGCAATCATAATTTTGGGCTGGATATATATGAAGTGAAATCGCAAAAGTGGAAATGAGGTAGGTGCGACATGGTCATGGGAATTTTAGCTTAGCTACTGCAGTGCTTAGCAACGGAATTGCTGTTCCCAATTCTGGTCGTTAAGCGAGGATTATGTCTAACTAAAAAAAAAATGAGGAAAATTCTCCCTGTTCTGCCTTTTCTGTTGGTTTTTTTTTTTAGGTGGCAATGAACAGCAGATGCCAATATTAACCACCGTTGCAAATAAGCTTAAAAAGAAGATCCAAATTATTTGAAAAAAACCTATTTCCTAAAGCCATTATTTCAGAGGGGAGAGGCAAGCAGAGGAGGGAAGCTGCAAGCCGGTTGCAAAAGATTTAAAGGCCACATCTGAATAACCGGGAAAGACGGAGGTCACCTTCAGCCAAACTCATGCAAAGGATCTGTTACGATGACTTAAGACAGGGTCCTCAAACTACAGCCCGCAAGCTGGATACGGCCAGCTGAAGCCATTAATTCAGCCTACGAGGCTGCCCTGCCCACATCGCCCTACTACCCGCCGGCCCCTACTTGTCTTCTGGAGGCCAAGGCAGCCAAAATCGGGACGCGCGGAGGCCCCGTGAGCCACATCCCTTCACAAACGTGCTTTCCACCCCCATGAGCATAACAAATTAAAGTTTAATTTGTGTGTATTGTTTAATGCAGGGGTCTCCAACCTTGGCAACTTTAAGACTTGTGGACTTAATGGAGTTTCTCAGCCAGCTTTTCTGGATGTTGAAGTGCACAATTCTTAGTTGCCAAGGCTGGAGATCCCTGGTTTAATGGACTGCTAAACTGGCCACACCCACCCAGTCACATGACCACCTAGCCACATCCACCCAGTCACATGACCACCTAGCCACACCCACCCAGTCTGAGGGTCCCTGAAATTGACCCTGTTTAAAAAAGTTTGAGGACCCCTGACTTAAAAGAGGGTGACAACATGGTCCAATCTAGGGCGCTTAATAAGTCCAAACAGAGACTTACCGGTTTAGGGTTCACTTCAGAAGAGATGAGTTTCAAGAGGCAATTGAGGAGTTTCTGTTTGTGAAAAGCGGCCGACGGAGGAGCAGATTTCGGTTCAGCGATTGACTCCCCGGCATCCTGAGTTTCCTGCCCCAAGACTGCCAGCCAATCGTATTCTAGCTGCAATTTGTTCGGCTTGCCCATCATGAGGTAGACTTCAGCCAAGGTAAGGCTTTCAGAGGTCCGCAGGCTCCATCCCTTCTCTCGCACTTGCTGCGCGAGGTGGCTGGGGTCGTCCTTGAGAGGCTTCGCGGCTGTCTGTCCCTGAGCTGGAGGCGGTGGCGGAGGTGGCGGTGGCAGTGAGGGGTTGAGCTTCTCCTGAGAATCCTCCATTACTGCGTCAGGGAGCTCCTTCACACACGGTTCCGCTTGAAGTCCGGAGAAGCGGAAGGCCTGAGTTTCAGAAGTGGATGGACCAACGCTAGGCAAGTCCATCCTGCCGCTCGCCAGCTGCTGTGTGGGACTGCGGTGGCCAGTCTCCGTGCCGCTAGGTAAAACCCCGCCGGGA
Organism: Coluber constrictor foxii; assembly: GCA_038048745.1. Taxonomy (NCBI): domain Eukaryota; kingdom Metazoa; phylum Chordata; class Lepidosauria; order Squamata; family Colubridae; genus Coluber; species Coluber constrictor. The sequence goes on from CM075973.1 coordinate 8,829,667, forward strand.
GGAGAATTTCCCTGCAAGACGACCACCTCTTTTCTATCCACCTTCTCCGTGCAGAGACACTTCTCGGGGACGATCAGATCGTGGCAGGACTTCATGTAACGCGGAAAGGGATCCAGCAGGGACAATTCTTCCAAATCTGACGGGAGATCGCCGCAACTGCACTTGGCGGCGGCGCTGGCGTCTACCGAGGCGGACAAAGCAACGGCGGGCGCCGCCTCTCTGCTCTCGCCCACCGGAGTGGACTTCTCCAGGCTCCCGCTTGGGTCCTGAAGCCCAGCGGGTGGCTTGTTGAGATGGCTGGTGACGCCGGGGTCCGAGGGTGCTCCTTCGGCAAGCCCAGCTTCAGAGGAGCAATCTTCCGGGTTCGCGACGGGATCAAGGATCAACTGAGTAGGAGTTTTATTCGCTTCCGCAGGAGTTTCGACCTTGGTTCCGCCCTTACTTTCTGCCCCCCGTGAGTATTTCACCTGCCCTCTGGCTGTCCCCTGACCGCTCTGTATGCCGAGGATTTGGGCAGGGGGCAACAGGTGGATATCCTTTGTGCTCTGCTTGCAGCGGCCCGATTCTTGCCAATGCACTGTGCAGAAAGCTTTGGAGTGTACCACGCGGGCAACCCCGGGCAGGGGCGTCAGCGTGCAGTTCTCCCCCGGGAAAAGGTGAAGCGTCATTTTCTCTTCAGAATAGCTGCTACTGGCTTCAGCATCTCTGCAATCTTGCAGCTGCCTCTCGGCTAGTGTTTTCCTCTGCGAGCAGGGAGTTTAGGAAGACAGGTGTGGAGAAGCAAAAAGGGGCAGACTGCAGGGGTAGGCTGCTAGGGGTCTGGGAGAACCTCTAGCTAAGATTCTGTGCTGTTCGGAGTTTAATAGTGCAAGCAGTCGGCTTTAGACAGAAACCAACTACTTGTACTAAAGACAGAAATCTTGCCAAACTAAAACCGACTACTTGCACTATTAAACATATACTCTGGGAATGATTAGGCAGGAGCTGTCTTCATCTCTTTTCTCTCTAACTGCGATGTCTTTTGCTCCTTTGGAATGCAGTCTCTCCCGGGAATCCAGACTACATTCCATCCCACTAACTTCTGCATTAGAGAAAGGATACGATACGCACTTCGTGGAGAGCCCATTTCTGTTTCAGGAATTCTATGAGGCTGGATACCTTCCGATGCAGCTCCACGATCATTCTGTCAAGTCACGGAAGAAAGAATAGGAGAATCAGAAAACGAGGGATATTGTTAGCAAGGGAACGAAGCAGGGATGGGCTTCAGATTCTTTAGCAACGGGTTCACTGCCCCATTGCTGGGTGGGCGTGGCCATGGTGGGCGTGGCCTAGTCGGCCGCCTGCACCACAGCAGGGGAGGGAGGGGGAGAGGTGTTTTTCACCCTCCCCAGGCTCCGGAGGCTTTTCTCAAGCCTCCGGGAGGGCTAAAACTGCTTCTCCCGGGGTCCAAAGGCCTTCCAGAGGCCGGAAACGCAAATTCATTTCCGGACTTCTGGAACTACTGGTAAGCCCATTTTTTGTCCTCGCAGACCCTCCACACGGCCCCTGTGCTTACCTGGAATGATGAACGGGCTGCGTGGAGACTCCTGGGAGGGGCAGGGCAGGGTAGGCGTGGCCAGCCAGGGGTGGCTTGACTACAGGATCACCTGAACCCCCTGGAGCCCACCCCTGGAACTAAGTCTCACTAGATAAGCTAAGCTAAGCTAAGCTAAGCAAAGCAAAGCAAAGATCACCCTTCCCCATCCCTACCTATTCTATTACTCCCCTTTTTACTTCACTGGAAGTAGAGGTATTTATCTGGCTAGCGTCCTTAATCTGTTCAGCTTCAGCACATTAGTTTGCTGGGTTTTTATCTGCTGTTTGGGGATAAAAAACTGCTTCTAAGGCACAGCTGAGACATTGATTGTTCTTGTCCTTGGAAAGTCCCAGGAACTCAGCAACAAATGGAAAAGGGACAGTCATTTGCAGAGTAGAGAATCCCATGTTAAAGAAGATCAAAGCTTGGCCAGCTATAAGTACCGTATTTTTGGAGTATAAGACGCAGCTTAGATTTTGGGGAGGAAAATAGGGGGGGGGGGGGGAGAAAATCTGCCTACCAGGTATTCATCTAGCTAGCGTCCTTAGTCTGGTCAGCTTCAGCACATTAGTTTGCTGGTTTTTATCCCCTGCTTGGGGATAAAAAACAGCTTCTAAGGCACAGCTGAGAGGAAGCAGCAATGAGAAAAGCAGGCAAAGCACGGGGAGATCGCGTCACTCGGCTAGCGCCTGGTTAGGGCTGAAAAAAAGCTTTCAGAAGAAGGTTGGAGAAAAGCATGGAGATCGCTTTACTCGCTAGCGCCTCGTTAAAGCACAGCTGAGAGGGAGTAGGCAAAGCTGGGAAGATCACTTCGCTCGCTAGTGCTTCGTTAGCGCCTCGTTAGGGCTGAAAAAAAGCTTTGAAAAAGCTACATTCGGACTAGAAGACGCACCCAAATTTTCAGCCTCGTGGGGGGGGGGGGGGGGGGGGAAGGTGCATCTTATACTCCAAAAAATACGGTACTTTGTAGACCATGCCAGCAACACCCCAAATTCTCTGCTCAAACGAGACAGCCACTTTGTTTTGCTTGTTGCCGTGAATCCAATTTCAAGGCTCCGGACTCCACCCATTCACCTCCCACAGCCAGCCTTGGAAGTACCTGAGTCGTGGGTTCTGGGCCAGACTCTGCACACGGGCCCAGGCGTGGTTATTCCGTGGCTGCAGTTCCACAGGGACCTTCAGGGGAAGACGCACAGGCTTCTGATCTTCCTCATCGCTTATACCTATAGGACAGAACGGGTGCTTGATTTACGACCATAATCACGCCTGAAATTTCTGTTGCTAAGCCAGGCAATTATTATTAACTGAGCTTTCCCTCATTTTACGACCTTTCTTGCCACAGTTGTTAAGTGAACCACTGAGGCTGTTAAATTAGTAACGAGATTGTTAAGTCAACCTGGCTTCCTTTGCTGACTTTTGCTTGTCAGAAGTTGGCAACGGGGGATCACACATGACCCCGGGACACTGCAAACTGTCATAAATCTAAATCAGTTGCAAGCAGTTGAATTTGGATCATTTGGCTACAGGGATGGCTGCAAGAGTCATCGGTGTGAAAACCAGTCATAAGTCACATTTTTTCAGGGTCATTACACTTTCAAATGGCCACTAAACAAATGGTTTTAAGTCGAGGAGAATCCGTATCAGGGAATTAAATAGTTTTCTGCTCTAGTGGAATCACATTAAGCAGATCCTTCTGATTCTGCAGCATCAGCTTAAGGAGAACAATTAAAATAGCAATAGCACTTAAGACTTATATACCGCTTTATAATGCTTTACAGCCCTCTCTAAGTGGTTTACAGAGTCAGTATATTGCCTCCCAACAATCTGGGTCCTCATTTTAACGAACTCGGAAGGACGGAAGGCTGAGTCAACCCTAGAGCCTGGTGAGATTTGAACTGCCAAATTGCAGGCAGCCGGCAGTCAGCAGAAGGAGCCTGCAGTACTGCACTCTAACCACTGTGCCACAGCGGCGCTAGTAACTAACCAAAGTCTTAAGACATAAATCTAATACATCTAATAGGATTTATGTCTGTCAATAATCAAACACAGGGCTGAGAAACAAATAACCCCTCTAGACTTGAGGTCAAATGGAAAGTAACATTAGGTAACACAGCAAGGAAACCAAATTGCTATATTACAAGTCTGAACTCACTGGGGTGGGGCTGAGGGAATGAAACGATGGCGCTGGGAGCAACAGCGTAGGAGAAACATGCCCATATATGGTAACATGAAAAGAGGGCTGGTGGAAGGTAGGAAAGAAATCAAACCGTCATCCCTGACAAGCCACACCAGAGGTGAATACAAGTAGTCCTTGATTTACGACCACAATTGGGCTGGGAATTTTTTGTTGTGAAGTTGCACCTGATTTAACGACCAGTTTTACGGCGGTTGTTAAGCAAACCACACAGCTAAGTGAATCCAACTTTACCAGTAGGGGTTTCTCCCCCACCTCACCCCCATAACAGGCAAAAAAGGTCACAAATTGTGATCACATAACCACAGGATGCTGCAACCGGGTGTTAAATGCAAGCCAAGCATCTGAATTGCAATCATGGGATGGCGAACCTGAATTGCAATCAGTGATGGTGAACCTTTTCGGCACTGTGTGCCGAAAAGGGAGCGTGCACGCGCACGTCTGAGCTGCAACTCAGAAGAGGAGCAGCTCAGGATGCATGCGTGCATCCGAAAATGAACTTCCGGTTTCAGCTACTGAACTTCCGGTTTCAGCCAGCTACTCTTCCGGGTTTCTGGCACGCATGTGCCTGCGACAATCAGCTGGTCAGCGTGCATGCTCACGCAGGAAAACAGAAGACCAGCTGTTCTAGTTTCCAGCACGGCCGCATGCAAAAAGACCAGTTGATCATCGCGCGCGCAGGCGTGCCAGAAACCAGAAGAGGACCAGGTGACGCCACACGTGCCAGGCGACATGGCTCCACGCGCCACTTTGGGCACGTGTGCCACAGGTTCGCCATCACGGATCTAGGTCATAAGGAAGGTGTTTCTTCCAAGGCTGTTGTAACTTTGAGCCATCATTAAACAATCGTATGTTGAGGACTACCTGTAAGGTGCATTACCCCTGGGACTGTGTTGTGGCCCGTCAGCAGCCTGTGCAGCTAGTAGCTGATTCTGACAGCAAGGAGGCTGGTGTGGTGCTGCGCCAGCAGCCTGTGCAGCTGGCGCTCGAGTCAAGACAATGAGGAGGCTGGAGAAGAGGTGATGCCAGAGGCGGGGATTCAGCCAGGGCCTTCAGAACCTCCAGAAGCTCCCTTAAGTGAAGAGGAAAAAGAGGAGGAGCCTCTTCTCAATGCACGAGCGCGCAGAGCTGTCAAAAGGCAGGAGTGGCTCCTCAGAAGGAGGTCTCCTGAAGAGTAAGGCTTGGGGCTAATTGGCCACTCCCTTAGCCTATTTAAGGAGGAATGCCAACTGAAGCAATTTGTAGGGAACAACTTCAGTTCATTCTCCTTCACGTCTGGATTCTCTGCAAATTGCTTCTGGGCTTTCTGCCAACCGTAGTACGATTGTGATTACTTTATCTTTGGTTTCTTCTAGGCTGTTAAGGAAGTTTATTAACAGTCTTTGTTTGAAAAAGACTGAGTTATTTTAGTAAATTGAGTTTGGTACAGACTTTGTGTGTGCTGCGTTCTTTGGGGTCCGTAGCCGGGGCAGAACAGACTGCTGTATGATTTGAAGGTTGAGGAGACCAAAATATAGAACTAGAACATGAACCCAGAATAGCTGAATAGGTACAAAATATAGATGGTCTTCAACTTACAACATTTAGGGACAGTTCAAAGTTACATCATCACTGAAAATGACTCATGGCGGTTTTTCACACTTATAACCATTATGGCATCCCCACGGCCATGCGACCAAAATTCAGACGTTTGGCAACTGGTTCATACTTATGACGGTTGCAGGTTCCCGGGGTCATGCGATCCTCATTTTTGCGACTTTCCGACAAGCCAAGCCAAATGGGGGGAAGCCAGATTCTCTTCACAAAACGCGTTACTCATTTAACAAGTGCGCTGATTCACTTAATAACGGCGGCAAGCAAGGTCGTAAAAGGGGGCAGAACTCCCTCATCAACAAATGTCTCACTTAAGCAACAGAAATTTTTGGGATCAGTTGTGGTCGTAATTCGAGGCCTGCCTGTAATTGAAAATTTTAAAAGATGGGTCATCGGATCATTCGGACAGCTTCCCATCCCAAGACTTAAGAATCAAATGCACGCCCAGTTCACATGTCAAATTTCTCTCTGGTCCATGTTCCTTCCCGCCATCTGCCTTTAACAGTGAGCGTCACACGGCTGGTGGCATACAGGGTTTTCCTTCCTGCCAGCTGCACCCGGCGGCTTTCCTGCCCAGAATTTACGACATACCATCTGGATCACAGAGCTTCTTCAGAGCCCTGCACATGGGGGCCTTGATCCGAAGGTTCCTGCCTTTGTAGCGAACCGTTGTGGCTCTGAAAAGAATATTAAAAAGGGGGTGAGGTGATTGAAGATTTATTTCACTTGATTTATTAATATCCCGCCTTTATTACTGGGTTTTTATTTATTTTTTTTACAAATAACTCAAGGGAAGCGAACATATCCAACACACACCCCTCCTCTTTTCTCCACAACAAAAATAATCCTGTGAGGTGAATTGGGCTGAGAGTGAGTGACAGATCCAAAGTCATCCAGCTGGTTTTCATGGCTAAGACGGGAGTAGAACTCACCATCTCCTGGTGATGGACCCAAAGTCACCCAGCTGGTTTTCCTGGCTAAGGCAGGACTAGAACTCACCATCTCCTGGTGATGGACCCAAAGTCACCCAGCTGCTTTTCCTGGCTAAGATGGGAGTAGAACTCACCATCTCCTGGTGATGGACCCAAAGTCACCCAGCTGCTTTTCCTGGCTAAGGCAGGACTAGAACTCCCACTCTTGTTTTCTACCTGGGTGCCTTAACCAGTGGACATGAACAGGAAAGTAGACAAAATCTTTGTGATCAGCCCAATCTATTCTCTTCCAGTAGCGTTTGTCTTTATAGGGTCCAAATCAAGGGCAGGACAATTTTTCTCATTGAAAATCTCAAGCAAGCATTCACTCATTCTTGACGATCACATTAATGTAATTATGTATTTAGATTAATGATGGTTAACCCACTCCAAAAGATTTTAGGCAGCTTACCACATGCAAAATATACTGAAATTAGTTCCATCAGTCACTTGATAGAGTACAGATAACAAACATCTGTTCTGCGCATTTGTAGTGAAAGAAAGAAAGATGTAAAAGCAGCAATCATCCAATCTGGGTTGGTCAACAAGGTTTTGATTTCCGAGCTTTTGGACTCAGTCTCATCTTCAAGGAAGTTATCCAAACTTCCGAAAGCTTGGAAGACCAAACGTCTGGTCTCGGTGACCAATCCAGATAGGATCCTGCAACGTTATCCTGGGACACGTATCTTCGCCTTATTTGTGACAGATATCATGTTTTTTTTAAAAAAAATTACTCACCCAGCTTGGATAAGCTCATTGAGTTTAGCTGCATTTTTGTCATCCATACCTTTAAAGAATATGAAAAAAAAAATCAAATCATGGGCAGAATATCAAAAACGAAAGATGACTGCACAAAATAATTAACAGGTCGAGGGCCATCTTTATCACAACGAAAGTGTCATTCCTAGGGGGAGGGATATTATTTTAATTAAAAATCAACGGAGCAAGATTCGTCGTGTTCTTCATGCCATTTAATTGCATAATTCACACAGTTAAAGACAGTAAAAGGAAACGGGAGAAAAGCTAAGCGACAGCCTAAACAGTCTTGGAATAAAGGAAATATAAAAGATGTAGCATAGAGATCCACGTGTCCACTAGAATTGGCCCAAGATATTTGCAAAATCAAACCTGGACCCAAACCATTTCTTGCAACAACCACAGGGAACCTTCCTTCAACACAAGACGAAGTTCCTCAAAAGAATCATTATCCAGCAAGAAATGTAAAAGGTTCTACATCAAGACATCCCTAATTGGCCCAAAGAATAGAATAGAATAGAATAGAACAGAATAGAATGGAATGGAATGGAACGGAACAGAATAATGGAAGGGACCTTGGAGGTCTTCTAGTCCAACCCCCTGCTTAGGCAGGAAACCCTACACCACTTCAGACAAATGGTTATCCAACATCTTCTTAAAAACTTCCAGTGTTGGAGCATTCACAACTTCTGGAGACAAGTTGTTCCACTGCATAATTGTTCTCACTGTCAGGAAATTTCTCCTTAATTCTAAATTGCTTCTCTCCTTGATGAGTTTCCACCCATTGCTTCTTGTCCTATCCTCAGGTGCTTTGGAGAATAGCTTGACTCCCTCTTCTTTGTGGCAGCCCCTGAGATATCAGAACATTGCTATCATGTCACCCCCAGTCCTTCTTTTCATTAAACTGGACATACCCAATTCCAGCAGGAATAAGGAAGTAAGGAATAAACATTGGAAGTAAGGCGTAAACATTCCTTACTTCCAATGATTAAATAGGAAAAAGATGTATTTGCTAATTTTGATCAGAGTGTGTGATCAAATCAAATGTAACAAAAAAATGTACGGTCACTTTAGACAAGACAAAGTCGGATACTGAGAGGATTGTGGTTTGTTTGTTTTTTTTTAAAAGAAAGCTACTCAGAATTGCATTTTAGTTTTCATTCCTAATCTGTAGTCAGATATGATCCCTGATTTCAATTCTGCAGAAATCATCCTGTGTAGTTCTTTAATCCCTCTGCTAAGGCAAGGAGAAGCAGATTTCTCATTGTTTGTGAAATGACACCCACAAATAACAGATGCTTCCTGGCGTGTTTTCTGCTTCCTTCTACTCTGCATTGAAAGAGCAAACTGCAGATGATGCTTGGAAATCTCTCCCACACAAAAGCCACGAGAAATGCACACTGCAGAGCGATGTGCAAAACACTGTAGAGGGAAAAAAAATTAGAAACATCTGGCAAAATGGCTGGGAAGCGGGTTTTCCACAGCAGCGAAGAGAGCAGCTTTCCATACTTTGTAATTCCATGGCATCGAAAAACAGCATACTCACAGCCCCCAATCTTCTTTCTCAGCTCCCCATAACAAATTAAGCCGTAAAGCTCAAGGGAGGATTTTTTCAGCCCTTGAGAAAACACTGCAAAAGAAAAGAAAAACACAGGTGTTCACGGAAAAGAATAAACCACAAAACTTGCACGTGATTGGATTAAAACTAAGAGCATCCTCTTATTTAAAAAGAATCTAGCAGACAAATACTGACATTTATTTCAACGTTACCTAATCTGGGTAGATCTCCCCCTGCAATTAATACTAACTGTTTGATAAGGGAATATATTTCATAGCTGGTTTCAGGATGACACCGGCACCTAGCTTTTGCAATATTCTGATTATTCAAGGTATTAAAAATACTATGCTGCTATGTAACTCTTCTATCCTCATATTGTTTTTTTTACTTTACACATTATATGATGTTGTATATATTGTACCCTATGACTATCATTCAGTGTTGGGCCTTATGATTCATGACGAATGTTATCTTTTCTTTTATGTACACTGAGAGCATCTGCACCAAAGACAAATTCCTTGTGTGTCCAATCACACTTGGCCAATAAAGAATTGAATTCTATTCTATGATAACTGAAGGTGTGCAGCGGCTCTGGACTGATGATCAGCAGTCTTACGTTTGAGACCCATTATTGTGGATTTTATTGTTGTGAGTCGCCCTGAGTCCGTTGGAGATAGGGCGGCATGTAAGTTAAATAAAATAAATCCCATCACATGGTCCAGCTCCCACTGACCCAGAGGTTTGAAAGGAGGTGACTGCGAGTAGATAAATGGGTACCACTTTGATGAGCAACTCCATGAGGATGCATGAACTGCGTATCTCCCAGGCGACAGAGATGTCACCAGCAAATCCTTCACCATGGAAGCACTGTACTGATACAAGGAGTCCTTGACTTACAACAGTTCGTTTAGTGACCGCTCAAAGTCAGGACATTGAAAAAAGCGGCTTATGACCATTTTTCACACGTGACCACTACAGCATCCCTCCTATGGACACGCCATCAAAATTCAGATGTTTGACAACTGATAACTCACGTTTATGATGGTTAGTTGTTTACAGTATAGATAGACCTCGACTTACAACAGTTCATTGGGTGACAGTTCAAAGTTGCACCATCACTGGAAAAAAGTGACTTCTGACCGTTTTTCACACTTACGACCGCTGTAGCATTCCCCACGGTCACATGATCAAAATTCAGACGCTTGACAACTGACCCACATTTATGATGGTCGCAGTGTCACGGAGTCACGGGATTTCCCCCCTTTTGCGATCTTCAGGCAAGCAAAGTCAATGGGGGAAACCGGATTCGCTTAAGAACCATGTTACTAATTTAAGAACGGCAGTGATTCACTTAACAACTGTGGCGAGGAAAGTCGTAAAACGGGGCAAATCGGAAGGAGGATCTGATTCGCCTGAACAAGAACACTCTGAGCAAATCCTTAAACATTCCTTACTACCTGTTCTGCCCCAGCTACGGACCCCAAACAACGCAGCACGCACAAAGTCCGTTCAAATCTTAGTTTACTAAATAAACCAGTTTTTTTACAACGGCTGTTAATTAACTGCATTAACAGCCGCCAAGAATTCAAAGAATAATACTGAAAGTTTACTGTGGCTGGCAGAATGCCCAGAAGCAATTTGAAGGAGGCTGATAAGATAAGCAAGACAACATGAAGGTATGCGAATGAAGTTGTTCCCTGCAAATTGCTTCTGTCAGCGTTCCTCCTTAAATAGGCTAAGGGAGTGGCCAATTAGCTCCTTACTCTCAAAAAGACCACTCCTGCCTTTTGGCAGCTCTGCGTGCCCGTGCATCGAGAACAGGCTCCTCCTCTTCACTTAAGGAAGCTTCTGGAGGTTCTGAAGGCCCTGGCTTAATCCCCGCCTCTGGCACCACATCTTCTCCAGCCTCCTCATTGTCTGACTCGAGTGCCAGCTGCACAGGCTGTTGGCACAGCACCACATCAGCCTCCTCACTGTCGGAATCAGCTACTAGCTGCACAGGCCGCTGACGGGCCACAACACTACCCCCTACCTACCAAGCCGTGTCCATCCAAAGATAAACTACGCTAGCTTGTTGCATCATTCAAAGAAGCCAAGCCAACCTTTCAGGGGGGGTGTGCTCACCATTATCAAAGTCAATGTATTTGGAAATCTTGTGCCAAGTGCGATAATAGAAGTGCCGGACCTGCTCCTTGTTCTTCACCATGCTGGCTGGCTTGCTTTTCTTCTTGTACTTCAGGGCAATGTTGTTCTGAATCGCTTCAAAGTCTTTGCCATGCTGAAAATTTAATTTAAAAAAAAATGCAAATATTACAACGTGAGAAGCGGGGCAGCAGGAATAACTGGATGTCACACATCTTCCAGAGTTGGATCAAAATTTCGTGGGTTTTTTGGGAAACGGGCATGTTTCCACATCATACCTCCAGATGGTTTGATATCTAAATTTACATGCGATTTCCTGCAGAGTCGTCACAAGGTTGACTCAGCCTTCCATCCTTTCGAGGTGGGTAAAAGGAGGACCCAGATTGTTGGGGGCAAGAGGCTGATTCTGTAAACCACTTAGAGAGGGCTGTAATAAGTCTGAGTACTATTGCCCTTCCTTCCTTCCTTCCTTCCTTCCTTCCTTTCCTTCCTTCCCTTCCCTTCCCTTCCCTCCCCTCCCCTCCCCTCCCCTCCCCTCCCCTCCCCTCCCCTCCCCTTCCTTTCCTTTCTTCCATCGTGAGCAGTGGTTAGAATGCAGTATTGCAGGCTAACTCTGCCAACTGCCAGCAATTCGATCCTGACCGGCTCAAAGTTGACTCAAATCTTCCATCCTTCTGAGGTGAGTAAAATGAAGACCCAGATTATTGAGGGCAAGAGGCTGACTCTGTAAACCGCTTAGAGAGGGCTGGAAAGCACTGTGAAGCAGTATATAAGTCTAAGTGCTATTGCTGTTCTAACAACCCCAGGACACTGCAACCGTCATAATTATGAACCGGTTGCCAAGCGTCCAAATTTTGGCCAGGTGACCAAGGGGAACGCTGCATCAGTCGTTAAATGTGAAAAAACGGCCATAAGTCAACTTTTGGCAGTGCCGTTGTAACTTCGAACGGCCACTAAATGAACTGCCGCGAGTCGAGGACCACCTCCCAGCATTTGAAAGCACCCACCTCATAGAGGCCCTCGAAGAAGGTATTCTTGTCCTCCGTGCTCCAGGATTCCCACTGACGCCTCACTTTTTTGCCTTCCTCTTTTTCCCCGGTCGATGTGCTCAAGTTCCTTGCATTCGATTTTGAATTGCCGGCTGGGGTGCTGGATGGGATTCCTGAGGAGTTGCCAGATGACGTCCCACCATTATCTGCACCTTGAGTGAGGAGTGGGGGGAAAAAAGAAACGGTCAGCACAACAAACCACGCCACACTGTAGCACAGGGATTGGATGCTGCAGTCACCGTTCGTTTTAGATTAGGGGTCTCTAACCTTGGCAATCTTAAGACTTGTGGACTTCAACTCCCAGAATTCCTCAGCCAGCTTTGCTGGCTGAGGAATTCTGGGAGTTGAAGTCCACAAGTCTTAAGGTTGCTAAGGTTGGAGACCCCTGTTGTAGATGACTTTTCACAAGGCAGCCAGAAAGCAGAATACAAAACTATTAAAAAGAACCTTAGCCTAAAAAAATGCATTTATTTATGAGATGTATATCATCATCATCATCATCATCTTTTAATGACCCCATAAGCCCTTGCAGGGTGGTCTGGGCAACTAAATGAGCTGGCAGAGTGTTTAATGGCCGGATGCTCTTCCTGTCACCAATGCGGAGTTTTGTTCAGCAGATATAATTCTCATTGTGCCCAGAGAAAGAAATATCTGCCTCTAAGGTAAAGGTAAAGGTTCCCCTCGCACATACGTGCTAGTCGTTCCCGGCTCTAGGGGACGGTGCTCATCTCCGTTTCTAAGACAAAGAGCCAGCGCTGTCTGAAAGACGTCTCCCTGGTTATGTGGCCGGCATGACTCAACGGCAAAAGCACACAGATCCCTGTTACCTTCCCGGCAAAGGTGGTCCCTATTTTTCTACTTGCATTTTTTATGTGCTTTCGAACTGCTAGGTTGGCAGAAGCTGGGACAAGTCAGGGAAGCTCATCCCGTTACGCGGCACTAGGGATTCGAACCGCTGAACTGCCGACCTTTCGATCGACAGCCTTAGCCTCTGAGCCACTGCGTCCCCTTTGGTCTGCTTCTACCAAGGATCAAACTCACAGCCTCCTGATTGTGAGGTGAGAGCCCCGCTTCTAGGCCACCCGCACCAATCCTATTTATAAGATGTATATATCCCAGGACTGGGGTCTGCAACCTTAAGCACTCAGAGCCATTTGGACCTGTTTCCCACAGAAAAGAAAACACCGGGAGCCACAAAACCCTTCCTGTGCCTGACTATTTCCTAAGCGGCCACAAAACTAGCATATGTAGTTGTAGCTCTGTTTTCTTCTGAAACTTTTCTTTTCTTGGCCTACTAGGGGTTGAAAAGCTCAATAATATGAGCCTGGCGGCGCAGTGGACTAAGTGCTGTTAAAGTAGCACTTAGTTGCCCGCAGCCTGCAATGACTGCAAGTTCGAATCTTGCCAGGCTCAAGGCTGACTCAGACTTCCATCCTTTCGAGGTAGGTAAAATGAGGACCTGGATTGTGGGGGCAATAAGCTGACTTTGTATAAAAAAAGAACACCGCTTAGGGGGAGCCAAAAGCCCTACTAAGCAGGTATATACAAAAGTATGAAAGCTATTGCTTAATGCATTGCAAGCCACCCTGAGTCTCCGGAGAAGGGCAGCATATAAATCTAACTAACTAACAAACAAACAAATAAAATTGTATGCCAGCTGGTGTTGCACATTGATGACACATATTTTGAGTGACAGGGAGCAGCAGCAGAGGGGTGAAAGAGCCACATGCGGCTCCAGAGCCGCAAGTAGCTGACCCCTGTCCCAGGATGAAATGTCACCTGTGTTGCTTTGAGGGCATAACCCAAGATGCCACACCCCACACCCGGAGATGAAATGATGGAGAACTGCTGCCGTCATTGTCTTTGATAGGGTGTGTCATCGCACAATGTTGCATGGCACAGGTTGGAGAAAGGAACGAGATGGGGTGTTCGAAAACCGAAGTCAACTTACTCCAGGAAAGGAACAAGAAAAGATTTGGGCCACTGTGGAGGCTGCAAAGTTAAGCCAGGGTAATTAAAAGGTATCAGTGGCCCGTAATTAATTACATAGAAGATCAAGACTCGTCTGCTACACTTATGAAAACCGCCTTTATAAACCAGCAATACGAATGCAACTCTTGCTGAACGAGTCTACAGGAATGGGGTGTTGTAACTTGTTTTCTGCAAATTAACCGGGTTTTTTTTTTTGTTTTTTTTAATCAGACTTGTAGCCGTCTTCCACCGACAGGCACATACATGCAATATTTTTTTTAAAAAAATATCCACGTAGTATGTTGAGCATCCTCAAGTATTCTGAAAGCTCCAATTTAAATGAGCTCTTCTGCTCCCATTAAAATGAATGCAACAGGTGAGAGACACGAGCGAATGTAGGTCACTGGGAGATAAAGTTAACTGAAATGGATTCTGACTAAGTAAGACGAAGTGTTCTGCTAAAGAGATATCGAGGCTATTTTGCACATTTTTACATGTTAATTAATCACTTGCAAGTAGTCCTCAACTTACAAGCTCAATTGAGCAACCCAAAATTTAGGTTGCTTTGTTAAGTGAATCTGGCTTCGCGTGGACTTTGCTGGTCAGGAGGTCGCAAAAAGGGGACCCCGTGACCCCGAAAACCGTCATAAATACATGCCAGTGGCCAAGCATCCGAAGTTTGATCACGTGACCATGGGGATGTTGCAACAGTCATAAGTGTGAAAAACGGTCGTAAGTCTCTTTTTTTAGTGCCGTTATAACTTTGGACGGCCACTAAACAAAACTGTTGTAAGTGGAGGGGTACCTGTCTTGTTTACTGTTTTCTAAGGGGCTTATAAGTCCATAACACGGCTGCTGAAAACCACTTCAGGAGTAGGAGTTGGAGTAGGCCTACTCTATGTTGCATTGTTTACTAGCGCTTAAGTCACTTACCTACTGACAACCTAATGGGTCAGAGCTACAGAGACATTCCCACGGATCTGTGCTGTCAAAACAGTGTGATGTTATTCAGGGAGATCCCTCACGGAATAAGGTCAAGCCAGGTGACAAATCATTTACAGATATTACTATAGCTTTGGGGAGTCCCTTACCTAAGGCATTGCAACAGCCTCTACATGGAGGTATAGGGAGCAGCTCTGAAGTCATTCAGAGGGTAGGCATGCTCAATGAGACAGGGCTCTTTCTCCACCTATTGATGTTAAAAAGGTAAAGGTTCCCCTCGCACATACGTGCTAGTCGTTCTTGACTCTAGGGGGCGGTGCTCATCTCCGTTTCAAAGCTGAAGAGCCAGCGCTGTCCGAAGATATCTCCGTGGTCATGACTCAACGCCCAAGGTGCACGGAAGGCTGTTATCTTCCCACCTATTTTTCTACTTGCATTTTTTACCTGCTTTCGAACTGCTAGGTTGGCAGAAACTGGGACAATGGAGCTCACCCCGTTACGCGGCACTAGCGATTCGAACCACTGAGCTGCCGACCTTTCAATTGACAAGCTCAGCATCTTAGCTACTGAGCCACCACGTTCCTATTATTGATGTTATTGATCTGCAAAGAATGGGCATATTAGGTGTACTTCTCTGCCTTATGGTATGCCTTACATTTGGCCTCCAGCGCTGAAGTATTTGCACAGGCTCTGCACTGGTGAGAAACGTCAACAGGCAGCATCAAGAAAATACAATTGTCGATTTAAACTATAAGAGGTAACTGAATTGTTCTACACATTGATAGGTAAGATTTAGAACTCACAGTCCCCCCAAAATGTAAGTTCCATTCTCTTTAAAGACCAAACAAGCATCACTCTTAAATCATGACAAAATAACTTGGCTAGCCCGATTTCTGATCGTGCCCGAAATTTTTTTTGACAATTTGAACAGTTTACTTTCAACGCTCTTTAGCATCGTTGCCTTTTGTAATGTGTAAAAGGCGCCATGTACAATTTTGCCTGAGTATCTTGTATTCATTTAGCGCTTTCTGTGAAATTATAAAACTGTGTCTAATGTATGGCATATAGATACAGAGCTCTGACAAATTGGTTGTAAAACAAAATTGGTACAATCTCAGTTGTGCCCAGTTGAGGGCACGACTCAAGTGAATAATGGAAATATTATTATAAAGTAAAAGGTATTTATTTGTAATAGCCATCTTGCCCGGCCTATAAACTAGTATGATTAAAATATTATTTTTATTTCCCAGATAATAAGCCCAATCGGGCTTTTGAGCGCATAAATATTATTATTTATTCCCCAGATAATAAGCCCAATCGGGCTTTTGAGCGCATGCGCTAAAAATAAGCCCTCCCCAAAAATATTTAAACGCATGCGCAGCTGGTCCCCGCCATTTCCTCTGGTTAGGGTTAGGGAGACAGAGCTGGAAATCAGGTAAGACGGCAAGAGGAGCCCCATCTTGCTTCATGCACCCCAAAATAATAAGACCTCCCCGAAAATAAGGCCAAGCGCTTATTTCGGGGTTCAAAAAAATGTAAGACAGGGTCTTATTTTCGGGGAAACATGGTATCAGAATAAACAACGGTCAACCTACGCAAAATATTCTAGGCATAAGAACAGATTCAAAAGAGAGAAATAGTTTATGTTTAGGAGATTAGAATCTCTTGCAACTAAAAATACGGACCATCGATATAAACACACCATCCAACTATAGTAATAAAGAATTCTCCCCAATATTCAAAACAGTTCACAATCGTTGGCTTCACACTTAATAGCAGCCTAATAGTTTGCATTCAGAATACGCACTGTGCATTCATTAGAAGCCATTAATGAGGTTAATATTTTAAGGAATTAAATGGTGAAGTTTTTACATCAGAGGAGTTCTCCCCCTAGGTATGGCGAGTAATAAATATTAAACAGATTTTTTTTTTCTCTTCGGTGATATTGAATCAATCCTTTAATAAGGCATTCCTTCGCTCTGACTACAAAGTTAAAGATTTTCCTAGGCCAATGTTTTAGACACTGTTCAGCAGCATCGAAGGAAAAGCAGAAAGCGGCAGGATAGGAATAACCAGCAACGGTTTAAAATTAAATACTAATTTTAACAAGCATGTTGTTAATTCCTCTCCTGACACCTCTCTTGAACATCCCCAGAAGACATTTCCATGGTTTTTAAAAGGAGGAGTCCCTGAAGAACAGAAATTTCCTCTAGTAGCTGAACACAAAATGGACTCCAAGCCCACCAAAACAAGGAAGCATTCCACATCAAAATCTTTCTGCATCATGCATGATATTCAGGCACTCGGAGGGCTTAACGCCTATATCCCACAAAAGTTTATGCCCTAATAAATCTGTTTCTCTTTAAAAGTGCCACAATATGTTCTAGGAGCCTGGTGGAGCAGTGGACTAAAGCGCTGTTAAATAGCACTTAGCTGCCACTGCCTGCAATGACTGCCAGTTCGAATCTCACCAGGCTCAAGGTTGACTCAGCCTTCCATCCTTTCGAGGTAGGTAAAATGAGGACCCGGATTGTGCGGGCAATAAGTGACTTTGTATAAAAAAGAACACCGCTTGCAGGGGGGCGAAAGCCCTACTAAGCAGGTATATACAAAAGTATGAAGGCTATTGCTTAATACATTATAAGCCGCCCTGAGTCTCCGGAGAAGGGCAGCATATAAATCGAACCAATAAAATAAAATAATAAATAGTGTTTTTTTCTGCAACAGACTAACAAGAGCTTCAATAAGAAAACAGAACTTGTTCAAGACCAAGAGTGTTGACAGCTAACAAAGGGCCAGCAAGGCTCAATCCAGAATCAAATACCTCTCTATTCAGATAGACTGACCATTTATGTGGCCCATGATGGGTGCAATCACACAACCCACTGAGCCTCAGATTTTCCCCATCTTTCCCCCAAAGTGCCTGGATAGCTCAACAGACTAAAAGCCTGTTATTAACATTCAGCTGTCTGCAATTATTGCAAGTTCGAATCTCACCAGGCTCGAGATTGACTCAGCCTTCCATCCTTTCTTAGGTAGGTCAATTGAGGACCCAGTTTGTAGGGGCAATAAACTGACTTTGTATAAAATATACAAAAATATGAAGGCTATTGCTTAACGCATTGTAAGCTGCCCTGAGTCTCCGGAGAAGGGCAGCATATAAATCTAATGTTTTTAAAAAAGTGCCTTACAAATATGTAGACATCCCGCCTCAGGCTTCCTCTCCTAAATTAAAAAAATGATACATGGATATAGTCAATGTGGTTGACTTGGGTAGGATATGAAAATTCCAGATGCTGGGTTAAGTAAGCCATGGTTCAGTTAACTATAAGTATTTAAATTGTAGCTGGACCATAAGGAAGGCTGAGCGCCAAAGAATTGAGGCCTTTGAACTTTGGTGCTGGAGAAGGCTCCTGCGAGTCCCTTGGACTGCAAGGCGATCAAACTGGTCAGTCCTAGTGGAAACCAACTCTGATTGCTCTTTAGAAGACCAGATGCTGAAGATGAAACTCAAAATACTTTGGCCACCTAATGAGAAGGAAGGACTCAGTGGAGAAGAGCCTAATGCCAGGAAAGATTGAGGGCAAAAGAAGAAGGAGACGGCAGAGAACAAGATGGCTGGATGGAGTCACTGAAGCTTAAATGGATTTAAGGGGGATGGTAGAGGACAGGAAGGCCTGGAGGAACATTGTCCTTGGAGTCGGGATGGGTTGGACACAACTTCACAACTAACAACAACAACATGAATGCTGTGCTAGCACAATCAGCTAGAAATGGAGCAATGCCAAGGTAATAATGCTGATAATTATGCCATATATATACAACCTTGGTAAACTGGGAGTTTATATGCCTATAAAAACGAATGACAACTCTTTTAGTAACTCTACCAACACCATACAATTTAAACAACTGAAAACTATTACTTGTAAAGTCTTGAAACAGTCTGCAGGTACAGGAATGTACTTAAAAACAGAAAAATTTAAAAATGTATCTAGAAACTCTAGTCTATGTTAGATCTTGGCTCAAATTTCAACAATGGAAATGTTGGGACAAGAAATTACAATTTCTGCTATTTATCCTGTATGAATGAATCATGCTGAATTGCCAAATAGGGTTTCCATTCCTACTTTGCCTCCAGAACGCTTTTCGTTAATGTCAAGGTAAGATCTCGAATGTATTTTGGGAAATAATTCCCCTTAAAAATAAGCAGAGGAAACATATCCTTTACAACGAAGCGCTTAAACCAAAATTACTCCAGTTAACCACCATGCAAGAAAAGAGTACCACTGAAATTTTAGAGAGGAATAGGATGTTGGGAATGATCCCTTCCTTATCTCACCAAAATGGCCTACTGGTACAGATACCGAGTAACCTTACTGCCATTAGCTTCACTTGAAAAAATTCTGATCCCATATTTGCCTGTGTACAAGTTACAGTAGTAATGGAAACGGCATATTCATTGCATTTATTTCCTTCCATTTCTCTGGCAGTGGAAAGTGGCATAGGTGGGATTTGGGAATCTGTCATCTGCACCTTCATAACTGTCTGGTTTAGCTCTGCAACCAAAGATAGAGACAGACTTCAATGGATAGTTAGAACTGCAGAAAAAACAATGGCTACCAACCTGCCTTCCATTGAGGACCTGTATGCTGCACAAGGGCTGTGAAAATATCTACAGACCCCTCGCATCCTGGACATAAATAGTTTCAACTTCTACCTTCAAAAAGACGCTACAGGGCACTACACACCAAAACAACTAAACACAAGGACAGTTTTTTTCCCGAATGCCATCACTCTGCTTAACAACTAATTCCCACAACACGGTCAAATATTTTACTAAGACTGTATTACTATTCTTCTTCTCTTCCTTACTAGTATCTATCTCTTCCCACTTATTTCTATAACCATGTGCTTGCATCTTTCAATGTATATTGTTTTTATTTGTTTCCTAGTACAATTTGATAGCTTATTAGTAATCTTGACTATCACTAAGTGTTGTGTTTTTATTCTCGATGAATGTCTTTTATTCTCCTTATGTACACTGAGAGCATATACACCAAAGACAAATTCCTTGTGTGTCCAATCACGCTTGGCCAATCAAGAATTCTATTCTATTTTTCCCACAGCACACCTGTGAAGATGATTGACAGGGTTTGACTGGCTCAAAGTCCCTGCTGATCTCTCAAGGGTCAAACAGGGACAGTCATTAAGTCTCCCAAAATTATAGTTCAGCTTCTTCACGAGGAACTTGAAATGAGATCAAAAGGCCATGCCTCCATTTATCTATTTTTCCCATACCTCCTACACTCTTACCAGATGTGTTTCATTGTTAAATACTGGTCATTGCCTCCGTCTGTCTACAACCGAAAGTCATAATGGTTAAAGCTGCGTACTTCATTAACAGGCTCACACATCAAAGGCCTGTGGAAATATTAGCACTTTCTTGGCTGTTGTTGCAACTGCTGAAGCATGTTGCTCTGTTGAAAAAAAGTAAGACTTTTCCCTCCCTTTCACTATATTTATCTAAAGGATGAGAAACAAGCTCCAACTTCATACATTCCTAGCCATGCTGTTAAGAAAATAAGGCTGCATTAACACACAGCCATGCTGTGGTAGAAGATGGTCCTAATGAAAGATCTGCAAGAAAATAACCAAGTTCAGAGAACACCCAGGACCTCAAAGTCCCTCCTCCTCCACTCCGCAAATCCCACTCCCTTCCAGCACTGATGTTACCTAGTTAGGTAATGAAAGGTCAGCAAGAAGAGCCTCAGATAGCTCAACAGGATAGATTGCCTGTTATGACTGTAATTGTGCAAGTTCGAGGCTCAAGGTTGACTCAGCCTTCCATCCTTTCTAAGGTAGGTAATTGAGGACCCAGTTTGTGGGGGCAATAAGCTGACTTTGTATAAAAATATACAAAAGTATGAAGGCTATTGCTTAATGCATTGTAAGCTGCCCTGAGTCTCCAGAGAAGGGCGGCATATAAATCTAATTTTAAAAAAAAACAATTAAATTCAGAGAGCACTGAGGACTCCACAGTACGGCAGAATTTCCGTTCATTCCAAGATGAGTTCTACAGAAATTTATTGAATTCAATTGTGCAGTACAAGACTCTGTTTGCAGAAAACTCAAGATTTAGGCTCCGGTTAGAAGGATTAGGTAGCAAATGAAAATTTTCCATCCAGCACGCTGGAAAAAATATCTGCACTCGTCTATACCTGGGTTTCCCACTTAGGATTCCATTCCCGCAATTCTCTGTAAAGGGCATGCTAGCTGGAGAATTCTGGGAATTGAAGTCCATGTCCACGTTGTCAAAAACAATATCTTTCCCTAACTTTAACTGTAGGAACTAGATCAATCTAGGATACTGAATATGACAAATGCTTCTCTTGAAATTAATAACTACATATATGTCAATCTCAGACTGTCAAAAGGTACATCTAAGTGAAATTCAAAAAGACAGATCCACATAAGGAAGTAGGCACTTCCTATAAACAGGTAAAGCAAAGGTACATTGTGATATCTATTTCACTTTCACTAGATGTACATGTTTACACCAAGTGGTTATTAGCTGTTCTGGCTATAGCATTAGGATAAAAGAATTCCAGGGAATAAGTGAGTGTGAGTACAAATGTTTACAGTAGCGCAAAGGGTAATAAAAGTGCCATTTCTTTGCTGAAACAATGCTGAAATTTCATATAGCATTGACAAATTTAGACAAATTTAACATCATGTTAAAATATATTTAACTGTCCTTCACTGAATAATTGACAACTGGATGGATTCACACAATCCTGTTTTGAGGATAAAACTCCACAAATCACTGCATTATGTATGAAACCACTTACTATATGTTATTCAAAAATGATTAATGTCAAATCTGAGGCGGCATCAACGTTTTCTGCCCTATTGCCAAAAATACGCCATAAAGGATTCTATAACTTTGATTCCTAGCATAGATGTAGAAGTTTGTCTTAAACGAACCATCTCTAATGACATCTCTATAGCTATTTATTTCTCCCATCGAATATGGTAGTTCATCTGGGAAAACACTTTTAATAAAAGGACCCGGTGAAGACCATTTTAAAGATGTCCTAAGGATCCATAAATGCAACTGGTTAATAAAAGAAAACTGGAATAATTAAATCCATAGAAATGTCTTGTAACTGCGCTCAAATCAAGCACTGATTACAAAAAAACAAAAAAATCCTAACTTCAGTTGATTCTAGTTCAGAAATTTATACAATCCATCAATTAAAGACAACAAAGAATGGATCAAGAGATTCCCAGTTTGGAGACACTGGATCCATTCAAACGGCTTTTCTTTTCCCAACTCGGAAAGCATCAAAAACAATATTTTGAAAATGGACAAGAAAATATCGAGACTTATTTGTTGACTAGGAACAGGACTGTGCCCAGGGATGCCAGATGCTAGATATCCACAAAGGAACTCAATCGCCATGCAGCTGATCTAAAAGATCAGATTGAAGCTTTTCAAGGAGGCGGCTTCCAAGATTATCAAGGCTGATCATCACAGTAATCAATCAATTAAATTCTTGAGCCATTCAGACCTGAGAGCGGGCCAACTTAAACCTCCAGCACCCAAGGAAGATAAAAAAAACAAACAAACCAAAATCACTTAAAAAAAAAAAAAGGCAAGCAGCAGGAATAGCACAACGAAGCAACATTCCCAATCTAAATGGATTTCCCAATTCGAATCCAAGACTTCTGGGTAGATTTGACCGCCACCGGATCAATTTGGGGTGGGGGAGGAAAAAACAACAACCCCAAAACAGCCCAGCCTGACGAACGATGCTTCAAATCACCTGCACCTCCATTATATACATTCGGGGGTCCACTCCCAAAGTGCCGGTTCACCCCGGCTTCTCTTCCTGCATGAACCATCGGCTGTGACGGCCGACGTCCTGCACGTGCGACCCGCGTCCAGGCTGACGAGGGTGGCGGCGGTCTGCACGTACGACCCACCTTTTCCTTTTCCCGTGGGGGCCGCGCTGCCCCCCATCCCACCGACGGCCACCACGCAGGACGCCTGGGGATCCTTCCTCAGCCTCTTGCTCTGCGGCCGGACGCTGGACCGGAGGAAGTGATGCTGGTCGTGGCCGGGGGCTGCCGGTGGTGGTGGTGGTGGTGGTGGCGGCGGCCCCGAGGAGGACGACGAAGCCGGGGGTGAAGCCGGGACCCCCGAGGAGGGACCCCCGTTCGTATCTCCTCGAGGGGTCCCCTCCTCCTCGGCTTTCTTCTTTCCTCCTTCTCCTCCGCATCCTCCTCCTCCTTCTTCTTCGGGGCACCCTTCTTCCTCGCCGGCCGCTCCTCGCTTGCCCAGCTTCCTCAGGCCTTCCTCGGGGGCTCCAACGCCGCTGCTGTGGTCACCCAGCTTGACTGTCATCCTGGCAGGAGGGGAGGGAAAGAAGAAAAAAAAACATAAGGGAAGGAAAAAGAGGAGGAGGAAGAGGAGGGTGAGGCTGGCGGGCCCCCAAAACCACCCCCGGTGCCTGCCAGCCAAGGGTCACCCCCTCCCCACCCCCTCCCCTCGGGGGGGTCTCCCCACCCCACCCCCACCCCCCTCATCGCAGAGGCCCCCCCCAAAGCCCCCTCCCCGCCCGCCTTTGATTCCCTTTCCTTCCCCGCGGGGAGAACTTTCGCCGCAGACATTCGCCTCAACATGGCCGCCGTTGTTTGCCACACTCCATTCCCATCTCTCGTCCCGGACCCGAGCGCGCGGGCCCCAAAAAGGGGGTCCGCGGGGCCCGGCTTCGAGCAAGCCGGGGTCTCCCCTTCACCCCCACACGGCTGGACGGCCCCCCCCAAAAAAATCCTGCGAGGAAAAACTCCCCCCGGCGCGGGCGCGCGAGCCCCGGGAAGCGGCCCAAGTCGGAGAAAGTGGCTGCTGGGCAGGGAGAGGAAAAAAGAAGAATTGGCTCGGCCGGGGCGCGCGTTTGGGTGGGTGGGTTGGGGTGCGCCCCCCCCACGACCCCCGCCTACCCATGGTGCGGGTCTGCCGGGCCGGGGGGGCTCTTCCTTCTCCTCACCATGGAGCCGAGGCGAGGCGAGCTCCCGAAGGGGGGGCATTCATGATGATCCTCGCTGCAGCAACCCAGCAAGCAGTTTTTTATTCCTCCTCCTCCTCCTCCTCGTTGGCGAGCGAGGGTGTGCGCGCTCCTGGGTGTGTGTGAGTGTGAGTGTGAGTGTGTGTTTGTGTGTCTCCTGGACCGTGTGTGTGGAATGCAAAGATTCCCAAGTCTTTTTTCCCCCTTCTCCTTTCCAAAAAAAGAAAAGGAAAGGAAGAAACCCCCCCCCCTCCTCTTTTTTCCTTCCTTCCTTCCTTTTCTTTTTTTCTTTTTTTGCAAAGGGAGGGAGGCGAACAAAAGCCTGGAGGTGGGAGGTTTGGGGGTGGGAGGGTGGGTGCAAAAGGCACGCACACCCCCCCCCCGTTTAGGAAGGCCAGTCTTTCACACCCACCCACCTTTAGTGAACTTCCTTGCTTCTGGCATTGGGAAAGCTGCAGAGCAGCTGTTATAGGTTGGGGAGGGGGTGTATTGGGGGTGGGGGGGAGGCTAGAGGACTTAGTGTGGGTTTGCGGGAGTTTAGAGTTTTTATTATTATTATTATTATTTTTTTATTTGCAGAGGAGGTGGGTATATAACGCTTTCCCCTTTCCTTTCTCCCCCTTCGCCATTGGGAATAAATGGCTGCCCAACGTTTGAGATGCCCTTGTGCCATCTTTTCAAATCAGGGAAGGGGGGGGGGGTATTTGCTTGCCAGGTTTTCATGGAAGGGGTAATCCATACTTGATCGTGACTTTTTTTGGGGGTGTGGGGGGACACAATTATATCCCTTGGGTTATTGCTTTTTTTAAGAAAGCCAAAAAACCAACCCTAACCTTCTAGGCACCAAGCCTGCAAACGGATATTTACCACATAAATTAACTACCCCCTCCTCTTTTTAATAATAATAATAATAATAATAATAATAATAATAATAATAATAATAATAATAATAATAATAATAATAATAATAATAATAATAATAATATAAAGTTCCTAGGTCCTTGGTTAGGACTCGAGCTGCTGAGCTATTAACCAGCCTCAAAGACTGTGAATCTCACTACAGATTAACCAATAATAATAATAATAATAATAATAATAATAATAATAATAATAATAATAATAATAATAATACAGGCAGAGGACAACACTGGAAAAGATGCAAAGCAAAATCTCTTTCAACTTCTATCACACAGTTCATAGAAATACCAGTTTGGAAATATACCCTGAAAAATGAAGCACTCTTCAGGGTGTATTGAGAATTAAAGTGGTCCTTATTTGCCCCCAAACACACTGTAAGGATGCTTTCAATTAGAAATTGCAACTCAACACCCATCAGCGTAAGAAGGACAGTAGTAGAAAGTTGCTTTTAGCCAAAAGATTCAGCACCTCCAAAGAATATAACCTTTTCAAGAAAACAGCGCATAGACTCTCCTTGCCTAAGCTTCACTTGGGAACACTTGAATACAGAATATTCATTTTTTTTTAAATGCCCATTTTCAAAACTGGATACCAAGATGGAAGCTCCATAACTTCATTGGAACTAAAAATGCCCCAAAGCATTAGAAGGCAAACAAAAAGGATCACATTCTTGGTGCACCTTTTTTTATTCATTGGGTGGGTGGGTGGGAATAGACTCGGTTCGTTTTAAGCCTTGAAAGAGTTTCAAAAATGGCCGCACCAAAAAAAGAAACAAACAAACAAACATCCAGCATGATAAAATCAACACATCTGCAGAACTGGCTACCCCGAAGCAGAGAAACAAATCCATGGGCCAATAAGCAAAGATCACCTTAAATAATCCATTGAATATTGCTGTTTTAAGATATTTTAGGGGAATGAATGAATGAAGGATGAAGCAAAGGCAGATTGGGGGAAGTGGCATTGTCAGCAGACAGGAGCAACTGGCCCGTTTGAACACGCCCAATTGCATCATCATCATCATCATCATCATAGTAAAAGAATTTTATCTGATCCTTTCCCTTCTACCTTTCACACGGCTGCCAGATTTCCATCCCTTCCCGCATCCTCCCCACTCCCTCCCCATTGCACCGACATCTCTGCTCTTCACTTTACTACGTCGGGCAATATTTACTCCCGCCACGGCTCTTATTCCCACCTCTCTGATGACACCTTCCCCCCCTTTCCCCCCCCCCACCCTCACTTTCCTAATCCAAAACGCCCCTCCTCCTTCGCTTCCTCGGTGCTAGGCTCACTGACCACCCGTGCAAGCTGTCTCGCCCCCAACCCTAAGCAAGCCCAGCCCGGGGGAGGAGGCGGTGTGGGGTAGGGTGTGTATGCGTGACATCCCCATATCAAACTCCTCTCTGCGTCCCGCCGGCGGGGTAGACTTCTATCCGTTATCTTATACAATGCTTGTCAACAATTAATAAATCAATCAATAATAAAATAAATTAAAATTCATATCCAACCTTGCAAGGGCGAGATACGGGTGAAAAGTCAATCTCAGGAGCCGATATATTGCATTGCACGCCCTTTGATGGGGTTGCAATTGTTTTTTTGCAAAGCCGGGCTGGACGGGCGAGGAGACACCCAGCACCCACCCACCCACCCCTTCCTTACCGGGTATGCAAAGCCACCGGGGCCTTGGTCCTACCTGATGCATGGGAATCCTCCAGCACCGGCGGCGGCAGGGCAACCGATCCCGGCCAGCCGCCCCTGTGCGGCTTCTCCGCCCCCGCAAAACACCTCGGAAAGGCGGCCGCCTTTGCAAAACGCCCGCCCGCCCGCTGCCTGCCTGCCTGCCCCGGGAGCTCCCCGCTTTGCTTCCGCTTCCTCGTTGCAGCCACGCGCCGCGCACAGATGGGAGAGAGAGAACGAGACAGCCCGGAGAGCTCGAGACAAAGCCACGCCTACAAAGGGGCGGGGAAAAAGAAAGAAAGAAAGAAAGAAAGGAAAAGACAGGCAGAAGGGGAGGAGCAAGAGGTGTGGGGGTTTTTTTTTCTTTTTCCCCCTCCCCTTACTCCCAAACAAATGTTTTCATTGGTCGGCGTCGAAAGAAGGAGGGGGGAGGTCACGGAAGGAAAGGTTGGGCCAATCGGAGCGCCGCGCGCGACAGATGACACTGGACTCGCCCAGCGCGCGAGGAGATGCGGGATGAGAGAGAAAAAAAAGAGAGAGAGAGAGATGGGAGGGCAAGCCAAGTCGTGCCGGAAGTGGTGGAGGCGGGAGCGACACGGGCTCCGAGGAAGGGATGGGCGGGGATTCAGAAAGGGGAGGGGATTAGGTCACTTTTTTTAGGGGGCGGGGGGGAGGATTGTGAATTGGCTGGTTCCTGTCGGATGGGCAGGGCAGGGAACCAATGGTGAAAGAGGTGGAGGGATTTTTAAAAAGGTTGGAGTCCTGGTTTTTTTTAACCCCGAGAAGTGTGCCCTATCGATGTGATGCGTATCTGTTCGCAATTATAAGCGAACTTTATTCCGTGAAAGCTGTTGCTGTTCTAAAAAGTAATCACATCTTCGAGACCACAGGCTTTCTGCTGTCTTTGGAAGAGGAACTATAATTTATAGTTATAGGAGTAAGAGAGAGAGGGAAAGAGAGAGAATAGAATAGAATAGAATAGAATAGAATAGAATAGAATAGAATAGAATAGAATAGAATAGAATAGAATAGAATAGAATAGAACAGAACAGAACAGAACAGAACAGAACAGAACAGAACAGAATATGGAAAAGGAATGGGAACAGAATAGGATAGAATAGAATAGAATAGAATAGAATTCTTTATTGGTCAAGTGTGATTGGACACAAAGGAATTTGTCTTTGGTGCAAATGTTCTCAGTGTACATAAAAGAAAAGATACATTCATCAATAATCATAAGGTACAACACTTAATGATAGTCATAGGGAACAAATAAACAATTAGGAAACTATCAATATAAACCGTAAGGATACAAGCAACAAAATTACAGTCATACAGTCATAAATGGAAGGAGATGGGTGTTGGGACTGGGAACAATGAGAAGATTAATAGTACTCCAGATTAGATACCTAGATAATTAGATAGATAGATAGATAGATAGATAGATAGATAGATAGATAGATAGATAGATAGATAGAGACAGATAGATAGATAGATAGATAGATAGAGACAGATAGACAGAGATAGATAGATAGATGATAGATAGATAGATAGATAGATAGATAGATAGATAGATAGATAGATAGATATAGATAGATAGACAGATAAACAGACAGACAGATATAGATATAGACAGACAGATAGATATAGACAAATAAACAGACAGATAGATATATAGACATAGATACAGACAAACAGACAGATAGATATAGACAGACAGACAGACAGACAGACAGACAGACAGAGATAGATAGATAGATAGATAGATAGATAGATAGATAGATAGATAGATAGATAGATAGATATAAGATAGATATGGATTTATTTACTTATTTCATCCCTGGATGCTTTCAAGAAGAGACTGGACTGCCATCTGTCAGAAACGGTGTAGGGTCTCCTGCTTGCCCCCCTCCCCACCTCGCCAAGAAAGGGAGTGGGGGGGGAGGGGTTGGACTAGATGACCTAAATGTCCCTTCCAACTCTTGTCATTCTCTATTTGTAAATAAAATACCGCCACTGAAAAGGCAGGGGAGGGGCATTTCAGCACAGAAAAACAGAACCACCTTATCGCGATTTGTTCTCAAAATTAAAGCCAAGAAGACCGAAGCGTCTTGGCTTGTTGGACAACAAAACCTACAAGCAAGAAAAACCCTCCTGTGTGTGTGTGTGTGTGTGTGTGTGTGTGTTTTAATTACTTGTTTGGGCAGAAAGTCCAAAAACGGGAGAAAAAAAAGGGGGGGGAGGATCCGTTTTGCAAACCCCAAGAGCGCCTCTTCCACCGCCTTGCCGAAGAAACGATGCGCGAAAGCGCTCGGCAATTTCCGCCTCCTTTCTCCCCCCCCCGCACTCCCCTTCGGCTCTCTTCGCTTCCCCTTCGGGGATTTCCGGGTCGGACGGCCGCGCGCGCCCGCCCGCCGTTGCCAAGGGCAACGCGAAGCCTCTCCTTTCGAGCGGCCCAGCAGGCCTCGATCGGATCCTGACCGGACCGAGACCAGGTAAAGCGGACCAAGTCCGGGATGGCGGTGAAGGACTCGCCTTTCGCTTGCTTCCGAGGCCTTTTCGGTGGGGGACCGAAAAAAAAAAGGCCAGCTTCGGCCCAGCTCGCGCTCCGAGGGGGCTTTCTATATGCCCCGAAAGCATGGATGGGAGGCCACCAGGAGATCCCTGAGCTGCCAGATCGGGGAAACATCCCACAGGAAAGCAAAGACGGCCGCGTCCATGGGAGTCGAACTGGGCTTAACTGCCTTACAGGAGACCCTCCAATGGGGTGGGATCGCGGGGGGTGGGTGGGATGGTCAGCAAGGGAGAACCCTTAATTAATCTTAATTTAATTCCTCCCCTCCTCAATCTTTATCATCTCTCCTGGCCCTTCCTAAGCTTTTTAAAAAGCAGTGATTTCTCAATCTCGGCCGCTTGTGGATGGGCTGGACTTCAACTCCCAGGATTCCTCAGCCTTGCAAGGCTTGCTGGGGAATTCTGGGAGTTGAAGTCCTGTGCAGTGTTTGTGGTTGATTTATTTCCTAGTGATTGGGGGATCTATGCTTGCATGGTCTGCCCTGTAAGAGAGATGGGCAGCATATAAACAAGCAATAAAACAAGTGAATATAAATCGTTAGGCGTGCTTGTGTGTTATTTTTTTAGGCTGCCCGTCGCCATTCCTTTGGAAGAAATGCAAAGTGGAATCAGATCTAGTTGGTGTTTGCACAAGACACCACCAGGAAATCTCAGAGCTATAGACTAGACTAGACTACAGTTGAATACAGTAGAGTAGAGTAGAGTAGAGTAGAGTAGAGTAGACTTGACTTGACTTGACTTGACTTGACTTGACTGACTTGACTTGACTTGACTTGACTTGACTTGACTTGACTTGACTTGACCTGACCTGACCTGACCTGACCTGACCTGACCTGACCTGACCTGACCTGACCTGACCTGACCTGAATTGAATTGAATTGAATTGAATTGAATTGAATTGAATTGAATTGAATTCTTTATTGGCCAAGTGTGATTGGACACACAAGGAATTTGTCTTTGGTGCATATGCTCTTAGTGTACATAGACAAGATACATTCGTCAAGAATCAAGATACAACACTTAATGATAGTCATACGGTACAAATAAGCAATCAAATCATATTAGGAAACAATATAAATCATAAGGATACAGCAACAAGGTTACAGTTATACAGTCATAAGTGGGAGGAGATGGGTGATAGGAACAATGAGAAGATTAATAGTAGTGCAGACTTAGTGAATAGTTTGGCAGTGTTGAGGGAATGATTTGTTTAGCAGAGTGATGGCGTTTGGGAAAAAACTGTCTTGTGTCTAGTTGTTCTGGTGTGCAGTGCTCTATAGCATCATTTTGAGGATAAGAGTTGAAAGAATTTATGTCCAGGATGTGAGGGGACTGTAAATATTAGACGAGACTGCGGAGTTGACAGATAAGAGATTTTAGTTGGTTTTTTAAAAAAATGATATAGCGATAGAACTTAGACTTATATACCGCTTTTCAGTGCTTTACAGCCCTCACTCAAAGCGGTTTACATTGTCAACAAATTGCCCCCGACAATTTGGGTACTCATCTCTACCACCTCCTCCTTGCCTTTCAAATGAAAATATCTGCAACATTTAATTTAATGGATTTGATTTGATATGGCCACTCACTCCAGACGATTCTGGACAGCTTTTGAACAGGAGCAGCGCTCTTACGATGGATCGCGATTTGTACAATTTGCTTGCTTGGAGTCTTAATTTCTCCCACATTTCAGTTGGAGCAAATCTGAGCATCCTTAACCTGCGTGTAGATGGTGAAAAGCAAGAATTTGCCCTCTGTGCGTTTTTTTCCTTCTGCTCCTGGTGGGAGGACAGGGAAAGAAAACAAATATATATCATTAAATTAAGAGATAAATAATGGGTTGGGATTAATTCCTTCCATGTGCAAAGAACATTTATTTTTTTATTTCTTCAGTTTATGTTTCAACATACAATTTGCCTTTCGGTCTCATATTTGGCTCTCGCTCTTCAGCTGGATATACAATAAATACTTTGTCTCATAGGCGTCTGACCATGGCGGTATACATTGATCATCGAATAGAAGCCCTTGAGGCCTGTGGACCCCACACCCACATAACGTGGCACCGTCTTCAGCCACTTTTAGCTGTTGCATCCATTAATGCAAACTCTGGTGGCAGCGTGGATATTTTCCAAGAACAGGCAAGTGTTCTAAAACTAATGGTTGTCTTGAGCTAATCAAGCGCCAGGCATTTGCATTACCTGCATCATATATAAAATTAATATATACAGTTTATTTAGAGAGTCTGAGATGTATTGAAGGATTAGGTTTGATGCTGGCTGAGGAAGAGTGTGTGTGTGTGTGTGTGTGTGTGTGTGTGTGTGTGTATAACAACTTGCCTCCAGAAGTTGTGAATGCTCCAACACTGGAAGTTTTAAAGAAGATGTTGGATATCCATTTGTCTGAAATGGCGGAGGGTTTCCTGCCTAAGCAGGGGGCTGGACTAGAAGACCTCCAAGGCCCCTTCCAACTCTTATTCTATTCTGTTCTGTTCTGTTCTGTTCTATTCTATTCTATTCTATTCTATTCTATTCTATTCTATTCTATTCTATTCTATTCTATTCTATTCTATTCTATTCTATTCTATTCTATTCTATTCTATTCTATTCTATTCTATTCTACTCTACTCTACTCTACTCTACTCTACTCTACTCTACTCTACTCTACTCTACTCTACTCTACTCCTCTATTCTATTCTATTCTATTCTATTCTATTCTATTCTATTCTATTCTATTCTATTCTATTCTATTCTATTCTACTCTACTCTACTCTACTCTACTCTACTCTACTCCTCTATTCTATTCTATTCTATTCTATTCTATTCTATTCTATTCTATTCTATTCTATTCTATTCTATTCTATTCTATTCTATTCTACTCTACTCTACTCTACTCTACTCTACTCTACTCCTCTATTCTATTCTATTCTATTCTATTCTATTCTATTCTATTCTATTCTATTCTATTCTATTCTACTCTACTCTACTCTACTCTACTCTACTCTACTCTACTCTACTCTACTCTATTCTATTCTATTCTACTCTACTCTACTCTACTCTACTCTACTCCTCTATTCTATTCTATTCTATTCTATTCTATTCTATTCTATTCTATTCTATTCTATTCTATTCTATTCTATTCTATTCTACTCTACTCTACTCTACTCTACTCTACTCTACTCTACTCTACTCTACTCTACTCTACTCTACTCTACTCTACTCCTCTATTCTATTCTATTCTATTCTATTCTATTCTATTCTATTCTATTCTATTCTATTCTATTCTATTCTATTCTATTCTATTCTATTCTATTCTATTCTATTCTACTCTACTCTACTCTACTCTACTCTACTCTACTCTACTCCTCTATTCTATTCTATTCTATTCTATTCTATTCTATTCTATTCTATTCTATTCTATTCTACTCCTAACCCTAACCCTAACCCTAACCCTAACCCTAACCCTAACCCTAACCTATCTTATCCTATCCTATCCTATCCTATCCTATCCTATCCTATCCTATCCTATCCTATCCTATCCTATCCTATCCTATCCTATCCTATCCTATCCTATTTCTATTCTATTCTATTCTATTATATACGATTCTATTATATTATATTCTATATAGGGAGGGGGGAGGTGTATGTGTGTATGTTTTATACATATATATAATAATACAGTTCTGTCTTTCCTTTTTTTTTTATCCTCCAGGGAGAGTATGTGGGTGATGCACACTTGGAAAAAAACTTTCGGGTCACGTATCTCAGTTGGCACCCTTCCAAATTGATTGTGGCCGTGGGTTGCGAGATGGGAGATGTGGTGGTAGTGAATAAACAAGACAAGGAGCATCATGCTGTGCCCTCCAATCATAATGCTGATATTTCAGTCCTGAATTGGAGTACTAATGGGACACGCCTTGTTTCTGGAGATAAAGTAAGCAGCAAAATCAAAATGGCTTTTGAATAGCACGTCAGTGCATAGTCTGTCTATTATTTGTTAACACAGATATGAAAAGTTCCCCTGTAGATGTGGATTTTTCATTCGCTTGTAAAGGGAGACAATGTCAATCACATTTTTCCAAGGCTTTTTATTCTATTTTTGTCTTTCAAAAGACAAAACAAAATGATTGCAAATTGCAAATTGAATCATGTGACTTGAGTGATCCGTTGCCAGAGTTATCTATATTTTAAAAATTCAGAAACATCCATTCTTCGGTTGTTTATAACCTTTTTTCCTCTGTGAACTTCAGAAAATGCGGATGGCTCAATTTCTACATGTATTTGAAATTTTCAAATAGACGAGACAATTTTAATAGCGAACATCACCCAGGCAAAATTAGATTTTGGCATTGGTTTTACCCTACAATAGTAATGTGGGGTGTTTTTTTTTGGAAAATGTACCTTTTCTCTGCTTTCTTCTCTGTAATTCTAAAAAGATCATAAAAATGGGCATTTAGCATACTTTGGCTAGTTGTGCTTATGTACGGCCAATTATTGAGAACTTGCTTCTCCATATAAAGTGATCGATAAAGATATGAGCTCCTCTCAAGACGAACCAAAGACCACCCATTGCAGAACAAATGGTCCAGAAGAAAATACTAATCGAACAATCTCTCTTTTGCAGCTCGGGGTTCTTGTATTGTGGCGGATGGATCAGCGGGGTAGAGTCCAAGGCCCCCCTTTGTTAAAACACGAGTATGGAAAACATCTAACATTCTGCATTTTTCGCCCACCTCCTCCCGGAGAGTAAGTATGAGACTTTGGCCAGAATTTCTGTCCATCGATACTAAGTCCCACTGGAACAAAAATTTGAAACTTCTTCAGTGTTTAGGCGTTCATATCGGTGATGAATCTTCCCTCTATTTCATGGTTTCTTTTAATTCGTTCTTAGAATTATCTATTTTTATAGCTCTCCTGCTCAGGTTGAAACCTTTTATATTTTTCCATCCTGTTTCTCTCTGCCTTCCTAAACCGTCTAAAAAATTGTGCTGCTAATTTCAGCACAACATATGTTTAAAATCCAATGGATGCTTGCTGTTTCCTTTTGTGCTATGCCTTAAGTGCCTATCAGGAAAAAAAAACCTTTTAATATTAGAAAACATCTAGGACCGACTTTGGGATGGGGTGAGAAACCTCTTGCTGTTAAAGTTATTTTTCTTTACAAGTGGTCCTTGACTTACGACCACAGCTGCAGTCGTAGAATTTCCATTGTTAGGGATGTTGGCTATTTAAATAAGTCACCCCCAATTTTATGACTATTTTTGCTGTGGTTGGTAAGCGAATCACTGCTGTTGCAGAATCATTTGGTCGTTAAGTGAATCCGGCTTTCGCCCGTTGACTTTGTTTGTCAGAAGCCAGCTGGGAAGGTTGCAGATGGCGATCACATGACCCTCAGGACACTGCAACCATCATAAATACAAGCCAGTTCGAATTTCGACCCTGTGACCTTAGGAATGCTATGACAGCCGTAAGTGCGAGGATCAGTCAAAAATCACTTTTCTTACAGAGCTGCTTTGAACGGTCACTAAATGGATGATTGTAAGTCGAGGTCTGCCTGTAACAGGAAGCTGTCTTGTTCAAACTCAAATGTCTTGTTCTTACCTGCAGAGATTTGGTCCAGCTGGCCAAAGCTGCAGTGAGTGGTGATGAGAAGGCCCTGGATATGTTTAACTGGAGAAAATCTGGAATGGGGATGGCTCTGAAAATGGGACCCCAGGAAGGCCTGTCCTTCTTTGTAAGCATGATCGATGGTAAGAACGAAGCTGATTTTAAAAACAAGAACGTATTGGCTGATTTTTATTCTTTACATTTATGTTATATAATTTATACAAATATTTAAAGCTGTGTGATGGATTACTTACGAAAAAGCTAATTCTTGTGGTTCCTACAAGCTGCACCAAGGACCTTTGATGTCCACTTATATAATAATTCATATATATAGTAATACATTCCATATCATTTATTATCGTTATAATAAATCCCAAAACAACTGAGGCACTATTTAACACCATTGACAAATTCATCAGTAGTCAATTGCAAAAGGCAGCTATACGTGGAATAGCTTACATCCTGCGGCACTACCTCTAACATTCATGTCTGCCTATCCCAGGTCCTTGGGAAGAACTCCATAGGCTCACTATGCCGCAAACCAATGAAATTCATATGGTGGTTAATTTGAAAGGTCACAGCTCCCCCTATGGGTAAACCATAAACGCATGGTTTTAAATTTGGCAAGTTGCTCCTAGCTTTTGAGATGTAAACAAGGCATTAAGAGAGATCATTTTCCTTGAATCTTGGCACAAGTGGAGAGAGAGAAGGAGAGAGCTCTTTGGATCTGTTTCCTATAATTTCTTATTTGTTCACACTCTTAATATTGACAGTGAATAATGCCATTTTCCATAAGGTCTCTATGGATTCTTTTTAGCCTATGCGTTCCTGGCTCCTTTTTAGTCATTATTTTTAGTCTTTCGGTTCTTTTTTTAAAAAAAAATTAATTTGTGTTTATTTCCTGCCTTTGTTATTTTTTTCAAATAACTCAAGGCGGTGAACATACCCAGCACACCTTCCTCCTCCTATTTTCCCCACAACAAAAACCCTTTGAGCTGAGTTGGGCTGAGATAGAGGGACTGGCCCAAAGTCAGCTAGCTGGCTTTCGTGTCTAAGCCTGGACTAGAACTCACGGTCTCCTGGAGATTGCCTCAGGGTCACCCAGTTAGTTCTGACCTAGGCTTCCCAAGAGCCTGAAGCAGACTCCTTGTCCCGACAAAAAAACCCTTTTTATTAAGTTACTGTGAATTTCTCTCATTCACATCCAACAAAGTCTTTCAAGGGAGAATTTACAGTCACAGACCTTATCTGGCTTGGAGAGCTGCCAGGCCGATATCTTCAAAACTGTGAGAGTCTCTGAGAGTCATGAACCAATTAAGAGAACTAATTGTCTCCTGCAAACTCCACTCCTCTTTTATTTCCTCTGGGAGGGGCCCTTCATCGTCCACCTGTGGCCTTCCTCCCAAGTCGACCCTTGTTCTTTAGCTGTTCCCTTCCTCTGGCAGCTCTGCGCATGCGCACACTGGGAACAGGCTCCAGCTGTTTTTCTGCCCCACTGATGTCCGATTCCGAAGGCAGCTGACAACTGTCAGACGGCCCTGGCCCCCTCTCTGCCTCTGACGCAGAGTCCTCATCAGAGCCTTTCCCAGACTCCAGGACTGGCCCATGTTCCTCCCCAGTCAACTCACTGTCCGAATCTGCTGCCAATTCGCTGGCGGGCCACAACACAGTTGGCTTTCATGGCTAAAGTCAAAATCTCCCGTAACCGTCATCTTCATAACACCTTACTGCTTCTATTAAGGTTCTTTCCATCATTTTGAAAAAGGCATCGGTTGATTCCACTCTGAGATCATTTGAGATAAGTTTTTTTTCACCGTTAATCCCGAATTTGGGCCGGCCTGAGCTTCATTAGATGGCCGAGTTAACTACCCGATTGTTTGCGTTGCAGGAACTGTGCATTATGTGAGCGAAAGAGGAAAGACCAACCAAGCGCTGGTGATAGACACTTCCATCCAAAAAATGCTGTTCATGGAGAGAGACGTCTTAGTAGTAATAACGGAGACTCTCCTCTTGTCCCTTCACAAAATTTCTCCCGAAGGAGAAGCAGAAGAACTTCTGAAGGTAAGGTAGCGAGCTCTGTGTGACACTTTACTTACGAAAAAAGTTAATTGTTGTGGGTTTTGGCTGGTTTACACGCTGCCTCGAGGACACTGAAATTATACATGCCTGAAAGTGAAGAATGAAAAATAATTTATGAGCTGTTCTGGCCCCGTGCCCAGAAATAACCTCCCCTCAGACAACCAGAGGCTAATGAACTGGCAGGCAACCAAGTGAGATGATAACAAAGGTCGGCAGCAATCCGCAGCTGCTTGCCAACGTCTTTATTAAAAGGTCCGTCACATACACACCAAAGCTGAGACGCAGGGCCGATTCAAAACCGGGATCCACGAATCTTTGTTTTGTTCGTCACAAAGATATGGCTACAATCCCTCTCTTATATAGTCTGGGAGGAGGCGTGGTCCACCAGCTAATCACGACCATGCCTTTTCCTCTGCTGGGCTCTCCTGTCTCTCCGACGCTGGCGAGGGTCCAACCAAAACTCACTCCCCTCGTCAATGTCCTCCTGTGGCTGCGGGGACGAGCTTGGCTCTGGGCCTATCTCCTGCCCTTCGGCGTCCTCCGGAGGCATTGCCAGAGAGGAGAGTCCTGGAGAAGGAGGCCTTGCCAACTCCTCTCCCTCACTCTCAGAGTCCTCTCCTGCCGATGACACAGGCTCAGGCAACGGAGCCACAACATGAGCAGACACGTTGAACTGCCTTTTCAAACGGTCGGCCACTTTTATTTCAGCGTACGTGGCTTACCTGGGCCGTGACCTTTGAGAAAGGATGAATTAAACTCAATAACTTGGTGTTCTGAATGCTTTTTGTCGCCAGGTGAAGTTGAGTGGAAAAATGAATCATCCTGCTGATATCACTTTGATTGATCATAGCCTCCTTATCACAGCAACAAATGAACCCCTTCTTAGGTAAGAAAAGGATTTGGTCTTTTGTGGTGCTGCCTGGTTCACCTATAACCTTAAATTATACCAAATGCAACATTAGATTTAAGAGCAAAGAGCTGCCTGTAAGAACTCCTGAGACCTCACTACTTCTTTCTTTCTTTCTTTCTTTCTTTCTTTCTTTCTTTCTTTCTTTCTTTCTTTCTTTCTTTCTTTCTTTCTTTCTTTCTTTCTTTCTTTCTTTCTTTCTTCCTTCCTTCCTTCCTTCCTTCCTTCCTTCCTTCCTTCCTTCCTTCCTTTCCCCCTCTTCCTCCTCCTCCTCCTCCTCCTCCTCTCCTTCTGCCATGTCCATCATCGGACGTCAGCGATCCTATTTTTATCATGAATAAGCGCTGTTGAGTTTTGTCCAAACCAGATTTTGAAGCCATGATGTTCTTCTTCTGCCTGGACCTCGTTTGCTTTCAATCTTTCCTTGGAAAATTAAGTGAAGGATGCCATATTTTTCTAGGTGTCGCATTACGTGGCTGAAATATTCTAACTTTTGCTTTTTTTCACTAACTTCTTTTTTACACGACCTGATAAAATATGGCTAAATTGGCTTGCTTAGGAGTTAACCATAGTTTCTTTTAAACCATTACTTATGCCTCAAATACAGTCTCTCTCCCTCTGTGAGGGAGATAGGCAGGCCCTAAATATGATGTATGTATGCATGTACCATATTTTTCGGAGTATAAAATGCTCTGGACTATTAAGACGCACCTACCTTTTTTTGGAGAGGAAAACAAGGGGAAAAAATCTGCCTCTGCCTCCCAGCAATTTGCCTCCTTGCAGCAAACAACCTGCTTTAGTTTCGTTTTCATTTTCAGCACAGCCTGATTAGTACAAGGAAAAAAATCTGCCCCCCAGCAGTTTGCCTCCTTGCAGCAAACAGTGGAGGCCCGTACCGCAATAGGCAATGGCAGTCCCTGCAGCCTGAAACAGCTGATGGTCGGGAGGCCTATCCAACTGGCAATCAACTGCTTGTACTAATCAGGTTGTGCTGAAGCTGAAACGGACTGTTGGCTGTTTGCTGCTGGCTGCAAGGAGGTAAATTGCTGGGAGACAGGGGCCAAAGGGTGGGGGCCAAAGGGTGGGCAGGGCTACATTTGGTGTATAAGACACACCCAAATTTTCACCCTCTTATAGAGGGGGGGGGAAAGTGCATCTTATACTCTGAAAAATACGGTATGCATGTATATATGTATGTATGTATGTATGTACGTACAAACGGATAAAAAAGTCACATTTTTGGTCATGTTTTCCCAATTGAACCTATGGTTAAATCTGTCTGTATGTTGTGAAATTAAAGAATCTTCATCATGTCTTCCGACTACTCATTGGTTTTCATGAATGCATTCTGAAAAATACTGTCCTATGATTTCAAAGTCACAGAACTCTTAGGAGAAGCGCTGAGCGAGTAGACACAAAGAACAAGAAATATCTCTCTCAATTAAAGGACTGAAATTTCCACCCTCCTGCTTCACCTCTTAAGCAGTAGGCCAGCTACCGGATGGTTACTGTTTTAGCCATTGTTATGATTAGTTTTAAGATAAAGGTAAAGGTTCCCCTCGCACATATGTGCTAGTCGTTCCCGACTCTAGGAGGCGGTGCTCATCTCCATTTCAAAGCCGAAAAGCCAGCGCTGCCCGAAGACGTCTCTGAGGTCATGTAGCCGGCATGACTAAACACCAAGGGCACATGGAACATTGTTCCCTTCCCACCAAAGGTGGTCCCTATTTTTTCTACTTGCATTTTTTACGGGCTTTCGAACTGCTATGTTGGTAGAAGCTGGGACAAGTAACGGGAGCTCACCCCGTTACGCGGCACTAGGGATTCGAACCACCAAACTGCCGACCTTTTGATCAACAAGCTCAGCGTCTTAGCCACTGAACCACTGCGTCCCTTTAGTCTTAGAGTAGTTTGAGTTTTACTTAGTTTAGTTTAGTTTGTTTTAGACTAGCCTTAAGTGAATGGAAGAGTTTCTCACGTCAGGGACAGACAGAAGAAAAGAAGGTGGCAAGCAACGAAAACAAGGCAGAAAAACAAATATGGGCAGCATCAGGCTTTACAATAATGCCTTCTGATTTATTTATTTTTTTGGTAAACCATCCGCTTTATTAACTATATTTCTTGCACCTTTTCTGTGTAGGTTCTGGGACTTGGAACGCGGCGAGAATTATGTCCTTTCTCTGGATGAACAGCTAGGCTTCGAAACCGGAGAATGTGTCCATTGCGTCTCGTACTGCAATGCCAAAGGTATACAAGCGATCAGGTTGCTTTGAACTTTAGCACCTTAATTATCCAGTTTTTTTAAAAAAACATCTCAATTTAAGTTTTAAATCATTTTAAATCATTCAATTGTATCTGTTATGGAAGAAAGGATATAAGAGACACCCCATAGAGCAGCTAGAGTCAGGTTTATTTTGCAAAAT
Organism: Coluber constrictor foxii; assembly: GCA_038048745.1. Lineage (NCBI taxonomy): Eukaryota > Metazoa > Chordata > Lepidosauria > Squamata > Colubridae > Coluber > Coluber constrictor. The sequence continues at coordinate 8,869,671 of CM075973.1, forward strand.
AGATTCAGAATCAGAGTTGTATCTGAAAGTTCTGAATGGAGGGTCCATCTTTACCCAACGTCTTTTATACAGTTTGGAACAAAGGATTCTTGCCATCACAGTAACTTTCCATACATTGACATTTCTTAATTATTACAGTTTTACATCGTCCTTGCCAAACAATCATAATTCTTCTGTAAATCACTGGAGCATGAGTTCAAATTATCTTCTTGTTGAAGGACAAGTTTCAGCCCATATGGGTATCCATGACCTAACCACCTCTAGCTATATGTTACTAGGATTGTTCCTTTCTTCTGACAAGTTAGGGGGCCTCTTTAGAGTGTTAAAGGAAATTACATGTTGGCTTTGTATTCTCTGCAGCTGCACATATTTCTTGTCTTCAGAATATAGTTGCTTTTAGAATATCTTTTAGAATATAGTGAATATATAAAGTTATCCAGTGGTCATATATCCGCTTCTGTCCCCCTCTACAGACACCCACAAAAACACAGCCAGTCGAGGGTTAAAGAAGCACTTGGCACACACCACAGTTCTTATCTCTAACTTAGCAGCGATATGCACACCGTCTGCCAAGTGCTTTAATAGTTCACAGAAAGAAAATCACATACGTAGCTTTGCCAAAATCCGTTCTTTTAGCTCCAATGACTACCAGATTGAGTTATTGTTCGTCACAGGGATCATTGACCACCACCCTGTCTTATATAGTCTCTGGGTGTGGTCCAGTGACTCATTGGTCCTGTGACTCAAGTCCAGTGACTCAGGTCTATTCCCTCGCACGTCTCCTCAGCTGCTGCAAGCGCTTATCTCACCTTCGTTGACGTGCGTCCAGGAATGACGTCTCTCCCTCACTCTCATCTGAGACACCTGTTTCCCCACTACTTTGCTCTCTTTCAGCTGGCACCTGAGACGGTGCCAGAGGGGGGGGCGGGCTGGGAGATCTGGCTGGCTCTTCTTCCTCATGCTCAGAGCTTCCTTCCTCCAATGGGAGAGGCTCAGAGGACGGGGCCACAACATCTGCTTTATATCGTTGAATCCTTGAATGCACCAAAGACAAAATTCCTTGTGTGTCCAGTCACACTTGGCCAATAAAGAATTCTAATTCTAATTCTTAAAAAAAAAACAACAACAACCAAGAGCCTTTCTATTCTTTTCTTTAATCAAAACGGTCAATCAACTCTGATGACATCCTTGACCTGGTTTTAATATGGTCCATTTGACAGGTCTTCTAGCCGCTGGCACCAATAAGGGCCGAATAGCTATGTGGAGAAAAGTGCCATTCGTTAGCCAAACTGCCTGGTCCCTGGAAGGCAAGGACAGATGGAAACTTCAGACCCCTACAGAGCTGGATGGGAATATCATTCAAATCGAGGTAAACTCGTAGATAAAAGTTGATCCTTCCCTTTGCCTTACTTGGACGCAACACCAAGTGCCAAAGAAGGTACAGTCCCACATCAGGAATACCCCGAGTAAGCTTTCTTGGCACAGGTGTGCCCACTAGAGATAACAATTCTTTGGGAGATGCCACATTTATTTGTTTGTTTGTCAACAAGTACAAGGAAACAAGTAACAGTATGGACACAGATATGGACACATTAAAAATTTTTGACACAAATAAAAGGAAATAAATAGACAAAATATAGCCATAAACACATAGAATGAGTACATATCAATGGGGACAGTAGGACAGGGATGATAGGCACACTGGTGCACTTATGCACGCCCCCTTAGGGACCTCTTAAGAAACGTGTAAAGTCCACGGTAGACAGTTTAAGGTAAAAGGTACGGGACTAACAACAGGATCAGGTAGAGTGTTCCAGACATTTACTACTCTATTGCAAAAGTCATATTTCCTACAATCAAAGATTAGAACGAATTACACTGAGTTTGAATCTATTGATAGCCCTTGTGTTATTACGGTGGAAATTAAAGTACTCATTTACAGGTAGGAGGTTTTGGTAAATAATCTTATGAACTAAGCGTAGGTCGGAATGTAGACAGCATTATTTATTTATTTATTTATTTATTTATTTATTTATTTATTTATTTATTTATTTATTTTTATGCCGCCCTTCTCCTGAAGGACTCAGGGCGGTGAACAGTCAGAATAACATACATATAATTTGAAATAAAATTAATTTAAAATAATTAAACCGATTTGGCTCATCAGTTAAGATTCTCCACGCAGAGTTTAGATAAGCTGAAAATTTATGCCAGTCCAGCTGGGTGAAATTGAAAGGTCGTCAAGGCATGACGAAAAGTACGGAGATCTGGGATCATTCGTATCCCTGGGGGTATCCTGTTCCATAGGACAGGTGCCCCCACAGAGAAGGCTCTTCTCCTGGGAACCACCAGCTGACATTGCTTTACTGACAGCACCCTGAGGAGGCCCACTCTGTGGGAGCGTGCTAGTTGATGGGAGGTTATCAGTTGCAGAAGGTGGTCTCATAGGTACCCAGGTCCTAAGCCATGGAGCACTTGTAAGAACCAGCACCATGAAGCGCACTCGGAAGACCACCGGGAGCCAGTGCAGCTCACGTAGGAGAGGTGTTACATGTGAGTTTGAGTTTCGGGCTATCCAGACCTAAAATTTCAAGCCCGGTGGGATAGGGAATTTTATTTCAAGCAAAAGATTTGAGTAGTCTTCTAATAAAATATCTCTGGACCCTCTCTAGTGTATTGATGTCTGAAATACAGTGGGGATTCCAGGCAGGTATTCAAGGATAGGTCTGGCAAAAGGTTTTATATGCCCTAGTTTGAAGTGTAGCGTCACCAGAGATAACGTAGCCCTCGACTTACGACCGTTTGTTTAGTGAAAGTTCAAAGTTACAATGGAGCTGAAAATCCGTGGGGATGACTGTTGCAGCATCCCCACGGTCACAGGATCAAAATTCGGATGCTTGGCAATTGACTCATATTTATTTATGACGGTCGCACGATCCCCTTTTGCAACCTTCTGACAAGCAAAGTCCATAGGGAAGCCGGATTCACCGAACAGCCGTGTTACTCACGTAACAATTGCAGCGACTCACTTAAAACTGCGGCAAGGAAGTTCGTAAAATGAGATGCAACTCACTATTGCTTAGCGACGGAAATGTTGGCTCACTTATGGTCATAAGTCGAGGACTACCTGTATTTCTCAACCTTCCCGACTTTTAAGGTCCTGCTGGCCGAGGAACTCTGGGACCTGAAGTCCACCCATCTTAAAAGTTGCCAAGAACAAGAAGCAACGGGTGGAAACTCATCAAGGAGAGAAGCAACTTAGAACTAAGGAGAAATTTCCTGACAGTGAGAACAATTCATCAGTGGAACAACTTGCCTCCAGAAGTTGTGAATGCTCCAACACTGGAAGCTTTTAAGAAGAGATTGGATAACCATTTTGTCGGAAGTGATGTTGGGTTTCCTGCCTAAGCAGGGGGTTGGACTAGAAGACCTCCAAGGTCCCTTCCAACTCTTATTTTATTCTAAGGTGGAAAAAATTGGATGGGTCCCTCCCTCTGGAAGGGCCTTCTGTTGAAGATTCATTTCTACCCAACATTATCCACCTTCTGAAAAAGAGAAATTTTCTAGGGGACTTTGGAGATGTGACGCCAACATTATATTATATTACTGAGTTTTGAAAAGCCCTTCTTTAATTTTTTCTATTACATTGCTTATTACTGTGAGCTCTTAAGACTCTGCTTGATTGCAATGGGATATTAATTTGGTTCAATAAATACATTTAAAAAAACAATTTCTTCCAATCAGGTATAAGAATGAAAAGGAAACTAGAGACTCGTTGGAAATGTGAGCAAATAGATAATGCCTTGTTGGGAATGCTGTGTGAAGTGTTTATTTGTACGTGGCGTTAATCTTTGGCAGATGAAAAGTGCAGCCTTGTTTGCTTTTAAAGTTCAGCATACGCTTAAATTAACAGACATAACAACAGTTGTTCTTGTTGTCTTGATCTATTATGGTGGACAAATCAAAACAAATATGATTTGTTATGATTTCCAAGCTTCTTACATAAATAACCAAAGCAGAATGCATTTGATTCGGCGAGCTTGGTCTGTACTGTTGCTGGATAGATTTTGGGCCTTGCCATCTATACCTTCTAGATATCCTACGAGTTTTTGTTTCAACCTTTTTGGTATTGATCCTTTGGGACAGCCGTGACCTTGGATGACTGAGAATCTCTACAGATTCTTAAGAAGCTATCAGTGTTTGTCTTCTTTTCATGGTTTCTTTCAAAGGGTTCGTGGCTCTGCACACAATGCATTTTCTCACTAAGCCGGCCGGTGAAATATCCTAATGCGTTTTTCTTCCTTGTGTTTCAAGTGGAGTTCCAAAAAGAATCTGTTGGCTGTAAACCTAAACAACTCGGTAGCCATCCTGAGAGAACAGGCCATGGCTTCGCACTTCCATCAGCAAATGGCCGTGGTCCAGGTTTCCCCAAACTTGTTCAACATCACCAGCTTCAGCAGCAAAATGATGGATAATCTCCGTATCGATACGCTTGTGAACGGAGTGTGCACAACCAAGGTATTTTCCATTGGATCGATGTACAGTGGTACCTTAGTATTGAACTGCATTGAAACTCATCGAAATTGCTCCTCAGTGCATTTGGATGGGGAAATTTTATCCCGGTACTCATCGTTTGATTGGTACTCGATGCACAAGCTAGAACTGGTCATTGTCAGCTGCTTTGTGACTCACTACATTATTCCTTATGGGGAAAAATGTGTTTGGTACTCCTTGTTTCTGGTACTCACCGTGCCTTTTGTAGCCAATGATGAGTACTAAGGTACCACTATCTTGGTTTTGGGAATGAAGATAGATAGAATTCTTTATTGGCCAAGTGTGATAGGACACACAAGGAATTTGTTTTTGGTGTATATGCTCTCAGTGTACGTAAGGAGAATAAAATACATTCGTCATGAATAAGAAGATACAACGCTTAGTGATAGTCAAGGTTACTAATAAGCTATCAAATCGTAGTACGAAACAAGTAAAAACAATATACATTGAAAGATACAAGCAACATGGTTATAGTCATAAGTGGGAAGAGATAGATACTAGTAAGGAAAAGAATAATAATAATAATACAGTCTTAGTAAATTATTTGACAGTGTTGTGGGAATTAGTTGTTAAGCAGAGTGATGGCATTCAGGAAAAAACTGTCCTTGTGTTTAGTTGCTCTGGTGTGCAGTGCTCTATAGCGTTGCTTTGAGGGTAGGAGTTGAAGCAGTTTATGTCCAGGATGCAAGGGGTCTATAAATATTTTCACAGCCCTCTTTCTGACCCATGCAGCATACAGGTCCTCAATGAAAGGCAGGTTGGTAGCCATTGTTTTTTCTGCAGTTCTAATTATCCTCTGAAGTCTGTGTCTGTCTGGTTGGGTTGCAGAGCCAAACCAGACAGTTATGGAGCTGCAGATGACAGACTCAACAATTCCTCTGTAGAACTGGATCAGCAGCTCCTTGGGCCGTTTGAGCTTCCTGAGTTGGCACAGAAAGAACATTCTGTGTTGTGCTTTTTTGACGACATTTTTGACGTTAGGTGTCCATTTTAAGTCTTGAGATATGATAGAACCTAGAAACTTAAAGGTCTCTACTGTTGATACTGTGTTGTTTAGTGGTTTTCTTCTAAAATCCACCACCATTTCTACAGTTTTCTATATTATATGATGCATAATGTACATCAGTGATGGGTTGCCCCCGGTTCGGACGAATCGGTAGTAAAACTGGCGGGAGGCTCCGCCCACCGACCCAGACGTCATCATAGGTGAACTGCGCATGTGCGCGCTCCCGATGCAAACCGGTAGTGAAGGTAAGTAGAACCCATCTCTGATGTACATGTACAATGTTACTTGTTGAGATGGGTAGCTATAGAAATCAAATAAATAATGAATAGAATAGCAGTTTTCCTGTCTGCACAGCAAGGTGAAGTAAAAACAGAAACTATAATAATTGAAATTAATAGACTTAACTTTCTTGAACCTGAATAAACAGTATTTAGGTTGCTAAATTCCTAGGAGATAAATCTTTTCTCCTAGGAATTCAGCAAGCTAAATGCTGTTTAGGTGAAGTTCACCGTTTTATACGGGGCACAACCAGAATCAACTCCAGGAGCTGCTATTGTCCATGAAAAATTCCTCTAGAAGCGAACATACCATATAGAAACTATATTGGTTGGCCCTAAAGGAGTAGTATCAAATTTTGAGATCTGGGTTAATCTGAAAAAAATGGATTTGTAGTAACCTTTTTGATCCTGCCTTTTAGGATGCTGTAGCATTCTGGAACGGAAAGCAAGTTTCTATCTATGAATTCTCAGCTGCCACTTTACAGAATTCCGGTAGGTTGAATTGTTTTTGATAGAATTTTGGGTGCATATTAGAAAATAATATAGAATGCCAATAATTTGCTTTTTTACAGAAAGGGGCAAGAAAAGAGATAATAGGCATGTTTCCGTACTAAAATGTATTCAGAATGGACTGCGATTAATATATGTGTGTGTGTGTGTATACATATATATACACATATGTATGTATGTATGTATGTATGTATGAATGTTGTGGACAAAACTCAATAGCACTATTTTGTACGGCTGTTGATAAAAATAGGATCGCCAACATGATTGTCAATATCCAATGACGGATATGGCACAAGAAAAAGAAGAAGATATATAGATATTGGTAGGTGTGTGAGAGGGTCTATGTGTGTGTATACATCAGTGGTGGGTTTCAAATTTTTTTACTACCAGTTCTGTGGATGTGGCTTGGTAGGTGTCGCATGGCTTAGCGGGCGTGGCTTGGTGGGCATGGCAGGGGAAGGATACTGTAAAATCTCCATTCGCTCCCCAATCCAGGGGAAGGTTACTGCAAAATCCCCATTTCCTCCCGATCAACTGGAATTTGGGAGGCAGAGAATAGATGGGGGAGGGGCCAGTCAGAATTTTTACTACCGGTTCTCCGAACTACTCAAAATTTCTGCTACCGCTTCTCCAGAACTGGTCAGAACCTGCTGAAACGCACCTCTGGTATACATATATATACATATATACAGCATATGTGTGTATGCATGTACTGTATGCATGTGGTTATATATGTGTGTTTTATATTGTGGGTTTTAAATCTGAGCCAAAATTATTTAATAATTTTAATTATTTTTAATTGATGTCTGTTTTAGTGCTTTTAATAGGCTGTACACCGTCCTGACTCCTTCGGGAGAAGGGCAGTATAGAAATAAATTATTATTATTATTATTATTATTATTATTATTATTATTATTAATTTTCTTTTGAGAATGGGCATCAGAATTTCATTGTTTAATGCGTGCCAGTGTGTTCACCGAAAAAAATGACAATAAAGGTTATTGTATCTTAAAGAAAAGATTGTTAATATTTTAGGGGGATTTTTTGTAGACAGTATTCAGGGATAATTTACAGCCTATTGGATGAAACTCTCAGCTGTACAAATAACAAGAGAGATTAAGGCCATTATAAGAATGTTCCTTTGACTGGTTCCAGGTTCTTTCCTCTGTGATTCCCCTGTGCTGGCTATGCACGAAGAGAACCTTTATACCGTTGAACCAAACCGGGTTCAAGTCCGCACCTGGCAAGTAAGCAAGTTACAAGCCCTCTGTTTGAGGAGATAGTTTGGGATTTATGGCACTGTATTTGTGATTCGAGTGAGACTCTTCTGCCCGTATGGTCTGGCCCATTAACATTATACAAAATTGTGGAAACCTTTTTTTTTTAAATTTAATTTATATGCCGCTCTTCTCCAGAGACTCAGGGCGGCTTACAATACTTTTGGGGAAAATATTTTCTAAAACCAACTTTTTTCTGGAGTAGTACCATAAAATTATATATCAATGGAAAGATAATTGAATCAAGAATGTAATGCAATAACTTTTAGGAAGGATTTGCTATTAGAATAGCAGTTACAGTTATAAAGAAGAAAAGAGAAATAGGTAGAAAAAACGAGATATGCAAAATTATTCCCATGTCAGTTAATCCTTATTTGGGTAAGCTTTAACATGAATTATGGCCTTACAATGTCTTCTCGTGGAGTGAACCAAGTCTTTGAGTTCTGCAGCTGTTATCATGTGAAACCAAGATTGAAGGATGGCTTCCATTAACTGGGTTTTATTGCTGGGTCACTTATGACTAACAAGTTTCTTTAGTCGGCTGCATAGATTTTCAACTGGGTTAAGGCAGAGGTCAGTAACCTGCGGCTCTGGAGCCCCATGTGGCTCTTTCATCCCTCTGCTGCAGCTCCCTGTCACCCAAAATATGCAACATCCACCATCATGCGATTTATTGAGCTTTTCAACCCCCGGTAGGCCAGCCATGGATAAATTCAAGAAAAGAAAAATTTCAGAAGAAAACAGAACATTTAATTCAATTACACATGCTAGTTTTGTGGCCGCTCAAGAAATAGTCAGGCACGGGAAGGGTTTTGTGGCTCTCGGTGTTTTCTTTTCTGTGGGAAACAGGTCCAAATGGCTCTTTGAATGTTTAAAGTTGCAGACCCCTGGGTTAAGATCTGGACTATTCCCAGGCCATTCCAGCAGTGGAATAGGATTATCTTGAAACGCCAAAAAAAAAAGTGGTATTATTAGCTATCAAACCTCAAAAATATACTTTTCCCAAAAGGTTTCCACAATTTTGGCCACTACTGTACAGGTAACCCATTACAGTAAATCTGCATAGCTAATTATAACAACTTAGAATGTGCGGGTGTAGGAACTGGCACCATATACAGGTAGTCCTTGAGTTACGACCAGATCATCAGCCTTTTTTTTAACCTTTTAAAAGCAGGAAGTAACGACCCCCGGGAGGGTGGGCGGAGCCTCGTGCCTCCATCGCTACCAGTTCTCCGAACCACCTGCCACCATCACTACCGGATCGCCTGATCCGGTCCAAACCGGGAGCATTTTACCCCTCATCCAAAGGGTGTTCATCCCAAATTACATAGCTAAAAGTCTGTAGAGATTTTCCATCATCCAGGTCATGGTTGTCCCAAAGATGCTTTTTCAGGAGGCAACTGGACTTTCTGGTTTTTCTTTGAAGACGTTTTCGCTTCTTATCCAAGAAGCTTTTTCTGCTCTGACAGGATAGTGGGGAATGGAATCCTTTGGGACAGCCATGACCTGGATGACGGAGAATCTCTACAGACTATTTATTCAGCAGTTTATTTCCTACTTCCTGGGAAATCCATCAGACAGCTGTCACGATCTTGGTCAGGACAGAATGACCAAGGACGACCCATCCCGGCCTAGTTTGAACCCCGCTGCGTTTCTTCTCTCCCAGGGCACCGTGAAGCAGCTGCTGTCCTTCTCTGAATCGGAAGGCAATCCTTGCTTTCTGGACGTCTGCGGGAATTACCTGACGGTGGGGACCGACTTGTCTCACTTTAAGATCTTTGATCTTTCTCGCAGGTACGGAGCTTCGTTGCGAACTTTTCCATTTGTTCATTTTTATTTTTTTTTTTTACAATTGGAATGCCATCTCTGATGATGTTGTGGCCCGCCAGTGGCCAGCAGAGCTGGCAGCAGATTCGGACAGTGAGGAGGTTGGGGAGGAACGGGGGCCAGTCCTGGAGTCTGGGGAAGGCTCAGACGAGGGCTCTGAGTCAGAGGCAGAGAGGGGGCCAAGGCCATCTGGTAGTTCTTTGCTGTCTCTGGAGCCTCTGGAATCTGACATCAGCGAGGCAGAAGAACAGCACCAGCCTGTTCCCAATGTGCACATGGGCAGAGCTGCCAGAGGACAGGAACAATGAAGAAAACAGGGTCGACTTGGGAGTAAGGCTTGGAGATGATTAGCCCCTCCCATAAGACATAAAAGAGAAGCGGACGGGACAGGAGCTTTTGCAGGAAGCAGTTAGTTCATCTGGTCAGTAAAAGCAGTGGAAAAGTTCTGTTTGACTCTGTTCTACGTTTGGCCTTGCCCTGCGTGTGACAATTAGTTCTCTGGCAGCATTCCAAGGGAGATAAGATGGGTGTTTATAAATACTCTCCTGAAAGACTGTTTGAGAAGCCTTTCGGACTGGGAATGACAATAATTTACAGCCATATGAATTAAAGAGATTTGCCGGGACGTAAGTTTGTGCTGTATACTTTCTAAGGAAGCCTAGATCAGAACAGATGATCAATTTCTCAGGCAAAAGAAAACCCAGGACAGTTCATGTGGCCTGTTCAGTCTCTCATCTTCCCACAGAGAGGCGAAGGTACATTGCAATAGCAAGGCCTTGGCGGATCTCATGCCCAGCACTCTCGGGATTGCATCCGTGAAGTGCAACACAAGCGGCAACAGAGTCAGCATTCTCCTGAGCAAGGTGAGTCTGAACAACCCCACTGTCAGGCCTGGAATCCATCTTGGGCCTTGGAGATTCAGGCCTGCCACATTTACTACTGTGGGAAATTGGGAGGGGGGATTTTAAGGAGCTAGGAAATATGTAGTCAAAATAACATTCCTTTCTTTGAGAGTCAAGGTCACTCTTCTCTGCACCTGGAGGGGCGTGACTGGGAGGCATCTCCAGTTGGGACAATGCGTTGATTGGACCATGTGATGGACTTGTGGGTGCTTTGGCAGGGGCTTGGACTTGGACTTTCTTTTGGGTGGGGAAAACCTGGAAGCTTTCAGATTTGGGTTTTCCCAGATGTGCCAATATGACATCTCTAATAAAATGGAACTTTGAGGAAACTCGTGCCTCGGAGTTTTCTTTCGTTGGGGGTGTTACTTGGAACCGTGACACCCACCTTTCACCTGAAGACCCAAAGGGAACTTGTTTAATACCACTCAATAATGCCTTGGTAAGAAGGCACTTGGCATAATGCATCCGTTTTTGGTTAACAAACACAATGATTCATTTAATAACCGTGGCAAGAAAAGTTGTAAAATGCGGCAAACTCACTTAACAAATGTTTCACTTCACAATATTAATTTTAGACTCCATTGTATTCCTAACTGGAGGATTACCTGTAAAAAAAAATTGAGATTATAGAAAGAGTGCAGAGAAGAGCAACAAAGAGGATTAGGGGACTGGAGGCTAAAACATACGAAGAATGGTTGCCGGAACTGGGTGTGTCTAGTTTAATGAAAAGAAGGACTAGGGGAGACATGATAGCAGTCTTCCAATATCTCAGGGGCTGCCACAAAGAAGAGGGAGTCAAGCTATTCTCCAAAGCACCTGAAGACAGAGCAAGAAGCAACGGGTGGAAACTAATCAAGGAGAGAAGCAACTTAGAACTAAGGATAAATTTTTCTAAGGATGAGAACAATTAACCAGTGGAACAACTGGCCTCCATAAGTTATGAATGCTCCAACACTGGAGGTTTTTAAGAAGAGATTGGACAAGCACTTGTCTGAAACGGTACAGAGTTTCCTGCCTGAACTAAGTTGAACTAGAAAACTTCCAAGGTCCCTTCCGATTCTGATAGTCTGTTATTCTGGAACATCAAACCACCAGGCCAAGTTGGGCTTAAGTCAGTCTTTCCCAACTTCAGCCATTTGAAGATGGGTAGACTTGAATTATCGGAATTCCCCAACAGGCCAGGGAATTCTGGGAATTCAAGTCCACTCCTCTTGAAGCAGCCAAGGTTGAAAAACACTGGTTTAAGTGAAGAGTTGGTATTACGTAGCCAAGTCCTGTGCTCGCGTTATTCCCCACCCTCACCCCCAATTTTTTATCTGCATTCAAGGAACTAGCAAGCCAGATACAGTGTATAGTTCAAGCAGGTTTGACTTTTCCCATTAAAAAGAAAAAAATCTGGACAGATTTTTTAAAGATTTGGGGGAACCTAATTGGAGACTTTTGAAGGGGAAGCTCTTCCTTTAAGGCAGAGGTCTTCAAACTTGGCAGCTTTAAGACTTGTGGACTTCAACTCCCAGAACTCTACAGCCAGCCTAGGATAGCTGGCTGGAGAATTCTGGGAGTTGAAGTCCACAAGTCTTAAAGCTGCCAAGTTTGAAGACCTCTGCTTTAAGGCATTTGTGAGTTGCTGGAATTCAAGAAATGACCGGCTCCACGTTAATAATACTGTGGAAATTATCTGGGAATATTATCGATTTTTTCTGTTTAGTACTTTCTGGTTTTCTCGGCTATCATTCCTACAGTGAGTCAGTCGTCTCCCTTTTTTTTCGTTGTTATAGGCTGATGGCAGTTTCGATCCTAGGATTTGTTTCTACGACATTGAAATGGACACCGTCACCCTGTTTGACTTTGAGTCAGGACGACAGAGAGATGCTAAGGATATGCTCTCCTTGGGACAGGAGACTGAAGGGTGAGGTTTTACCTTTTTCAGTTAGGTATTGTGGAATATAGATGAGTTTTTATAAAAAGCAACATGTCCAGGGATGGGCTCCTAGGGGTTTGGGAAAACCTCTAGCTAAGATTCTGTGCAGTTTGGGGAACACCCAAATCCCACTCCTGGCTGGCCCCGCCCACCCCTCCCCTCCTCATGTGACCCGTTTTGGATGCAGGTAAGTGCAGGGTGTGCGTGGAGGCTTGAGGAGGGCGAAAAACAGGCCTACCAAAAGTTCTGGAAGGGTCTCCAGAGGGCCTTCAGAGCAGTGGTGAATTCTAAACCAGTTTACTACCGGTTTGCTGGCTGCATATGCGTGCTGCACATCAAATGCGCACTGCATATGCGCAGTGCATACCACACACCAAATGTGAAGCGCAAATGCTTTTAAAAGGTAAAAAAAAAGGCTCTGACGATCGCGAGGCACAGCCGTGATCACCAGAGCCTTTTTATGTAACTGTTAAAAGCAAAAAAGCAAAACCTTCTGCGCATGTACAAAACACACACTTCCTGGTTAAAACCAGGAAGTAATGGCAACCGGGCGGGTGGGCGGAGCCTCATGCCATGATATTGGTACCAGTTTGCCGATCCACCTGCCGCGATCACTACTGGATCACGCAATCCGGTCCGAGCATTTCACCCCGCTCCAGAGCCTGGGGAGGCCATTTTCGCCCTCCCAGAGGTTCGAGGAAAGCTTCCGGAGCCAGGGGGTGGGGTGAGGGGGCAAAAAGGGCCGCCCCGCTATGGTTCAGGAGGCCAATTAGGCCACGCCCACCCAACAACCGGGCCGAGAACCCTTTGCTAAAATTTTTGAAGCCTAGCGCTGAACACGTCTCATTCTTTTCCAATCTTTACATTCTTGCCTATCTAAATCTTACAAAGTTCTGTTCGATTTTGCCTGGATTTGAACACAAGCCAAGAGATGCTTGGTTTGCAACTGGCATATATTTGATACCGGCATTCAGCATATTGCCCAGCATAGTTTTTGCCCTCTCCAGTCCCCAGGAGCACTCTGCAGGTCTCCCAAATCCTCCGCGCATCCCGTTTTTGCCAAAAATGGGACATGCGGGAGGTGATTCAAGAGGCCAGAAACAGGGCCGTATTCAGTTATAAGATGCACAGATATTTCCGCCCACTTTTTTGAGGGGGTGGGGAGAAGTGTGTCTCATAGTCCGAAAAATATGGTATGTAATTTCTTAATAGAAAATGAAAGATCCAGCAGGGGTCACTGTGCAATTAAAAGGTTTATCTTCACGCTCAAGGAAAGCATGAACATCTTGCAATGGTTTTTTATGGAATATGTGCCTGGTTAGTAGAATATTTTCCTGCTGTGTGATGGGTGCGTGCCAGACGCAAACCCACAGGAACTTTTATGTCACATGGGTTATTTTGTTATTATTCCTTTATGATCTCAGAAGGGGTCTTCTTTTATTGGCCTGTTCTTTGGTGGGGTGGCGGGGGGGGAGGGGAGAGGAAAGTCTGTTTTTTTTCCCCCTCTTCTAGTGGAAGATGAATTTTGGGAATGGTTCTCTTGTTTACGTCGACGTCATTGGCTTTGAAACATTTGCACCATTGTTCTGATCTTTGCAAGCCACCCTTTGAGTGCACACAATGGGACAAGGCAGCAGGAGGCCAGCTGGTTGTTGCAGGACCATGGAAAGCTCCACCTTTCTGGTTGAACAGGGATAGAGCCCTTTTATGCCTCCAGGGCCAAATGTCTTCTCTCAGACTCCTCCCCTTCCTTAAAGGGGCAGGGCTCTTTTTGAAGCCTAGCCTGGGGCATGTTGATTGGTTATATTTATTTATTTAGTAGTAGTAGCTGGATACCCATGCTTCGCTACGAAACTATGTGATCGGGCTTGATAACTTGGCAGTTAAAGCTTGAAACTTAATGAGTAGTTACGATTGGGCTTGATACATTGACACTTAAAGCTTGAAAATTTATGTAGGATGTGTAATTCCTTAGCATCAGAGCGTGTTAATATAAGGCAACTGGAAGTTGGAACAGAGTCCTTTTCAGATGGGGAGGGGGAGTAGAATGTCTAACTCCTTAGCATTGGAGTGTGTTAATATAGGCAACTGGCAGTTGGAACAGAGTCCTTTTCAGGTGGGGAGGTGGAGTAGAACGTCTAACTCCTTAGCATCAGAGGGTGTTAATATAAGGCAACTGGCAGTTGGAACAGAGTCCTTTTCAGGTGGGGAGGGGGAGTAGAACATCTAACTTCTTAGCATCAGAGCGTGTTAATAATAATATAAGAAATACTAATGATCTGATGGGTCATTTCGAAAAATCCTTTCTTAGTAAGCACCTAGAAGCCAAAAGGAAAGGTTTGCAAAAAGGGATCCCAGGACTCTGGGACATTGCAACGGCCATAACTATTAACAGAATAACAGAATGACCTTTTTTTGTGGCCAATCCATATTGACCCTTCGAGTTTTGCATTGGAACCAAGATTTTATAAAGCCAACACATTGGCATAAAAATATGTAATGAATAGAATAACAGAGTTGGAAGGGACCTTGGAGGTCTTCTAGTCCAACCCCCTGCTAGGCAGGAAACCCTACACCAAAATGGTATAGGGTTTGCTGCCTGAGGAGGTGGCTGGACTAGATGACCTCTAAGATCTCTGATGGCTCAGCAGACTAAAGCAGTGTTATTAACTGTTATTAACATTCAGCTGCCTGCAATTACTGCAAGTTCAAATCCCACCAGGCTCAAGGTTGACTCAGCCTTCCATCCTTTCTAAGGTAGGTAAATTGAGGACCCAGTTTGTGGGGGCAATAAGCTGACTTTGTATAAAATATACAAAAGTATGAAGGCTATTGCTTGACGCATTGTAAGCCACCCTGAGTCTCCGAAGAAGGACGGCATATAAATCAAATTAAAAAAAAAAAAAGATCCCTTTGAACTCTGTTACTCTGTTAATATTTCTGACAGTTGCAATGTCCCAGAGTCAATTGCCAAGCATCTGAATTTTGATCACATGACCTGGGGGATGCTACAGCAGTCGTAAGTATGAAAAATGGTCATAAGTCACTTTTTCCAGTGCCATTGTAATTTTGAACGGTCACTAAATGTACCGTTGTAAGTCAAGGACTACCTTAAATATGACCCAGCCGTGTTGCAGCAGCTGCCAAAAGAGCCAACACAGTTCTGGGCTGCATCGACAGAGGGATAGAATCAAGATCACGTGAAGTCTTAAGACCACTTTATAAGGCCTTGGTAAGGCCACACTTGGAATCCTGCATCCAGTTTTGGTCGCCACGATGTAAAAAAGATGTGGAGACTCTAGAAAGAGTGCAGAGAAGAGCAACAAAGATGATTAGGGGACTGGAGGCTAAAAAATATGAACAACGGTTGCAGGAACTGGATATGTCTAGTTTAATGAAGAGAAAGACTAGGGGAGACATGATAGCAGTCTTCCAATATCTCAGGGGCTGCCCCAAAGAAGAGGGAGTCAAGCTATTCTCCAAAGCCCCTGAGATATTGGAACAGTGGGTGGAAACTAATCAAGGAGAGAAGCAACTTAGAACTAAGGGGAAATTTCCTGACAGTGAGAACAATTAATCAGTGGAACAACTTGCCTGCAAAAGTTGTGAATGCTCCAACACTGGAAGTTTTTAAGAAGAGGTTGAATAACCATTTGTCTGAAGTGGTGTAGGGTTTCCTGCCTAAGCAGGGGGTTGGACTAGAAGACCTCCAAAGTTCCTTCCAGTTCTGTTATTATATTATATCTTGTCCACCTGCATTTGTATACTTAGATATATTTACATATGTTCTGCTAAAGGTTACTAGTTAGATTCACCCATCTTGATTGTGTTGTCTGCCTAGGAAAACCACTTCTGTATATCCAGGACTGTGTAACCGAATCCCTACAAGTCACTTCTGGGATCAGAACGAGCCAAGGCTGTTTGTATGTGAAGCAGTTCTGGACCCTAATCAACAGTCATTGGATAAGAAGCAAGAAGCGTCAGAAAGTTTGGTACGTTCGACTTTGATCTTCCTTTGAGATTTTGATTGTTGATGTTCTGGCCCCGTGCCCAGAAATAACCCCCCCTCAGACAACCAGAGGCTAATGAACTGGCAGGCAACCAAGTGAGATGATAACAAAGGTCGGCAGCAATCCGCAGCTGCTTGCCAATGTCTTTATTAAAAGGTCCGTCACATACACACCAAAGCTGAGACGCAGGGCCGATTCAAAACCGGGATCCACTTATCTTTGTTTTGTTCGTCACAAAGATATGGCTACAATCCCTCACTTATATAGTCTGGTAGGAGGCGTGGTCCACCAGCTAATCACGACCACACCTTTTCCTCTGCTGGGCTCTCCTG
Source organism: Coluber constrictor foxii (assembly GCA_038048745.1). Classification (NCBI taxonomy): domain Eukaryota; kingdom Metazoa; phylum Chordata; class Lepidosauria; order Squamata; family Colubridae; genus Coluber; species Coluber constrictor. The sequence continues at coordinate 8,886,288 of CM075973.1, forward strand.
TCTCTCCGATGCTGCTGAGGGTCCAACCAAAACTCACTCCCCTCGTCAATGTCCTCCTGTGGCTGCGGGGACGAGCTTGGCTCTGGGCCTATCTCCTGCCCTTCGGTGTCCTCCGGAGGCATTGCCAGAGAGGAGAGTCCTGGAGAAGGAGGCCTTGCCAACTCCTCTCCCTCACTCTCAGAGCCCTCCCCTGCTGATGACGCAGGCTCAGGCAACGGAGCCACAACAGTTGAGTTGGTATTTGGACATTGTAGTCGGCTGTTCTTCGGTGAGAGTCTTCACTCCGTTATTGTAGAATGAATGATATTCAAGATCGTTCAGGTCCTTTTTCATCGGGGGGAAAAAAAACTAACGTGCACAAAATCCTGTAGCAGTAATCATTTAAAATTAGATTGTGGGGAGTATAATATGACATGGGAATTTTTTTATCTGTCACATATTATATATTGGCCTGAATTCCTCCTGTTATTCTTGAACGTATTTTCAGGCTCTGCCAAAGGAATAATTCCTCATTTAGGTGACAGCACCTGCCGGTGAATAATGCTTCCGTTGTACCTTTGAACGGTTGCTAAACGAATGGTTGTAAGTGGAGGACTGTCTGTGAATGGAATTCCGATTTAATTTTTCCAAGAGTTTCTCCGTTGAATTGCAAAGCATGCGATTCCTAAATGCCAAAGCTGCCTAGTTTTGCATTGCAGAACGTGGCACATTATGGTCTAGCAAAGGAGAGGAAGCTCATCTGCAGCAGGGGTGCCTTCAGTTTCTTGATTGACAACCCCTGCCAACTGAAAAGGGAAAATAAAACCAAACCTACCGAAGGATATTGCGCCACGAAGCCCAAATCATGCTCCATTTCCCCTTCCAGGTTGACGTGCTGGTAGTGTCTTTCTTCAGCACCGAAGAGCATGGTCTTCTGCTCCAGGACAGTTTTCAACTGCCATCAACTTACCAGTCTCTTCTGGGCATGGAGGTGCCACACTATTACTTTGCCAAAAAGGTGAGTTGCTCTTCCTAAAGGAGAAAGATTCTCCCTAGGAGAAATTTTTCCTAGGGCAGTGTTGACGAACCTAAGGCACGCGTGCCAGAGGTGGCACTCGGAGCCCTCTCTATCGGCATGTGCGCTGTCACCCTAGCCCAACTCCATCATGTTTCTCCCGCAGGGGGGAGAGAGAGAGGGAGGGAGGGAAAGAGAGAGAGAGGGAGAGGAAGAGAGAGGTAAAGAGAGAGAGGGAGGGAGGGGAAGAGGGGGGAGGAAAAGAGAAAGGGGAAAGAGAGGGAGGGAGGCAAGGAAAGAAAGGGAGGGAGGGCAAGAGAGAGAGGGAGGGCAAGAGAGAGAAAGAGAGCGAGAAAGGGGGGAAGAGAGGGAGGGAGGGAAAGAGAGAGGGAAGAGAGAAGTAAAGAGAGAGGGGGAGAGAGGGAAAGAGAGAGAGAGAAAGGGGGAAGAGAGAGAGGGAGGGGAAGAGGGGGGAGGGAAAGAGAAGGGAAAGAGAGGGAGGGAGGCAAGGAAAGAAAGGGAGGGATGGAAAGAGAGAGAGGGAGGGGAAGAGAGAGAAAGAGAGCGAGAAAGGGGGGAAGAGAGAGGGAGGGAGGGAAAAACAGAGAGAAAGAGGGGAAAGAGAAAGAGAGAGAGGGAGGGAAAGAAATAATATAATATTTCAAAAGCAGAAAAAAAGCAAAGCTGGCGGGGGAATTCTGGGAGTTGAAGTCCGCCAGGCTTAAAGTTTGCCAAGGTTGCAGACCCCTGTTTTAAACGACCACCACCAACAACAAAAAAAAGATCAGTGTAATTCTGTTTTACCTTGTAGTAAAAACAGAGTTTAGTTTGTGAATTTCACTCTTGTGTTCTGTTGCTGTTTCTTTTTTTTTTCCAATATACATTTTTAACGTATATTTTTTTGCTGTTCCTCTCATTCTGTTCCTTTCTCTCTCTCTTTTTTTTTTAATTTCTGCTAACCCATAGTTGTTGTTTTGGAGAGACTCTGTCTATAAACCTTATGTAAGTCATTTGTAATGCTCTTTTTCTCTCTATTCTTTAGTTTTGTTACGCCAGGTTTTCCTCACTTCATTGTCTGTGTTTATCCTTTGCGATTTTCTAAAAGAAATAAAATAAAACCTTCGTCATTGTCTGGGAAAAACGTTCCCTCCAATCTTCGTTTCATTTTTAGTGAAAGCGTACGGACAATGACGGGTTTTAGGGAAATGCTTCATGAGTTGAAGACACTGTTCTGAATGCTTAAACAGAAGGGTGGGGGATCGGGTGGGCCTTGCCTAGAATAAAGCCCCAGACAGCATGATACTTGGACGAAAGAGCAGGCTCCAGTGAATTGAATAAACTATTAAGTCATCCACAGTATTATTTTATTATGTGATAAGGATGAGCTAATGGTACTCAGAAGTGCGGTAAGATAACATGTGGGGCTATGGCTTAACCAATTTATAATCATCGTTAAGACTAAAGGAAGCAAATTAGATATCAACAGCATTGTTGCATTCTTGTGACATCATGCTGGTGTGTGTGTGTGTGTATGTGATTCTTAGCATCCGTGTGGACTCCCGGTGACTACCTAGACCTATCCGTGCAGTTTTCATGGCAAGATTTCAGAAGTGGTTTGTCATTTGCCTGCTTCCTAGGGCTGAGAGGGAAGGACTGGCTCAAGATCACCCAGCTGGCTTTGTGCCTAAGGCAGGACTAGAACTCACAATCTCCCCGTTTGTAGCCAGGTGCCTTTACTAAGAACCAAATTGGCTCTCACTGATACTTTCATGTGAACATCTCAGATCCTTCCTTCCAACATTCTCTCTCTCTGTCTCTCCCTCCCTCCACCCCTCTCTCTCTGTCGCTCCCCCTCCCTCTCCCTCTCCCTCTCTCCCTCTCCCTCCCCCTCTCTGTCTCTCCCTCCCACCACTCCCTCTCTCTCTCCCTCCCTCTCCCTCTCCCTCTCTCTCCCTCTCTGTCTCTCCCCTCCCCCTTTCTCTCTGTCTCTCCCTCCCACCACCCCATCTCTGTTTCTCTCTCTCCCTCCCTCTCTCTCCCTCTCTCTCTGTCTCTCCCTCCCTCCACCCCTCTGTCTCTCCCCCTCTCTCCCTCTCTCCCTCTCTGTCTCTCTCTCTCCCCCCTCTCTCTGTCTCTCCCACCATCCCATCTCTGTTTCTCTCTCCCCCTCCCTCTCTCTACCTCTCCCTCTGTCTCTCTCTGTCTCCCCCTCTGTTTCTCCCTCTTTCCGTGTTTCTCCCTCCCTCTTTCTGTCTCTCCCTCTCTCTTTCTGTGTCTCTCCCTCCCTCTCCCTCTCTCTCTCTGTCTCTCCCTCTCTTTCCCTCTGTCTCTCTCTCTCCCTCTCTGTCTCTCTTTCCCTCTCTCTCCCTCCCTCTCCCTCTCTGTCTCTCTCCCTCCCACTCTCTCCCTCTCTCTGTCTCTCTCTCTCCTTCCCTCCCTCTCCCTCCCTCTCCCTCTCTCCCTCTCTCTCTCTCACACACACACAAATACACACATGCCACAAATATTTTGATTGCCAGGTGTAATTAGTACTTTCTTTTCAGCCGGAAGCTGAGAAGAAGGATGAGATAGAACCTGGCGGGATCCCGCTGCATCAGATGGTGGCTAGAAGACCGCTGAGAGATTTCATTGGGCTGGAAGAATGCGACAAGACGACCTGCGAAGCGATGCTTAACTTCAGTTTCTACCTGACCATTGGAGACATGGATGAGGCCTTCAAGTCTATCAAACTCATCAAAAGGTAGGATGGTTTGGGGTTTTCCCTTATTTCTCTTTTTCTCTGGTGTGACGATCCCTCGATTACTGGAGAGAAGAGATCAATTGATCTCAGGTTGGTGGTGTTCATTGACCTTAGAATGGTGGTGTCCCTGGCGTTGCTATGAAAGCTGCATTTATTTTGTCTTTTATGTCCTTGTTTCTGTGCCTTTTGGTGTTCTGCTTATTCTGAAACCCAAATTTTATCGCATAATTTTAGCTCCATGAGGTAAACTAGATGAGGCAATCAACTCCCCGGGAAATCTATCTATACCAAGAGATGATATAATAATAGAATTCGACAAGTCCTTTTGTGCTTTCCCTCCCTTCTTTTCTATATACCAGTGAAGCAAGGAGATGTTTGCCTGAGCTGCTTCGGAATATGTTTTACCGGTGCCACAGGTGGCACGTGGCGCCATATTGGTGGGCACGCAAGTGTTGCCTTAGCTCAGCTCCAGCACGCTCCAGCCAACTGATTTTCAGGCCTTCTGGTTCCACTGGAAGTCGGGAAACTGGCTGTTTCCAGCCTCCAGAAGGCCTCCGGGAGGATGGGGAAGGCTGTTTTGCCCTCCCCAGGCTCCTAGAAAGCCTCTGGAGCCTACTGGGGAGGGGGGGAAAATGGGCCTACCGGGCCCACTGTGCCATCACGTGCCAAAAACAGGGGGAAGTGTGTGTGTGTGTGGGGGGGGGGGTCACGTGTGCATGCGCGACAGGCGGGGCGCATTGAATTATGGATGTGGGCACCTGCACCCGTGACCCCCCCACCCTCCCCTTGCTTTTGGCACATGACGGCAAAAAGCTTAGCCATCACTGGCCTAGATAATGGGTCTTGTACATTTCTGTTATTCTCCACCCATAGCAAAGTTACCCTAGGATTGCAAATAGACCTGATGCAGGAGATTTGACTCAGGAAAGCTAATTGTTGGGATATTTATTATATGAACAGCTCGGTTATCCAATAATATTCAGCCAAAGGTACCCAGTTTCCCCCAAAATAAGACTCAAGCGGGAAAAAATCCCTAATGCGTCTTTTAGAGCAAAAATTAATATAAGACCCGGTCTTATTTTCAGGGAAACATGGTATCAGAATTTTTAAAATTACAAGCTGGGACAGAATAACAGAGTTGGAAGGGACCTTGGAGGTCTTCTAGTCCAACCCCCTGCCCAGGAAGGAAACCCTCCACCACTTCAGACAAATGGTTATCCAACATCTCCTTAAAAACTTCCAGTGTTGGAGCATTCACAACTTCTGGTGGCAAGTTGTTCCACTGATTCATTGTTCTCACTGTCAGGAAATTCCTCCTTAGTTCTAAGTTGCTTCTCTCCTTGATTAGTTTCCACCCATTGCTTTTTGTCCTGCCCTCATGCACTTTGGAGAATACGTTGATCCAAGCTATTGATTGATCATCAAGCTTCTTATAGGTTGAAAGTCATGTCCTTATGTACCGATTTTCATTTACACCAAAAAGCTATGTAACTAATTTTTAAGATAGCCTATCAACTCCAACCCCCCCCCCCCCAACTCTTGAGTTTCCTGGATAAAAGGACTGGACAGTGCTTTCTGTGGCAGCCCCCAAAATATTTAAATATAAAACCTCCTGAGCTCTTTCCTTCTTTTTTTTTTTCTTTCCTTTAAAGGCAAATCTACCATTTTAGCTTTATTTCCATCTCTAAAACGAACACCGCGAATTCAACTCTTTAACAGTGGAATCACAGGCAGAACTATTTGTTTTTAATTTCACATGATAATGATGGTTATTGCAATATTAGCAGAAGTAATAATACATCTTCAATATTCTAGTATTTAAAATCTTTTGGTAAATGGCGGTTAAGTAGAGCACATTTTTACGCTGTAGAATTTTCCTAGGAAGCAGGCAGGCAAGTTGAAGTGAAACCCAAATTTTGATTAAAGGACCAGTCTCTTTAGTCCCAGCAAGGCAGCTTTCTGAATATAAGAAAGACTCCAAGCGTGCTTTGAAGTGAGATGTAAAGTCTGGAACATAACCTGCCTTGAGCCAGCCAGGCTCAAGGTCGACTCAGCCTTCCATCCTTTATAAGGTGGGTAAATTGAGGACCCAGTTTGTTGGGGGCAATAAGCTGACTTTGTATAAATATAAATATACAAAAGTATGAAGGCTATTGCTTAACGCATTGTAAGCCGCCCTGAGTCTCCGGAGAAGGGCGGCGTATAAATCAAATTTTAAAAAAACCAAAACTGTATTCAGGGATCGGCTTCAAAAATTTTAGGTTCTCTATCCAGTTGCTGGGAGGGCGTGGCCATGGTGGGTGTGGCCTAGTCAACCTCCTGCACCGGGGGGGGGTATTTTTTGCCCTCCCCGGGCTCTGGAGGCTTTTTTTGAGCCTCCAGGAGGGTGAAAATGGCCTCCCCAGGCTCTGAAGGCTGGAAAAGGCCCGTTTCCGGCCTTCCCGAATTTCTGGTAGGCCCGTTTTTCACCCTCCCAAGTCTCCTCGCGCACCCTGCACTTACCTGCATTCAAAACAGGGGACTCCTGGGAGAGGCCAGCCAGGAGTGGGATTTGGGGGTTCTCCGAACTGCACAGATCTTAGCTAGAGGTTCTCCCGAACCCCTGCGAACCTCCAGCAGCCCACCCCCGACTGTTACTACAATGTGAATTTTCTCATCCCAATTTGCATATTTTATAAGACAGAATTTACTGGGAGGTAGAATACACATGTAGGTAAAAGAATTTATAACAACATTAAGGTGCCCAAAAGGATTATATTGGTAGCCATTTTACTAATTTCAATCATAATTGTCCACATCTATTATCTTCTAGGTATATTCTACAACACATAGTGCTAAAGACGTCAAAATACTTCGTAAATGTTGCACAATATTCTTATATTACTTTTCTCTCTAACAGCAGGCTTTTGGTCCTCTAAACAGTTACCACGATTGTTTTAAAGAAATCAGTTGTTACATCCAGAATAGAAATAATTCCTCAAGAACTTCAAGCGGGCATATACAATTTAAACTTTCCCGTTTGTTTCGCTTAGGTTACTGTATTTTCCTGCGTATAAGACTACTTTCTAACACACAAAAATCTTCTCAAAAGTCGGGGGTCGTCTTATACGCCGGGTCTCATTCTCCTGTAACCAGGCAGACCAGCCCATAAGGCTCTGACGAGCCTTAAATGGCTCTGAGGAGGGTCGTCTTATACGCCCAGTCGTCTTATACGCCGGAAAATACGGTAAGTTGTTTATTAAGGCTTCGGTAGTGAGTGATATACCCGTTTCTGTCTTTTATTCGGCATCCTATTAAGTCATACTATGAAGCTCAAGAGCTGGCTTCATTATTTCCTTTCTGAAGAAGAAGAAGAAGAAGAAGAAAAGGATGGAAAGCGGAAAGCTAAAGCAAAGTTTTGAAGCGGTTATATTACAAACGTCTCTAAGAAAGAGACATTAAATATCTTAGGTCAACAGCCTCATCATCCAATCCGTTTTTTTTCCCCTTCCGTCCTTACCTCTATAGTATCCTTCGTCACTGGTTAAATATTTTGCGAGACGTTCTATCAAATGTTATACCGAATATATTTGTGTGTATCAGGGATCTATTCATCCGATAGCCATTTCTGATGGATTTTTTTTCCCCTCCCCGTTCGATCAATAAGGAATAAATTCTGGCCTTCCATAAATTTAGTAAGCCGGTCTTCCCGCCTCATTGAAGCATTTTCTGAAGCGGCCCTGGTTTGATTTTAGATTTCAGCACAGGTAGTCCTCGACTTGCGATGGTTTGCTTAGTGACGGTTCAAAGTTACGACGGCACCGCAAAATGTGACTTGCGACCATTTTTCACACTTACGACCTTTTCAGCATTTTGATCATGTGATCAAAATTCAGATGCTTCGCCACTGGCTCCTATTTATGACAGTTGTTGTGCCCCAAGGTCACATGATCGATTCCCCTTTTGCGACCTTCTGGCAAAGCCAAGTCAACGGGGGAAGACGGATTCACTTAACAACCGGGTTACTAACTTATCAACTGCAGTGATTCGCTTAACAGCCACGGCAAGGAAGGTCATCGAATGGGGCAAAACTCACTCGACACATGTCTCGCTTAAGAACAGAAATGTCGGGCTCAATTGTGGTCGTAAATCAAGGACTGCCTGTATCTCTGTTTCCTGCCTAAGCAGGGGGTTGGACTAGAAGACCTCCAAGGTCCCTTCCACCTCTGTTATTCTATTCTATTCTATTTTGGTTTCAGCACTTGGGCCAAAATAATAATAATAATAATAATGCTACAATTTAGCACCAAATCTGAAAAAAAATGCCCAGCCATCAATTTTTGATTTAAATAATTGCTAATGATGGAAAGATGATGGAAAGAGAAAAGCCGACTCTTCCCGATGTGGGTAATGCAGATATGATGAAGGATGACAGCTTGAGAATGAACCTCTTTGTCAAGAGTTAAGCGGCATGGAAATGTTTCTACAAAATTGGCTTTAAAGACTAATAAGCCTGAAATCTTAAATATTTCATGCCCTGTTAAAAGAAATTTCTGCCAAGCTTTCCCAAACAGTACAATTATCCCTGGTTGTCTTTAATTTTGGAACACTTGCATCAAAGCGAGAATAATTGTTCCGGCCAGGTTCTATGCCTCTCAAATTTTGCATATATATCAGTGGTGAAATTCAATTTTTTTTTACTACCGGTTCTGTGGGCGTGGTTTGGTGAGCATGGCAGGGGAAGGATACTGCAAAATCCCCAATCCCACCCCACTCCTGGGGGAAGGATATTGCAAAATCTCCACTCTCACCCCACTCCTGGGGGAAGGATACTGCAAAATCCCCATTCCCACCCCGCTCTGGGACCAGCCAGAGGTGGTATTTGCCAGTTCTCCAACCCAAGATTGAGAGTATCTTGGCGATGTTTCAACGAGGTCCCGCTCGTCATCTTCAGGCTGGTACCTTCAGCTTCGTGCCTGTGCGAGCAAACCGTGATGGGAGACGGCAGCTCCAATCACACTTTCCTCGCACAGACACGAAGCTGAAGGTACCAGCCTGAAGATGACGAGCGGGACCTCGTTGAAACATCGCCAAGATGCTCTCAATCTTACACGGGAAAAGACCCGAATAAGCCAAGACATACCCATGAAAATCTACAATATATATATATATATATATATATATATATATATATGTATGTATGTATGTATGTATGTATGTATGTATGTATGTATGTATGTATGTATGTAGGTCTTTGGTTATTTGGGTCTTCTCCCGTGTAAAATTGGAAGTATCTTGGCGATGTGTTGATGAAGTCTCATTCATCATCTTCAGGCTGGTGTTCTCGGCTTCGTGCTTCCAGGAGCAATTGCTCCTGGAAGCACGAAGCCGAGAACACCAGCCTGAAGATGAGCCTGAAGATGACGAATGAGACTTCATCGAAACATCGCCAAGACACTTCCAATTTTACGCAGGAGAAGACCCGAATAACCAAAGACCTACATACAAACATCCGCGAAAACCTCAGAAAACATATATATATATATATATATATATATATATATATATATATATATATATATATATATATATATATATATATATATATATATATATTTCTTATATTTGTAGGTTAATGTGTGCATTTCTTTTTAGGCCAGGTTTTTCCTACATAACTGAGATCTTTTAGAACCACTACCGAGTGAAATGTAGTGAAATGTAGTGAATTGTGATTTCACTCGGTAGTGGTTCTAAAAGATCTCAGTTATGTAGGAAAAACCTGGCCTAAAAAGAAATGCATATATATATATATATATATATATATATATATATATATATATATATATATATATATATTCCATGTATGATGTGCCATATGCTAAATAATCTATTTGCATAATTAATTCTCTTTAAATTTTATATATTTTTAAAAAAACTTCCAATTGTACCAAATGGACAAAAAGAGAGAACAGCTGGCATTTCTTCTTTCAGCCCTCTCTTACGGCTGGTTCCAACGAAGGAACATTTCTGTAACTGAGCCCTCGAATCTGTTGGTTACTTTCGCACGGAAACGACTTAAATATTGAAAGAAGGGGGTTGCCTTTTCCCGTTGCCAGATTCTCACAAAATCCATCAGAGTATATAGCTCCACACTCTTCTTCTTCTTCTTCTTCTTTTTTTCTTTTTGGCTAAAAATCCATCCAGATGGTTGAGCTGTTAATATCTTACGCTGTACATTAGGATCAAGAAAAGCATTGCAGAATGTAGTGAGTTAGACGAGAGGGCTTCAAACTTGGCAGCTTCAAGACTTGTGGACTTCAACTCCCAGAATTCTGCTCTAAAGTATCGGTGGCCAAGAATTTTTTCCCCTGCCTGCCAAACTTGGCAGTCTTAAAGCTGCCAAGTTTGAAGACCTCTGAGTTAGACAGACAGACAGACAGATACAGATGAACATGGCCCATCTAAGCAATACAGCTAGTCCTCAACTTAGAACAGTTCTTTTTTTGACCGCTCAAAGTGAAAAACATGTGGCTTAGGACTGTTTTTGCACCCTTTATGACCTGTGCAGCGTCCCCCATGATCCCGCGATCAAAATTCAGGGGCTCGGCAAACCGCTTCGTATTTATGACCATCGTTTTGCTCCAAAATCACAGGAACCCCTTTCATGACAAGTAAAAGTCGAAGGGTAACTTGCTCACTTCATAAGCAAGTTACCCACTTGAAACAAATGTCGTAAAACGGGGCGCAGCTCGCTTAGCCCGTGTCTCCCTTAACCACGGAAATTTGGGGCTCAGTTTTGGTCGTAAGTTGAGGACTCCCCATAATGATGGGCTTCTCTTAAGCAAAGAGTGATTTTAAATTACATCGCCTATGTATAAGGAAGCAGTCAGTTTTTTGGGGGAGGGGGGGTGTTTCTTTGGTTTTTTTAAAAAATCCGCTTGTGTGGTTGTATCGCCCTCTTTCCGTCTCCATATTCTCAGCACGGGGACTCCACGTAGTCATTCTCCAGTCCTCGCCGGAAGCGAGCGGTCAGCGTGCGGCTGATCACGATGACTCGGGGGGCCATGCAGTCCTCCCGCCGATGAAGGATATTCCATATCAGGATGGCTGCAGCCAATGTGGCTAAGAGACACGCCCCAATGTTCAGGTAGCAAGACCAGGACAGGCTGGTGTAGGGTCCAATGCGGTAGAAAGTCACCAGGCCGATGACCAGAACAAAACCTGAAAGAAAACGAAATCGGAATCTCACTTTAAAACATATTCCCAGGATGTCAAAATCCAGGAGGGACAAATCTTTTGCAGGAAGGACAACATTGTGACATGAGGGACAGTATTAAGACATACAGGCCCAGAGACATGCCTGGGTAGACATTCATTCTTTCAAAGATTCCCCCAAAAGCTAACCACAAGAATTTGCTTCTTTTCTTCCAAAGTGCACATCAAAATGATTATTTAAATTACTCCAGTGGTGAAATCCAATTTTTTTTTTACTACTGGTTCTGTGGGCGTGGCTTGGTGGGCATGGCAGGGGAAGGATATTGCAAAATCTCCATTCCCTCCCCACTCTGGGGCCAGCCAGAGGTGGTATTTGCCGGTTCTTCGAACTACTTAAAATTTCCACTACCGGTTCTCTGAACTACTCAAAATTTCCACTACCGGTTCTCCGAACTACTCAAAATTTCCCCTATCTTACTCTTGAGGAGACCTCCTCCTGAGGAGCCACTCCTGCCTTTTGGCGCCTGTGCATTGAGAAGAGGCTCCTCCTCTTCTTTCTCTTCACTTAAAGGAGCTTCTGGAGGTTCTGAAGGCCCTGGTTGAATCCACGCCTCTGGCACCACATCTTCTCCTGCCTCCTCACTGTCCAACTTGAGCACCAGCTTCACAGGCTGCTGGCTCAGCACCACACCAGCCTCCTCGCTGTCGGAATCAGCTACTAGCTGCAAAGGCCGCGTACTGGCCCCAACACACACACAGAAAGTTTCCTACACAACACAAATCCTACCACCAGGATTTGCGCCCCTGTGTTTTTACTCCAAGAAGCCCAAAATTTAAGTCTTGGATGCTTTCAAGGAAGAATCCGCCGCAGAAAGATGGACATTTTTGAACGGGAAAACACATCCATAAAATTTCCCTGGGAAATTTCTTTATCTGGAGATGGATTTCCTCCTGCGAAATGGCAGGAAAGAGTCCGGTTTTAAAAGCGCGGCACTGTTTTGCTTTTCTTCACGCGGTCTTCTCCCACTGGATCTTGAAGACCTTTATGAACATGAAATATTATCCCACCAACCGCTTCCTCCTCCGTGTGTATCCTAAATATCCGGTTATTCATGTTTCAACCGTTGAGGAAACTGAGGTGAGGAGATTTGTCTAGCCGCCTCAGGAAATCTATCAAGGGGGTCAGAAGTAGAATCCGAAACATCTGACCCACAATGTTGTCCGAAGGAACCACAGGGCTGCCCTACTTTCCACGCAGGCAGGTGTCCACAGCTTCTGAGGTGTTTCTGGACAAGTCTCTTGCAAGGCCTCCCTCTCCGTCTCCTCCACCACCCTCCTCCTCGGTTTAGTTAACGAACTTTAGGATGGAAGTACCCTGTTTCCCCGAAAATAAGACATCCCCTGATAATAAGCCCAATCGGACTTTTGAGCGCATGCGCTAAAATAAACCTCCCCCAAAAATAAGCCCTCCCAAAAAATATTTAAACTGAGCTGGAAATCAGGTAAGACGGCAAGAGGAGCCCCATCTTACACCACATGCCCCGAAATAATAAGACCTCCCCGAAAATAAGGCCAAGCGCTTATTTCTGGGTTCAAAAAAATATAAGACAGGGTCCTATTTTCGGGGAAACATGGTACTTTGTAGGTTTAATTAGCCTAACAGAGAACAATATACAAAGAATGCGATTAGGCTTTGCATAATGGGGGTGGGGGAAGAAATCCAGCTTCCCCCTTGTCTCATAAACACTTCCTTAACCACCACCACAACAGAAGGGAATTCACACAGACAAAAGGGCCCCTTTTGCAGAAGGAGGCTAGGATAAGCAAAAGGGCGGTAAACAGACATCAAGATCTGCAGATACCACTTCCGTTAGGATTGCGGGCAAGGACAGGTCAGTCCCGAATTGGACTGGCTGTCTCCACTCAGCCGTGCGTCCCCCCCCCCCCGCCTCCTTCGTGCATCCGTGGCATGGGCTCGCAAACCTTCTGTGATCAAAATCTATTCTCGGGTGCAAGATAAAGCAAGCCAGCTCAAGTGTAATTATTAGTCATAAGGATAAGCCATCAGGGCTGTTCCAGATAACACAGGGCTGATTTCCTAGCGTTTGCAATCTGGTGGCTTCGCGATTGTATCATTGGCAATTTCTGGAAGGAAAATGCTAATGATCAAAAATAAAAATGCTTGTCGGGAACGTTAGTACGGCCAAAACATACACGCTAGGCTAGAACATAGGATAATAGAGCCGGAAGGGACCTCGGAGGCCTTCTAGTCTGACCCCCTGCTCAAGCAGGAAACCCTATACCATTTCAGGCCATTGGTTATCCTTCCATTCCCCACCATCATCCAGTCAGAGCTGAAGAAGCTTCGTGGATGAGAAGCGAAACGTCTTCAAAGAAAAACCAGAAAGTCCAGTTGCCTCTTGAAAAAAAAGACAACCATGACCTTAGATGATTGAGAGTCTCTATAGATCTCCAGTGTTGGAGCCCCCACAGCTTCTGGAGATATTAGGAAATTTCTCCTTAGTTCTAGGTTGCTTCTCTCCTCAGTTAGTTTCCTTCCACTGCTTCTTATCTTGCTTTTTGCTGCTTTGGAAAATAGTTTGACGCCCCTCGTCTTTGTAGGAGCCCCCCCCCCAATTATTGGAACAGTACTAGTATATCACCCCTAGTCCTTCTAAGATCAAGGTCAAGGTTCCCCTTGCACATACATGCTAGGGGGCGGTGCTCATCTCCGTTTCAAAGTCGAAGAGCCAGCGCTGTCCGAAGACGTCTCCGTGGTCATGTGGCCGGCATGACTCAACGCCAAAGGCTCACGGAACGCTGTGACCTTCCCACGAAAGGTGGTCCCTATTTTTCTACTTGCATTTTTTACCTGCTTTCGAACTGCTAGGTTGGCAGAAGCTGGGACAAGCAACGGGAGCTCACCCCATTACGTGGCGCTAGGGAGTCGAACCGCTGAGCCGTTGACCTTTCTGATTGACAAACTCAGTGTCTTAGCCACTGAGCCACCACGTCCCCTAGTCCATCTAGACATACTCAATTTCGGTAACCGTTCTTCATAAGCTGTAGCCTCCACCTAAAGCTTTATGTAGGTTAATTAAAGCTTATATATATATACATACATACATACATACATACATACATACATACATATATATATATATATATATATATATATATATATATATATGTCTTTGGTTATTCGGGTCTTCTCCTGCATAGAATTGGAAGTATCTTGGCGACGTTTCGACGAAGTCTCATTTGTCATCTTCAGGCTGGTGTTCTCGGCTTTGTGCTTCCAGGAGCAAAGGAAGCACAAAGCTCCTGGAAGCACGAAGCCGAGAACACCAGCCTGAAGATGACGAATGAGACTTCATCAAAACGTCGCCAAGATACTTCCAATTTTAGACCCGAATAACCAAAGACCTACATACAAACACCAGCGAAAACCTCAGAAAACATATATATATATATATATATATATATATATATATGTATATAAAAATAGAGGTAAAGGTTTCCCTGTTTAGTCATGTCTGTCTCTAGGGCATGGTGCCCATCTGTGTTTCTTAACCAAGAGAGCCAGTGTTGTCTGAAGCCATTTTCCGTGGTCATGTATCCAGCATGGCTACACACCAAAGATGCACAGAACATTATTAACTTCCCACCAAAGCGGTCCCTATTTATCTACCCATATTTACATGCTTTCAAACTGCCAGGTGGGCAGAAGCTGGTGCAAGGAACGGGAGCTCCCCCACCACACACAAAACACTGCACGGTGTATCCATTGGAATTTTGGGCCGGGTTTTTTTTGCCACACTACTCTCTTGTAAGAAGATAGCACCCACCCTCTCCTAGGAAAATGAAATATTCTAGGAAATATTAAAAAGGCAGAATATTATAGTTCCCTGGATGAGACATGGGGAAACATGTTTTTTTAAGCAGGAAGCAGACTCAGTGTTAATAGCACCCCCTTCCTCAATAGCCCACAGCTGATGTCAGCACTTAAGAGATAAAGAGATAGCTAGGTCTATTCATAAGCAAGTGCCCTCATCAGAAATCCAACAAAGATAGGATTAGCCCTCTACCCATCTAGCAACAGAACTCACCACGTGGCACCTGGGGAGATTGCATCACCTAGCAAGGCTCAACCAAGCCTGGGACTCAAAAGGCAACCTACAAAGTTGCATGACCCCATGGGAGTCTGACAACCGATCAGAATACAAGCTCAAATTCAAAGCCCAACAGAGGCCATAAATCTCTCTCTCTTCTCTCTCTCTCTCACCCATGTGCCTTTTTTGCCCAGGACCTCAAAACCACGTGGTCCTGTCCACCATTAAACCATCTTTTCAAGCAGCCTCCACGTTTCCAGTGTCTTTCTCCCCACTTGGAACTGAACCCAGATGGACATTTCCTCCAACACTCTAAAGTATGAACCTAAATGTGCTTTTAGCCATCTTGCGGTTGTGTGGCTTCGACAACATGTTGCAGAGAGAGTGTTTCTGTCTGATACAGTCTCTGGGATTGAAGGCCAGCCAAGGAATAAAGGATGGAAACTGATCAAGGAGAGATTCAACCTGGAAATAAGGAGACATTTCCTGACAGCGAGAACAATCAACCCATGGAACAGAAGTTGCCTTCAGAAATTGTGAGAGCTTCATCCCTGGAAGCTTTCAAGAAGAGAATGGACTGCCATCTGTCAGAAATGGTGTAGGGTCACCACACTATAAAAAAAATGTTGAGATGCTAGAAAAAGTGCAGAGAAAAGCAACCAGGATGATTAGGAGACTGGAGAGTAAAACATATGATGAACAGTTGCAGGAACTTGGCCTGGCTAGTCTAGTGAAGAGAAGGACCAGGGGAGACAGGATAGCAGTCTTCCAATATTTGAGGGGCTGCCCCAGAGAGGAGGGAGTCAAGTTATTCTCCAAAGCACCTGAAGGCCAGACAAGGAATAATGGATGGAAGCTGATCAAGGAGAGATTCAACCTGGAAATAAGGAGGAACTTTCTGACAGTGAGAGCAATCAACCCATGGAACAGAAGTTGCCTTCAGAAGTTGTGGGAGCTTCATCACTGGAGGCTTTCTAGAAGAGACTGGACTGCCACCTGTCGGAAATGGTGTGGGGTCTTCTGCTTGGACGGGGGGTCGGACGAGATGAACTACTAGGTGCCTTCCAATTCTGTTAATCTGTATGAGGATATCCAATCATCATGGTTTCCAGTGAGCCCCCAAACCGAGCTGCTGCTCAGCATCCTGTATCTACTCGCCGTGCTTTCTCCTCACTACACTCTTTATGATGTAAACCCCTCCGTAGCTGGAAACTACGGCATTTCTGAATTGCTGCTGTTCTGAATTTGCAAGGGGGCGATTCCATATGAAGCCACACAAGGATTTCCTAGGAAAGAAACAATTCCCCCATCTGGATTTCAGCGCTCCATTTTTTATTTTTTTTTTAATTTGATTTATATGCCGCCCTTCTCCAGAGACTCAGGGCGGCTTACAGTGCGTTAAGCAATAACCTTCATACTTTTGCATATTTATATTTATACAAAGTCAGCTTATTGCCCCCAACAAACTGGGTCCTCAATTTATCCACCTTAGAAAGGATGGAAGGCTGAGTCGACCTTGAGCCTGGCTGGGATTGAACTCGCAAGTAATTGCAGCAGCTGGATCTTAAATGCTGCCTTTGTAGGAGGCATTACTCCCCTACGCTACTCAGGCTCCTGATTTTATACCACCATTGGTTTGACGATGAGTTACAGCAGCTTACTTACGCCTGTTCCTCGCACTTACGACCATCGTGCCATTCCCCACAGTCACACGATCAAAATTCAAGCGCCCGTCTGCCAGCTCCTATTTACAACAGGTTGCGATATCTGAAGGTCCTGCGATCCCTGTTTGCGACCATCCCAGCCCGATTTCCAACGAGGAAAATCAAGGGGCGGGAGGGAGCTGGATTCGTTTTACGATCAGGTGATTCGCTCAACAGCGCTCATAAAATCAGGCATGACACACTTCGCCACCATCTTGCTTAGCAATGGAAATTCTGGTGTCAGGAGCCTGGATAGCTCAACAGACTAAAAGCCTGTTATTAACATTCAGCTGTCTGCAATTATTGCAAGTTCGAATCTCACCAGGCTC
This sequence comes from Coluber constrictor foxii, assembly GCA_038048745.1. Taxonomy (NCBI): domain Eukaryota; kingdom Metazoa; phylum Chordata; class Lepidosauria; order Squamata; family Colubridae; genus Coluber; species Coluber constrictor. The sequence continues at coordinate 8,903,360 of CM075973.1, forward strand.
AAGGTTTACTCAGCCTTCCATCCTTTCTAAGGTAGGTAAATTGAGGACCCAGTTTGTGGGGGCAATAAGCTGACTTTGTATAAAATATACAAAAGTATGAAGGCTATTGCTTAACGCATTGTAAGCCGCCCTGAGTCTCCGGAGAAGGGCGGCATATAAATCTAATTAAAAAAAAAATTGCAGTCCTAAGTCAAGGACTCCCTCTCTCAGTTAATATAGAAGTGGAAACAGGCCAAGTGACTAGAAATAGACTTTCTAATCCCGTAGCTGTGATTCTCTCTCTTTTTTCCTCCGTTCTCTCTTCGCTGCCAATTGCATGGAACCCAAAAGGCATTATGTCACTTAATATAAAATGTCTTTAGCAGTGATTGTGAGAGGGATCTTGGAGTCTTAGTGGACAACCAGCTAAATATGAGCCAGCAGTGTGCAGCAGCGGCCAAAAAAGCCAGTGCAATCCTAAATTGCATTAACAGAGGGATACAATCAAGATCAAGGAGGTACTAATACCACTCTATAAAGCTTTAGTAAAACCGCAGCTAGAGTACTGCATCCAGTTTTGGTCACCACACTATAAAAAAAAATGTTGAGACTCTAGAAAAAGTGCAGAGAAGAGCAACCAGGATGATGAGGAGACTGGAGACTAAAACATACGATGGATGGTTGCAGGAGCTGGGCATGGCTAGTCTAGTGAAGAGAAGGACCAGGGGAGACAGGATAGCAGTCTTCCAATATTTGAGGGGCTGCCCCAGAGAGGAGGAAGGGGGTCAAGCTGTTTTCCAAGGCACCTGAAGGTATTACGCCAACAAGGTGAAATGGATGGAAACCGATCAAGTGGATTAGAGTGGGTTAGAGTGGATTAATACCACTCTATAAAGCCTTAGTAAGACCACACCTAGAATCCTGCATCCAGTTTTGGTCACCACACTATAAAAAAAAATATTGGGACTCTAGAAAAAGTGCAGAGAAGAGCAACCAGGATGATGAGGAGACTGGAGGCTAAAACATACGATGGACGGTTGCAGGAACTGGGCAGGGCTAGTCTAGTGAAGAGAAGGACCAGGGGAGACAGGATAGCAGTCTTCCAATATTTGAGGGGCTGCCCCAGAGAGGAAGGAGTCAACCTATTGTCCAAAGCACCTGAAGGCCAAACAAGGAATAATGGATGGAAACTGACCAAGGAGAGATTCAACCTAGAAATGAGGAGGAATTTTCTGACAGGGAGAACAATCAACCGATGGAACAGAAGCTGCCTTCGGAAGTTGTGAGAGCTTCATCCTTTGAGTCTTTCAAGAAAAGATAGGACTGCCATTTGTCAGAAATGGTGTTGGGTCTCCTGCTTGAGAGGGAGTGGGGGGGGTTAGATCAGATGACCTACAAGGTCCCTTCGAACTCTGTCAATCTGTAATCCGCATTCTAAATGCTTAAGTAGAGACGCTTCCAGCTGCCCGTCTGTCGTTGTGAAGAGTGCATTATTCATCCCGCAAAACTCCCTAAGACTTCCTTGGGCCACTCAAAATAAAAATAAATAAATAAATAAAAGCCACCGATGTTAGCAAGGCTGTTTCCCTTCACAGGACCTTTGGCTTGAACTCCAGCTCTGCACATTAGTGAATGAATAATGTGGAAGGGAATTTTCAGGGTGGGAGGTCACTGTGACTTGCATTGCCAGAATTTATTTATTTTATTTTTTTTGGTTAAAACAAAATAAGGAATGTTTATGGGGTTGAGAGAAAGGAGCTTGGGAAAAAAAATGTCACTTATCTCTACTTTAAGGTAAAGATAAAGGTAAAGGTTCCCCTCGCACATATGTGCTACTCATTCCCGACTCTAGGGGGCAGTGCTCATTTCCGTTTCAAAGCCAAAGAGCCAGCGCTGCCCGAAGACGTCTCCGTGGTCACGTGGCCGGCATGACTCAATGCCGAAGGCGCAGGGAACGCTGTTCCCTTCCCACTAAAGATGGTACCTATTTTTCTACTTGCATTTTTTACCTGCTTTCGAACTGCTAGGTTGGCAGAAGCTGGGATACGTAACAGGAGCTCACCCCATTATGCGGCACTAGGGATTTGAACTGCTGAACTGCTGACCTTTCGATCGACAAGCTCAGCTTCTTAGCTACTGAGCCACCGCATCCCTTTTATCTGTTTTAACGAAGGCCAAACTTCCATCTCTTGCTCTATAACCTTAAACACGCACAGACACACCTACATATTTCATTTTCATTGTACAATTTTGATTTTCGAATCTTGGAATTCTTCAGATGTTCACGCCGAATACCACCAGTTATCCTTCAATGTTATTCCTGCTTCATGAAAGCTCCGTCAGTTATTTTTTTTGTACGTCTTTTTGTATATATTTTTTTCTCGTCCTCTATTTAATGACCCGTTACAATACAAATTACTGGATCTCACACTTTAAACCTTATTTCCTGTAGTTCTGCAGGTTCATATTTTAACTTTTTTTTTCTATTTCTTCACAAAAAAAAAATATTGTTATGGTTCGTCACATAGTCAGCCAGATGTTTAAATTGGATTTGGCATTTTTGTCCATCTGTTCGTGTCCTTTGCAAAGATCGGGAATAGGCAGTTGTTCTTTGATGGTGTTAAAAGTATTGCCTCTGGATTTAAGCGCTTCCAACTAAAGCTGCCTTTTGCAATTGACTGATGGTGTGTTTGTCAATGCCAATAGTGTTCAAGGGATGCTCCAGAAGTTTTGGGATTGCACCCAAATTACTATTGCTACTATCTTTGTTTTCTTTTGCCACAGTCCTTCTATTTCTATTTGCAAGACTTTATAGTTTAGGATTTTCTCCAGTTTTTTTCCCCTCTTCGATCCTTTTGGTCTTATTTAAATTTACATACTGCCCAATTGGCAGTGACTCTGAAAGTAACAGATATAAGAAATTGCAGTATTTAATTGGCTTGATTAATTGACTTGCAACTAAATCTGCTTAATTAGACAGCAGATTTTATATATGTGTGTATATATACACATACACATATACCATTTTTACTTTAAAAAGCATATTTTTATAAATAATACGAAACTGGTTTTTTTAGTAGCCACGCACAAGCATGATGAAAATATTTGTTATCCGTGATTATTTTTCTTTGTAGTGCAAAGCTTGAAAAAAAAGTTACAGAATTACTTTTCAATATCCTAACTTTTAAAACTGCTAAAACAACAACAACAAAAATTTGCGCAAAATATTCACGGGTTCTTTTTTTTTTAAAAAAAAACTGCGTTCATTTTGCGCAAAATATTCGCGGGTTCTTTTTTAAAAAAAACAAAAAACCTGCATTCATTTTTCAGTTAAAAACGATGGGTTGGTGTTTATTTTTTAGTCTGCTATATACTGTTTATCCGGACTTGTTTTCTCATCCCTGACCAAACAAACCAGGATTGGGGTGCGGGTTGCTTTTCCGTTGAGGAAGGAAACAGATAACGGAGTCGAGGAAGAAATTTGGAAGAGACAGTGTCAGTGATTGGACAGGCGAAGTCGAGAAAGACCTTACTTTGTGAGCTGTGTACTTCAGATCCGAAGAGCCGGTGTCCTGTTTGAATGGTCCTGGCAGAGAGCCAGATCTAATGCTAAAGTGCAAATTCTAATCTTTGTTTCTGTTGTGCTGTTTCCTCGGAATCCAACTTTTCCTCCCCCAAATAAAATAAAACAAGACAGCGGGCGGAGATAAGCGACTCTATGTTGCACAACGGGATCAAAGCTTGTTTGATGCTGCTTCTGTCTGTCAGTCATAAATCCTTTAAGAACATAGAATTAGATTAACAGAGTTGGAAGGGACCTTGTAGGTCTATCCAGTCCAACCCCTTGGCCCTACACCAGGGGTCAGCAACCTGCGGCTCTGGAGCCGCATGTGGCTCTTTCACCCCTCTGCCACGGCTCCCTGTCACTCAAAATATGAGTCACAGACGCCAATGTGCGACAGCCGCCGGCACGCGATTTATTGAGCTTTTCAACCCCCGGTAGGCCAACCATGGATAAATCCAAGAAAAGAAAAGTTTCACAAGAAAACAGAACATTTAATTCAACTACATATGCTAGTTTTGTGGCCGCTCAAGAAATAGTCAGGCACGGGAAGGGTTTTGTGGCTCCCGGTGTTTTCTTTTCTGTGGGAAACGGGTCCAAATGGCTCTCTGAATGTTTTAAGGATGCAGACCCCTGCCCTACACCATTTCTGCTTCCTGAATCAACCTTAAGCCCGTCAGGATCAAACTCTTGGCAGTGGGCAGAGTTAACCTGCAATGCCGCCTTCTAACCAGTGCACTACCTTTTACTGCTAACTCTTCCCAAGACGTAATTGCTTTCTCCAGTAAATTCCCCCCGCATGACATGGCCAAAATAAATGAGACGCACTTTTGGGTTAAGTGTAACAGACCCCATACCAGTGGTGGGATTCAGCCAATTCGGTCCGGATTGCGCAAACCGGTAGCAGCAAATGCAGGAGGCTCCGCCCATCCGCCCGGATGTAATACGCGACTACTGCGCATGCACAGAAGGCAGTGCAGATGTGCAGGGGTGATGCATGCGCTCACATTTGCGAACCGGTAGGGAAGGTAAGTGAATCCCAACTCTGCCCCCTACCAATGTCACACTTGCGACTTCCGTTGTCATCCCTGCCACTCTTTTCACAGATCTCCATACTCGGGAATGTTCCTCTTGGAGTGTGAGATTGCTTTCAATGGTCTTCCTTTTTTTAAAAAAAATAGATTTATATGCCGCCCTTCTCTGGAGACTCAGGGCGGCTCACAATGCGTTAAGCAATAGCCTTCATACTTTTGTATATACCTGCTTAGTAGGGCTTTCGGGCCCCCCTAAGAGGTGTTCTTTTTTATACAAAGTCAGTTTATTGCCCCCACAATCCGGGTCCTCATTTTACCTACCTCAGAAGGATGGAAGGCTGAGTCAACCTTGAGCCTGGTGAGATTCGAACTTGCAGTCATTGCAGGCAGCTGGCAACTAAGTGCTACTTTAACAGCACTTAGTCCACTGCGCCACCAGACTCTTACCAGGGTCAGCCATAACCCTGATGACTGAGACTCTCCATAGACACTCTCTAAAAGAGAAACCTCCAAAAGCAAACCTATGGATGCTAGCTCAAAGCTCTCTCCGCACAAAACTGTTTTCAATTTCGCCACCCTCCTTTTCCAAAGCAAACAGCTCTTTCCTGTAAGGTGTCTGTCCAGTTCTGGAACTGCCAGGGCAAGAGTCCTTCCTTCCCTCTTTCCTTCCTTTCCGCTTCCTAAAGTTGTATTTTGTTAGGGTTCTGTTTTGTTTTGCTTCCAAAAAAAAAAGGATGCACCACTCTCGAGGACAGACCCAGGTGGCTGAAGTCAAATTGAGGCAGGGCTGGGAGCCATCGTGTCAGGGTTCGCTTGGCAAACCCTGAGTTTTGTTTGGGGTATTTGAGGTAGGTTTGGCTCAAACCTTCTGCTTTCTTGGTAAAGTTTCTCCTCTTTTGGGATGCGACCAGGTGGAAGGTCTGCGGACTCTGAAGCTAGAATGGAAATAAAGCTCTGGGCCAAATGAATATGTGTACGTCATGCCGTTGGCTGTTCCCTCATCTGAGAGGCTTGCTGTTATGACAACAACTCTATTTGTTGTTGCTGCTGTTAATTTTGGAATTATTTCTTTTTTTAAAAAAAAAAGTTTTCAGAGCCACTGGAATAGATTAATATAATAATATAATTAATATAATATAATATAATATAATATAATATAATATAATAATATAATATAATATAATATAATATAATATAATATAATATAATATAATATAATATAATATAATATAATATAATATAATATAATATAATATAATATAATATAATATAATATAATATAATATAATATAATAATATAATATAATATAATATAATATAATATAATATAATATAATATAATATAATATAATATAATATAATATAATTAATATAATATAATATAATATAATATAATATAATTAATATAATTAATATAATTAATATAATATAATATAATTAATATAATATAATATAATATAATATACCGTATTTTCCGGCGTATAAGACGACTGGGTGTATAAGACGACCCTCCTCAGAGCCATTTAAGGCTCGTCAGAGCCTTATGGGCTGGTCTGCCTGGTTACAGGAGAATGAGACCTGGCGTATAAGACGACCCCCAACTTTTGAGAAGATTTTTGTGTCTTAGAAAGTAGTCTTATACGCAGGAAAATACAGTAATATAATATAATATACCGTGTTTCCCTGAAAATAAGATCCTGTCTTATAGTTTTTTGAACCCTGAAATAAGCGCTTGGCCTTATTGCCATGCCCACAAAAGCCCGATAGGTCTTATTATCAGGGGATGTCTTGTTTTGGGGAAAACAGGATAATATAATATAATATAATAAATATCATATCATATCAGTAATATATTCCAGGAGGGCGATCACCCACCAATCAGCTTTTTTCTTATTTTCCTCCCCCAAAACTAAGATGCATCTTATACTCTGAAAAATACGGTAATATATGGAATATATTACTGGAGTTCATCGTCCTTGTTCCGTCCAATAAACATTTCTCAGATGTGGATTTTGAACCAGCATTCCAGTACTGGCCCCATCAGAGTAGAGAGGAAAAGTTGCCAAAAATAGTTGAATCTGAAGGTCGGCATGCTGTACATATTGGAGATTTTGGCTTTCTTTGCTTGGATCTGGTACTTTTTACGCCGGGTTGTTGTTCAGTGGCTAAGTCGTGTCCGACTCTTCGTAACCCCATGGACCATGGCACACCAGGCCCTCTTTTCCCCCGTTGCCCCCCCACCCCCAAATTTGCCCCAAATCATAATCTTTGCCTTGATGACATATCTAACTGTCTCATCCTCTGCCTTCCTCTTCTCCTTTTGCCTTCCAACTTTCCCAACATCACCGTCTTTTCCGAGGAGTCCCAAAGATGCTTTTTTTTTTTTTTCAAGAGGCCACTGGACTTTCTGGTTTTTCTCTGAAGACATTTCGCTTCTCATCCAAGGAGCTTCTTCAGCTCTGACTGGATGGTGGGGAATGGAAGGATTTATTCTCCTTGCAGACAGCTGGTCATTTCCATTCTCTGCAAGGAGTATAAATCAGGGGTGGGTTCTACTTACCTTTACCACCGGTTCCCAATGGGATTGCGTGCGTGTCCTCGCTTTGCTTCTGCACATGCGCAGATCACTGATGATGACATCCAGGGCGGTGGACGGGGCCTCCCGCTGGTTTTACTACCGGTTCTTGCAAACCGGTCCAAACCCAGAGCAACCCACCACTGGTATCAATCCTTCCCTTCCCCACCATCCAGTCAGAGGTGAAGAAGCTTTTTGGATGAGAAGCTAAACGTCTTCAAAGAAAAACCAGAACGTCCAGTTGCCTCCTGAAAAAGCATCTTTGGGACAACCATGACCTGGATGACTGAGATTCTCTACAGACTTTTAGCTATACAATTTGGGATGAACCCCCTTGGAATGGTGTGGGAGGAGGAATGGATTTCCAGAGGACAAATTGCAGATTACAGGAACCTGGAGCACAGCTCAGGTGACCCTGAGGACACAGATAAGCCTCCACGTGCTTCAAGGACCCTCTCAAAGGATGCAAATGACCAGCTGTCTGCAAGGAGTATCAATCCTTTCATTCCCCACCATCCAGTCAGAGCTGAAGAAGCTTCTTGGATGAGAAGAGAAATGTCTTCCAAGAAAAAACCAGAAAGTCCAGTTGCCTCTTGGAAAAAAAAGCACCTTTGAGACAGTCATGACTTGGATGACGGAGAATAACCATGGACATATCCCTTCCCTTCCCTTCCCTTCATTCTTCTGCTTTTTAGACCTCAGGCTCAATCCCAGGGCTCACCATGGCTGTTTTTCATAGCATTGCAATTCTAACTTCAGTTTCTCTCTTTCCTCTCTCTCTTTCTCTTTCTCTCTCTCCCTCTCTGTCTCTCTTTCTCTCTCTCTGTCTCTTTCTCTGTCTCTCTGTCTCTGTCTCTTTCTTTGTCTCTTTCTTTCTGTCTCTCTTTCTCTGCTTCTTTCTTTCTTCTGTCTCTCTCTGTCTTTCTCTCTCTCTCCCTCTCTCTGTCTCTCTCTCTCTCTCTCTCTGTCTCTTTCTCTCTCTCCCTCTCTCTGTCTCTCTCTCTCTCTCTCTCTGTCTCTTTCTCTGTCTCTCTGTCTCTGTCTCTTTCTTTGTCTCTTTCTTTCTCTGTCTCTCTTTCTCTGCTTCTTTCTTTCTTCTGTCTCTCTCTGTCTTTCTCTCTCTCTCCTTTCTCTCTCTCTCTCGCTGTCTCTCTTTCTCTCTCTCTCTCTTTCTTTCTGTCTCTCTCTCTTTCTCTGTCCCTTTCTTTCTCTTTCTCTGTCTCTCTTTCTCTTTCTCTTTCTCTGCCTCTCTTTCTTTCTCTCTCTCTCTCTGTCTGTCTCTCTCTTTCCTTCTCCCTCTCTCTCCCTCCCTCCCCCCCCCCCCTCTCTCTCTCCCCTCTCCACTTTCCAGTGCTGAGGATTTCAAGGTTCAGCTTGCATAACAGGTAACAGCAGGCATTTCCTTCTCCTGTGTCGGGAAATCCTGGCGCCCTTCTGTCTCTCTCTGACTGTGTTTAAAACAGACTGTAGCCTAGGAAAAAAAATATATCCCTGGTCTAAAATTAGCAGCCCTGATAGAAGAAAGGCACACGGCCGCCCTCTTGTACTGTTTGTCAATGAAACAACAAATCTAAACCCAGCCAAAATGCATTTCCTCTCGGCGAAAAAAAACCACCAAAAAACCAGAGGGAGCAGAGCTCGGACAGCAGGCGGGCAGAGCAATGGGAAGAGAAGCTCAGGCTGCCTCTGATGGGAAGGAGTGGGGGAAATGGAGGCAGGATTTCTAGTAATACAGAAGAACAGAGTTGGAAGCGGCTTTGGAGGTCTTCTAGTCCAACCTCCCGCTTAAACAGGAGACTCTACACCATTCCGGACCAATCCTTGTCCAATCTCTTTTTTTAAAAAAAACCCAGACTTGTGGGTAGCTCATGGGGCTCTGTGAATTTGACCCAATGTTCAGATCAGTGCCAACTGCTTTTACCGCACAGGTAGTCCTCAGTGTATGACCACATTCGAGCCTAAAGTTTCCCTCGCTAAGCGAAACAGTTGTTAAATGAGTTTGGGTCCCATTTGGCGACCTTTCTTGCCACTGTTGTTAAGTGAATCACTACAATTGTTAACTAAGAAACATGGTTGTTAAGTGAACCTGGCTCTCCCATTGGCTTTGCTTGTCAGAAGGTCTCAACACGGGATCACACGACCCCAGGACACTGCAACCGTTGTAAATAGGGCAGGGAGAGAGAGGTGGAGAGAGAGAGGGAGAGAGAGAGAGAAAGAGACACTCATATACACACACAGAGAGAGACACACACAGAGAGAGAAAGATACAGAGATGGAGAGAAACAGAGATGAAGAGAATGAGAGAATAGAGCAAAGAGAGAGAGAGAGAGACAAAGAGAGAAAAAGTGACAGAGAGAAACAGAAAGAGAGAGAGAGAGAGAGAGAGAAGGAGAGAATATACCAAAGAGAGAGACAGAGAAAGAGAGAGAGAGAGAGAAGAGAAGGAGAGAATATACCAAAGAGAGAGACAGAGAAAGAGAGAGAGAGAAAGTACAGAAATAGAGAGAAACAGAGAGAGAAAGAGGAGAGAATAGAGCAAAGAGAGAGACAGAGAAAGAGACAGAAAGAGACAGAGAGAAACAGAAAGAGAGAGAGAAAGAGAATAGAGCAAAGAGAGAGAGAAAGAGACAGAGACAGAGAGAAACAGAAAGAGAGAGAGAGAGAGACAAAGAGAGAAAGCGACAGAAACAGAAAGAGAGAGAGAAAAGAATATACCAAAGAGAGAGACAGAGAGAGAGAGAGAAAGATACAGAAACAGAGAGAGAAAGAGAAGGAGAGAATAGAGCAAAGAGAGAGACAAAGAGAGAGAAAGTGACAGAGAGAAACAGAAAGAGAGAGAGAGAAGGAGAGAATATACCAAAGAGAGAGAAAGAGAAAGAGAGAAAGATACAGAAACAGAGAGAGAAAGAGAAGGAGAATAGAGCAAAGAGAGAGACAGAGAAAGAGAGAGAGAGACATAGAGAGAGAAAGAGAAAAAGAAAGAGAGAGAAAGAGAATAGAGCAAAGAGAGAGAGAAAGAGACAAACAGAAAGAGAGAAACAGAGAAACAGAAAGAGAGAGGGGGGAGAGAATAGAGCAAAGAGAGAGAAAGTGACAGAGAAACAGAAAGAGAGAGAGAGAAGGGGAGAATAGAGCAAAGAGAGAGACAGAGAAAGAGACAGAGAAACAGAAAGAGAGAGAGAAAGAGAATAGAGCAAAGAGGGAGAGACAGAGAAAGAGAGAGACAGAGACAGAGACAGAAAGAAACAAAGAGGGAGGGAGAGGGAGAGAATAGAGCAAAGAGAGAGAGAGAGAGACGGAGAGAGAGAGTAGCATCATAGCATGATCGGTGCTCACAGTAACCTAGAAACACATTTATTCCTCTTGGAAAAAAGGGGGAAAAATTCTTGGCCACCAAGCAGAATTCTGGGAATTGAAGTCCACAAGTCTCAAAGCTGCCACGTTTGAAGACCTCTGCTTTAGAGGAACTCCATCATTCCACTGAAGTTCTCCCCACCCTCTATTTTTATTTTCGAGTGGAGAAGGAACAGTGTGTGTGTGTGTGTGTGTGTGTGTGTGTGTGTGTGTGATCCATTCTATCTCCACTGCGGTTGTAGTTACGGAAGGGATTCCTACCCACTTGTGCCACGCTTCCACCTTAATTGGTTTTTGAACCGGGAGCCCTTTGGTTTCTCCCAGGCGAGGCAGTTTTCAGCTTTTGTAACCAAAGGTACTCACTGGCAAGCTGGAAGACGGCAGCGATGGCTTCTTCCCACCATTGGACATCCTGGGAAATGATGGGCAGTTCTACCAATCCCAACACGAAGAGGAGCTGGCCGGCTGTCAAGGCGACGGTGGCAATCAAATTGCAGGCACGCATCATATCGAATTGCACTGAAACAATGGTGAGAAAGGAACCTGTTAGTTAGCAGGAGTGGGACTTTCCCATTTTTTTAAACTCAAAAGCCTGGATAGCTCAGCAGACTAAAAGCATTGTGATTAACACCAGCTGTCTGCAATTACTGTAAGTTCGAATCTCACCAGGCTCAAGGTTGACTCAGCCTTCCATCCTTTCTAAGGTAGGTCAATTGAGGACCCAGTTTGTGGGGGCAATAAGCTGACTTTGTATAAATATACAAAAGTATGAAGGCTATTGCTTAACACATTGTAAGCTGCCCTGAGTCTCTGGAGAAGGGCGGCATATAAATCAAATAAAAAATAAATAAAAAATAAATAATAATAATAATAATAATAATAATAATAATAATAATAATAATAATAATAATAAAAAGGGTGCTCTGAAAATCAGGGCCTAGATGCAGGTAGTCCTCGACTTACAACAGTTTAGCGACCGTTTGAAGTTACGACGGCCCTGAAAAAAGTGACTTACGACTATTTTTCACACCGAACGACCGTTGCGGCATTTGCACGGTCACGCGATTTCCATTCGGATGCTTGGCAACTGATTCACATTTATGACGGCTGCAGTGATCCCCTTTTGCGACCTTCCGATGGACAAAGTCAACGGGGAAGCCAGATTCGCTTAACAACCGGGTGACTTAATGACCGCAGGGATTCAGTTAACAACGGTGTCACAAAAGGCGGTAAAATGGGGGCAGAACTCGTTTAACAACTGCCTTGCTTAGTGGCGGAAATTTTGGGCTAGACTGTGATGGTCGTAAGTTGAGGGCTGCCTGGGTGGTAAAAACCAGTCAGCGCTGATCTGATTTTTGGGACAAATTCAAAGGGCTATGCGCTACCCACAGGTCTTTCAAACGTGCCCATCGGCAGGCCACAATGTGCCAACAACATAGTTTGTGTCGGTATCCTCTGACTTCCAACAAATGGAATGGATTGACAGTAAGAAGAGCGGAGGTGACATAACGAATGTCCAGAATACTACGAAGACACTGGAATAAACAATTGGATCTATAAGTAAATCAGTACAAACATTTATAAGGCCTTGGTAAGGCCACACTTGAGATACTGCATCCAGTTTTGGTCACCACGATGTAAAAACAAGATGTGGAGACTCTAGGGAGAGTGCAGAGAAGAGCAACAAAGATGATGAGGGGACTGGAGGATAAAACATATGAAAAATGATTGCAGGAACTGGGTATGTCTAGTCTGATGAAAAGAAGGACTAGGGGAGAGATGGTAGCAGTCTTCCGATATCTCAGGGGCTGCCACAAAGAAGAGGGAGTCAAGCTATTCTCCAAAGCACCAGAAGAAGCAACGGGTGGAAACTCATCAAGGAGAGAAGCAACTTAGAACTAAGGAGAAATTTCCTGACAGTGAGAACAATGAATCAGTGGAACTACTTGCCTCCAGAAGTTGTGAATGCTCCAACACTGGAAGCTTTGAAGAAGAGGTTGGATAACCATTTGTCTGAAGTGGTGGAGGGTTTCCTGCCTAAGCAAGTGGTTGGACCAGAAGACCTCCAAGGTCCCTTCCAACTCTGTTATTCTATTCTATTTAGGATATGAATTGAATCTCGGGTAACTTGGCCAGTGGGCTACTGAAGAATTCTAAGCATTCCATAAATTATCCTCTCCCCATGTAGTGTTGTAGGAATTGATGTGCTGGATTGCCAAGGATAACTCAGGGATCGCTTATTAGTCGACCTCCGTTTTTAAAAATTAATATAAAGCTTAAAAACAAGAAGGGTGAAGACCGCATGACCAGAGCTCTATATTATGCCGATCTCCTTCCAGGAAAATAACGAATAAAATGTGAAAGCTGGGATTTAAATGAGGTGAGATATAAAATTGACACTCCACCCCACCCCGCCCTTTTCACATTCGGTGCTGTGTTTCTGTTCTGAAATATTTCATAAATATTTATACTGCAAAATATAAACACAAATGTCTCTCTCCCTGTGTGATGGATATTTAACAGAAGCTGTGGGACCGTGAAGCGTCGAACATGACAGAATAACAGAATAAAAGAGTTAGAAGGGACTTTGGAGGTCTTCTAGTCCAACCCCCAGTTCAAACAGTAGACCTATACCATTTCAGACAGATGGTTGTCCAATTGCTTCTTGAAAATCTCCAGTGTTGGAGCATTCACAACTTCTGGAGGGAAGTTGTTCCACTGATGAATTGTTCTAACTGTCAGGAAATTTCTCCTTAGTTCTAAGTTGCTTCTCTCCTTGATGAGTTTCCACCCGTTGCTTCTTGTCCTGCCCTCAGGTGCTTTGGAGAATAGCTTGACTCCCTCTTCTTTGGGGCAGCCCCTGAGATATTGGAAGACTGCTATCATGTCTCCCCTGGTCCTTCTTTTCTCTAGACTAGCCATACCCAGTTCCTGCAACCCTTCTTCATCTGTTTTAGCATTTCCCACAAGATCCCAGATATTGCAACCATCATAAACCTTCCCCATCATCATAAACCATCCCCATCATCCCACCTGGACTATTGTAACGCTCGCTACATGGGGCTCCCCTTGAGGAGCACCCGGAGGCTCCAGCTGGCGCAGAGTGCGGCCGCGCGGGTGGTAATGGGAGCGACATGGCGTTCCCATGTGACACCTCTCCTGCGCAAGCTGCACTGGCACCCGGTGGTCTTCCGGGTGCGTTTCAAGGTTTTGGTTACCACCTTTAGAGCGCTCCATGGCTTAGGACCTGGTTACCTATGGGACCGCCTACTACCACCAATAGCCTCCCACCGGCCGGTACGCTCTCAGAGAGGGGCTCCTCCAGGTGCCGTCGGCCAAGCAATGTCAACTGGCGGCCCCTAGAGGGAGAGCCTTCTCTGTGGGGGCACCTACTATCTGGAATGAGCTCCCGCCAGAGATATGGGGGATCCCAGATCTGCGCACCTTCCGCCGCGCTCTTAAGAACTTTTTATTCCACCAGGCGGGCCTGGCCTAATCTTTTCTTTTTAATATGCAAATTTTAATCTGTTTTTAAATGATTGGGGTGTTTTAATCTGTCTGGGCCAAATTGTTTAATTCGATTTTATTCTGTTTTTAAATTTTGCATTTATGTATTTTACTGTTTGGCTGTTCACCGCCCTGAGTCCTTCGGGAGTAGGGCAGTATACAAATCAAATAAAGATAAAGAAGATAAATAGATGCCACTGGGGCCATTGATGCTGGGGGATTCTGGGGCTGTCCGCCCACCACCACTGTCAGGGGGGTGGGGAAGATCGGTTTGCACAAATGCACAGATAGGTAGGTGGGTGGGTGGGTGGGGACAAGTTCACCTGACGTCCACGAGGGTGGAGGTGGTTACGACTTTTGCAACTGAACAGCGACGACAACAATATCATCCAATCGCTTATGCAGACTAGTCAGGCATTTTTTTTATTTATTTAATTTTTTTTGGACTTCCTCAAAGCCCCAGTTGTACTTTTGGGAATCCTGTCCATGCCTTGAGAAACATGAACATGCAATCTCCGAGAGGATAATACTCGTGTTTGTTTTGCAAACGAGACGTTTGTAAGGCGAGCTTCCAGGCATTGTTCCAGAGGTTGGACACCTCCTGTCTGAAATCTCACACGTGCGTTTCTGTTATCATCATTTCTATCCCTCACGTTGCTCGCCGTTGGGACTTCAGGGGGCTCATTTAAGAAATTGGAAGTGGACTGAATCAATCATCTATAACCAGAGGTGGGTTTCGTATAATTTTACCACCGGTTCGCCACACACCAAAAATGTGAGCGTGCACACCTTCCATCCATGTGCTTTGCTCGAGCGTGCGACTTGCACGCATACACGTGGCTTAGAAAACTTGGCTAAATAGGATGGCATAGTGCCAGGGAGGACCAGTTTTGGTCTTAAGAAAGTTGTGGGGTTTTTTTTTTCCTTTTTGGTCTAAGAAGACATGAACCTCCAAGAACTTTTAAAGTTTTGGAGAATTCCTCTGGGTTGTTAGGGGTTTTTTTTCCCCTTTTCTTTTTGGCCTGGCTGTTTTCCAAAGCCTCCGAGACGTGATTAATAAATCCCAGCATTTATCTGGTCTGCTGCCTCTGTAAACATTTCTTTCTTTCCCATTCCCACACAGAGCAGGCTGTGCCTTTGGCCTGGCTCCCCTTCTCCTCTCCCCTCCCCTCCCCTCCCCCCCAATCACTTCATCTGGGAAACGTACTTCTGTAAATCATATAATTCAACTGGACAGGTGTTTATATTTAGCACTCCCTGCAGATCACGTAGGCCCTCTTCTCTCCGGACCACTCCCCTCTTCGTGAACGCTTGACCCAAAGAGCTATAATAAGGCCGGCCTTCCCTTCCCTTGCCTTGCCTTGCCTTGCCTCGCTGCTCCTCCTCGCCCAGTCTGTAGGAAACCAGTTTCCATCTCCTGCTTCTTTCCTGTGTCTTTTGAAAGAAACTTTCACGCCCTTGGCTCCTGTACCCATTTTTATTTAAAAAAAAAATTGTCTGGCTGCTGCTGCTTTCAAAATGATCCCCAGTGCCAGTAGTCCTCGACCTACGACCACAATTGAGCCCATTGAGTTTATGCTTGCTAAGTGAGAAATTTCTTCAGTGCGTTTTGTCCTATGTCCGTAATGGTGAACCTATGGCACATGTGCCACAGGTAGCACACAGAGCCCTTTCTGCAGGCAGTTGCCCCAGCCGATCTCCGCGGCGCATGTGTGCATGCCTCCCACCGGCCAGCTGGTCTTCGAGTCTCTGCCGTGCATGTGCAGGGGGCGGGACGCATGCAGGGGACATACGTGTGTATGCGTGGGGCAGCAGGGCGCATGCACGGGGGAGTGCAGGTTGGTGCAGGAGGCTTTCCAGGCCCAAAACGGGGCACGGGGGGGCCCTCGCATACCGTTTTGGGCCTGGAAAGCCACCTGCATCAACATGGAAGCCAAAACGGGATGCAAGGGGGACGGGGCAGATAGCTGGGGGTTGTGCATGCATGCGCGGAGATAGGGTGTGTGAGGAGTATAAATCCTTCCACTCCCCACCATCCAGTCAGAGCTGAAGAAGCTTCTTGGATGGGAAGCGAAACGTCTTCCAAGAAAAACCAGAAAGTCCAGTTCTCTCTTGAAAAAAAAAAAGCACCTTTGGTCCAATACTGGAGGTTTTAAAGAAGAGATTGGAGAGCCATTTTTTTGCAATGGTATAGGGCAGGGATGGCTAACCTTTTTGCCATTGCGTGCCAAAAGCGGGGGGAGCGCGATGGGGTCACACACACGCGTACCCACACCCATAATTCTATGTGCCCCATGATCCCCCCACTTTTGGCACGTGATGGCACGGTGGGCCCAGTAGCCCAGTATTTTGCTCTCCCCAGGCTCCAGAGCCTTTCTAGGAGCCTGGGGAGGGCAAAAACCCCCCAGAGGCCCTCCGGAGGCCAGAAACAGTGTGTTTCCTGACTTCTGGTGGGTCCAGAAGGCCCAAAAATCAGCTGGCTGGCACACGCATGCGTGCTGGAGCTGAGCTCGTGTGCCCACCGATATGGCTCTGCGTGCCAGCTGTGGCACCCGTGCCATAGGTTCGCCATCATGGGTATAGGGTTTCTGCCTGAGCAGGGGACTGGACAGAAGACCTCCAAGGTCTCTTCCAACTCGTATTATCCTATTATTCTGTTATTTTACAGGTCGTCCTTGATTTACGAGCATAACTGAGCCCCCAAATTTTGTTGCTAAGTGAGATTTATGGGATTTCTTAACTGCCTGGATAGCATCTGCATGACATTCTGCAGGCAACAGAGAGCTCTGGTTTTGAGAAGCTTGGTTTCGTTGCTCTAGTCAGCAACCTGCAGCTCCGGAGCTGCATGCGGCTCTTTGGGCCCTCTGCTGTGGCTCCCTGTCGGGTGATCCCACCACTGGCTGGTCCCGCCCCTCCCCCTCCCCTTCCAGTCATTTGTCACCTGGCCTGAGAAGTAAGGGCAACGGCGGAGGATGGAGAAGCGGCCAGAGAGAGCGGGAGGGAAGGAGAAAGGGAGGCAGGGAGGGGAGAGAGAGAGATGTGAAAAGAATTTTGTGGTTCCCGGTGTTTTTTAGCAACTGATTCTTTGCCCTAATGACCGGCTGGGTAGGCGTGACTAGGGGGGTGTCATGTGACGGTGAAAGTGAGTGACATTGAGTTGGCCATGCCCACCCAGGTTTTGTGGCTCCCGGTGTTTTCTTTTCTGTGGGAAACGGGTCCAAAGTATTTAAGGTTGCAGACCTCTGCTCCAGACCAATAGGGGCACAAAACAACTTGAAATTTTATTACCTTGTAGAAGCAGTCAAAATAAGGAAAAGCGGATGTATTGGAAGTTCTTTCTCTTAGAACCAGGACTCTCCAAAGTTGGCAACTTTAAGACTTGTTAAAGTCTTAACACAGAATTCCTCGTGGCTGGCCGAGAAATTCTGGTAGTTGAAGTCCCCACAAGTCTTAAAGTCGCCCGGTTTGGAGACTCACGGTCTTAGAAAAAGGAGCAAGATCGGATAAACATTTACGAAACAACTGGCCAAAGTTGGAGAAAAAGAGGCATTTCCCTCACCGTGACATAACTCAAATGTTCTGGAGAGTTCCAATTCCAGTGCCTCGGCTGCAGATCCGAGATGGGTGGATGGAAACCTCCATGCACATCATGTTTGAAATTCACTATCTGAAAATGTGACATGTCCTCTGGCTTGAGAAGGAGAACAGTCGATTTTGTGAAGATAAGGGTTGTCCTGTCTAGAAGCAATAAGCCATCAAAATACAGAGGAATTATTGAGTCTGTCATCTGCACCTCTATAACTGTCTGGTTTGGTTCTGCAACCCAACAAGACAGACACCGACTTCAGAGGATAATTGGAACTACAGAAAAAAACATGGCTACCAACCTGCCTTCCATTGAGGACCTGGATACTGCATGAATCAAAAAGAGGGATGTGAAATATTTACAGACCCCTCGCATCCTGGACATAAACTGTTTCAACTCCTACCCTCAAAACGACTCTATAGAGCACTGCACACCAGAACAACTAGACACAAGGACACTTTTTTCCTGAACACCATCACTCTGCTAAACAAATAATTCCCTCAACACTGTCAAACTATTCACTAAGTCTGCATTACTATTAATCTTCTCATCGTACCCATCACCTATCTCCTCTCACTTATGACTGCACGACTGTAATTTTGTTGCTGGTATACTTACGATTTCTATTGACTATTTCCCTATGACTATCATTAAGTGTTGTACCTTATCATTCTTGACGAATGTATCTTGTCTTTTTATGTACACTGAGAGCATATGCACCAAAGACAAATTCCTTATGTGTCCAATCACACTTGGCCAATAAATAATTCAGTTCTGTTCTGTTCTATTCTATTCTATTCTATTCTATTCTATTCTATTCTATTCTCGTTCTTGCAGAGCAGCAATGGAGAAAAAGGTGTCATTTCCCTCTCACCCCTCCCTGATTTCTGTGAAGCCTGATGGGACATGATGGGATGCAGAATAAGGGATGGAATTGACTCTTTAACAAAGTTCCAGCAGGATCCATTTTCCTTTTCCTTTACGCAGACGCAGATGCTGAACCAACTATTCTTCCCCCTAACTAAGCATCTTCCTATTCTCTTTCATTTGCTGTGATAGGAAACAGCTTTCTCTGGTTATTTCTCTTGAGTTGTAGCTAATCCCCCTATTTATAAAAATCATTCAGTAAAGACACACACATGCTTCTCAAACAATAGTGGCAAATTCTTGAGTAGAATTCTTGAGTTGAGAGGATGGCCCTGTGCCAATCTAATGGGGCCAAAATCAGGATTAAAGGAATTTTTCCAGCCACGAGAACTGCACCAAAAACTACAAAAATATGGATGACTTTCTCTCTGTCTCTGTGTCTCTCTCTCTGTCTCTCTCTGTCCCTGTCTCTCTCATCTGTCTCTGTCTCTCTCTAGCTGTATCTCTCTCTGTCTCTTTTTGTCTGTCGGTCTCTGTCTCTCTCTCGTCTCTCTCTGTCTCTCTGTCTCTCTCTATCCCTGTCTCTCTCATCTGTCTCTCTGTCTCTCTCTCTCTCTCTGTATCTTTCTCTGTCTGTCTCTGTCTCTCTTTTTGTCTGTCGGTCTCTCTTTCTCTCTCGTCTCTCTCTCTCTGTCTCTGTCTCTCTTTTTGTCTGTCGGTCTCTCTGTCTCTCTCATCTATCTCTGTCTCTCTCTATCCCTGTCTCTCTCATCTGTCCCTCTGTATCTCTCTCTCTGTCTCTCTCTGTCTCTCTTTTTGTCTGTCAGTTTCTCTTTCTCGTCTCTCTGTCTCTCTCTGTCTCTCTCTTTTTGTCTGTCGGTTTGTCTTTCTCTCTCCTCTCTCTCTCTCTCTCTGCCTTTCTCTCTGTCTCTGTCTCTCTTTTTGTGTGTCGGTCTCCCTGTCTCTCTCTGTGTGTCTCTCTCTATCCCTGTCTCTCTCATCTGTCTTTCTGTCTCTCTCTCTCTGTGTCTCTCTCTTTTTGTCCGTCGGTCTCTCTCTCTCTCGTCTCTCTCTCTCTCTCTCTCTCTCTCTCTTTTTGTCTCTGTCTCTCTCTTTTTGTCTGTCGGTCTCTCTGTCTCTGTCTGTCTGTCTCTCTGTGTGACTCTGTCTCCATCTGTACTCTTGTCTAAATTGGCTGATGTCAGTACAATTAGGCCTCACCTTATGGCCACAATTTAGCCCCATACTTCCGTTGCTAAGCAAGACAGTTCTTAAGTGAACGTTACCCCGTTTTAAGACCTTCCTTGCCACAGTTGTTAAGTGAATCACTGCAGTTGTTAAGTTAGCAACACGGTTGTGAAGTGACTCTGGCTTCCCCATTGACTTTGCTCGTCGGAAGGTTGCAAAAGGGGATCACATGATCTCAGGACCCTGCAACAGTCATAAGTACATGCCAGTTGCCAAGACATCTAGATTCCCTCAGCTTCATCCTGGCTAGTCTTAAAGCAAGTCTCTTGATGTCTATGGAGATCAGGTCAAGGTTGTCCCAAAGGTGCATTTTTTTCAAGAGGCAACTGGACTTTCTGGTTTTTCTTTGAAGATGTTTCCCTTCTCAGATCTGAAGAAGCTTCTTGGATGAGAAGCAAAACACCTTCAAAGAAAAACCAGAATGTCCAGTTGCCTCTTGAAAAAAATACACCTTTGGGATAAATTGTTTTGCAACCAACAGGTTTCCGTCACATTTTCTTTCTTCTGAGCCAGTTCATCCTTTCAGGCTGGATCTCTGGTCCCGGTGACCGACCCAAATTCAATCTCGCATCATTATCCTGGGCCACGTATATTTGCCTTCATTAGTGAGAAACTATTTTGTAAGATCAAGATTAGCAGCATTAAAGTAGAATGTAAGTGAGATCTTGCAAGGCTGTCTTTTTTCAACAGAGTCCTTGCAGTTCATTTTTGGTACAGTCTTTTGCATTTTCATAAGGACCTCGTTCTTTGCTGAATGTTTAGTGTCTCGTGGCTTAATGTATTTCGGAAATGCCTAATGAGATGCAAAAGTGGACCTGAGGACCAGATTTCCAGTGAGTGAAGAGTTGATATCCCACAAAAAAAGGGAACCCGTGAAGATTCGTGGTGCTTCTTCTGATCACCGCATCCTGCTTGTCTTGAGAGAGTATGTGAACTATATTGATTGACAAGTTTTCTGAATATACAGTTGCAAATGCATACACAATTTTTGTAACTATAAAGATGTGGAGACTCTGGGAAGAGTGCAGAGAAGAGCAACAAAAATGATAAAGGAATGGAGGATAAAACATATGAAGAACGGTTGCAGGAACTGGGTATGTCTAGTTTAATGAAAAGAAGGACTAGGGGAGACAGGATAGTCTTCCAATATCTCAGGGGCTGCCCCAAAGAAGAGGGAATCAAGCTATTCTCCAAAGCACCTGAGGGTGGGACAAGAAGCAATGGGTGGAAACTCATCAAGGAGAGAAGCAACTTAGAACGAAGGAGGAAATTCCTGACAGTGAGACCAATGAATCAGTGGAACAACTTGCCTGCAAAAGTTGTGAATGCTCCAACACTAGAAGTTTTAAAGAAGATGTTGGATAACCATTTGTCTGAAGTGGTGTAGGGTTTCCTGCCTAGGCAGGGGGTTGGACTAGAAGACCTCCAAGGTCCCTTCCAACTCTGTTATTCTAATATGTTCTACCGTACTTTTCTTCTGTTTGCCGGATTTGCATTCTCTGGGTGACTAGCCAAAATGTCTAGGCACAGTGGCAGCCTCATTTTCTCCCTGCCACTTTGAGAGGCGCACCCCAAATATCAAATAACTATCATATAAACTCATTTTCTTCACATTTTGCACGACTATTTTATATCCTGGCATGAATTCTGACCCAGACGAGCACCAGAAGGAGGATTGTATTCGTATTAGAGAGCTGTAGTCAAGAGCTAAATCGGAACAGAACAGAACAGAACAGAACAGAATAACAGAGTTGGAAGGGAGCTTGGAGGTCTTCTAGTCCAATCCCCTGCTTAGGCAGGAAACCCTACACCACTTCAGATAAATGGTTATCCAACCTCTTCTTAAAAACTTCCAGTGTTGGAGCATTCACAACTTCTGGAGGCCAGTTGTTCCACTGATTAATTGTTCTCACTGTCGGGAAATTCATCCTTAGTTCTAAGTTGCTTCTCTCCCTGATTAGTTTCCACCCATTACTTCTTGTCCTGCCCTCAGGGGCTTTGGAGAATAGCTTGTCTCCCTCTTCTTTGTGGAACCCCTGAGATATTGGAAGACTGCTCTCATGTCTCCCCTGGTCCTTCTCTTCATCAAACTCGACATACCAAACAAAACCACAAAACCAAACCACATAGCAGAAAATTCCATCTCTGGAACAGATTTGGCCATGATATTCTGGAGGAAGAAAGCCTGGAAGGATCTACTTCCTAGATTTGGAAAGGTCTGTTTTCGGAAACAGCTGGAATGCAAGCGGGGGTGGGGAAATTCCCAGATAGTTCCCAGACAGCAGATAACATGGATGTCCTAAAATTTTTGGGGAAGCGTAGTCCAAGAAGGACAGGTAATAATGGACGAAATGGACCAAAGAATTCGACCGGCTGGAAAGAAACTACCTATAATTCCTCTTCGAATTGACGTCCCTAGAAATTTTCTCACACCTTGCCAAGTATTGCCACCTAGTGAACTGGAAATAGCACAACAGAAGGTCAAGCTTCCCATGTCACGAGTATAGTTGTTCTCTAGTTTCCTTTTTTAAAAAAAAAAAGAATTAATGTACAGTTGAGAAGTCTGTAGCCTGCAACAGATTTACAAAAGAAAGAGGGTTCGGGGGACGGGAGAAGAGTTTCGTAACCGGTTGTTCTGTCATATTTTTTTTCCCTGCAAAAATGACCCCTTTTATCATCTCCCCAATAGGAAGACTTTGCAAGAAGAGGTCTTTAGTTTGCTTTTTAACCAAGAGTTTGTTTGGACCGGGGTTATGAATTGAGACGATCACACAGAGCAGGGGTCTCCAACCTTGGCAACTTTAAAACTGGTGGACTTCAACTCCCAGAATTCCTCAGCCAGCTTTGCACTAAAACTTTGCACAAGTTTTAAAGTTGCCAAGGTTGGAGACCCCTGACACAGAGGTTTCACCTTGTCTCCATGGTACCCATCTTAACAGTGCCACATTCGGATTGCAAGCCTAAAAGGAAAACAAACTGAACATCACAGAAACGAAGGGTGAGGGAATCATCTAGCCTGCTGTTTCTCAACCTTGTCGACTTTTAAGTTGTGTTGGGCTTCAGCTCTCAGAATTCCCCATGCAGAGCCTGCTTGGGGAATTCTGGGAGCTGAAGTCCACACATCTTAAGAGTTGACGAGGTTGAGAAATCATCTCTGGTCCAATCCTTGGACCCGAGCGGGAATCAGCTACTACATTAAATCCTCCGTCAAAGCTATTGCAGATGGCTTTCAGTCAAAATAGATGCTGGCTTTGCTTTGCAGACCGGTTTATTTTATCTATAACCTCGAATACGGCTTTTACATTGCCTCTCTTATAACCCAACTGTGTTATTTTTCTGGATGAAGAGCAAGCAAAGCCTCTAGTCCTCAGCCCTTTCCAGATTAAGCCCCGATGAGAGCAAATATTTCACAGGCCGCCTTTTCATTTTTCAGTTGCCGCTTTACCATAGCGAAGTTTTCTGCATCTCTTTGGAGATGCTTAATCATCTGGGTCACGATTGTCTCAAAAGGTGCTTTTCCAAAAGGCAACTGGACTTTCTTCAGTTCTTCAGCAAGAAAATGTTTTCAAGGGGAACACTCACCCACTCAAGAAAGTCCAGGTGTCTTTTGGAAAAGCGCCACCGTGACGCGCATCATGGACCATTTTTTAAAGACTAAGTCGAGAGGGAGAACGAGAAACGAGACTTACGTTTGACAGTATTTCGGGATTCCTGGAAACCAGCTGGCTCTGACCCCCAACCCAAGGCTTCACATCCGTTCTGCTCCACCCCTTGCCCGTGCTTGGCACCTGCGCCCACACCTCCTTTCCCTTTCTCCGCCAGCCAGCACATCTTCCACAGCCCCACGCTGCGTTTACGCCCATCCTCCAAGGTCTGGTACACCCAGTTGGGAGTAAAAGCAGCCGCGTTGTTGAGAATGAGGGAGACCAGAGCGACCAACACGGCTGTGGCCACCAGTTTCTGGACTGTCATATCTGAGGGTCACCCAGCAGCCGGCCGCCACTCTTAGTAGAAGATCCAAGCGTCCGTCCCCCTTCTCAATCAGCTGCAGTACATTGAATTCGCTCCGTCGGTGGAAGGCAGGTGCGTTCACGTTAGGTATGGCTAGAGTACATCCCCATTCATTCTCAAAGTCAGCTGCTGGGAAGGTCTTGGCTGCACAAAGAGCCACAAAGGAGACAGGACAACTCCATCCGAAGCAAAAGGCAAGACCCAGGCGTCCGGATTTGCTTGTCTTCCCTCGGGGAGCGCTTTATCCGCCTTCCTCCCCTTTGAGCAGGACCAGGCTGGTGTAGAGTCGAATGTCCAAGAGGCGCATTATTTCCGAAACTCCCAACTGGCAAAGGGTCGACGTAAGCAGTGTCTTCTACGCCAACAGAGTTGGAATTCTTCCTCCACAAAAAATTGCCCTTTAAAGGCTGTCCCGTCCCTTCAGCCTTCTGGAGCACGGCTGTGAGAAGAAGCTGGGACCTGCATAAGAAGCACCCCGAGACCTCAGTTCTGCTGCCACCTGAATTTCAGAAGGGGTCCAAGAGGGCCCCGGGCTTCAGCGCTTTGCCGCCCAAGCAAATCCCAGAGAGCAGAAAGAAAGGATTGCATTCCCCACCACCACCACCACCAAGGAATCCCTGCGAGGTTGGAGTCTTGTTTTCCCAGGGACTCTCTTCCAACCACTGCTGCTCTTCCCTTGACGACGGAGCCGAGCAAACTGCCCTGAAGCAGGAAAACAGAATCCTTTGCTGCAAGGAAGTTTGGTTTCCACTCGTTCCCCCCCCCCCCCCTCTCCTCCTCCTATCTCTCCACGAAAAAGGAAACGGTTGTTTGTGCGGCCGGTTTTTGGTGAAAACTTCAGGGCGTAGCCGAACTGCAAAAACCGACAAGAGCCACTGCCACGGCCGTCCGATGTGAACAGGATGCGTTTCCTGAAAGGAAAAGTCAAAGACAGACTTCTGAAGTCCCGTCTCTTTCTCTCTCTCTCTCCCCTCCCCTCCCCTCCCTCCCCACTCACATCCCTCCCACCTCATTCCATGGCTGTCCTCCTCTTTCTCCCCTCCCCTGCTTTCCAGAAAGAAGATATTATCATTCGGTCATCTTCTTATTTGGAAGAATCGGTGTGATGATAGTGGCACCTTCAAAGATATCGTGGAAGAAAATAGATCCTGGAGGGGGGGGGAGGATGTATGTGTTTCCTTGGTGCTTTTCCGTGGTTTTCTTGCAGGCAGGCGCTTCATGGCCCCAAACTAGTGACACTAACATCATCAGTGCTACAAGAGAAAGGTTTGTGGAGTGGAAGAGGAGGAGGAGGAAGACTGGTGCCCTCTGAGCTTGGTTGTTTCCTAGCAGACGTTCTGTTAGCTGACTCGATAACATCATCCATATTAGAAGGGAGTGGGGTCTGTGGAGTGGAGGAGGAGCAACCGGAAGAGGAAAAGGGCTGTGGGGTCCTTGGTGTTCTCTGAGCTTGGTGGGTTTTCTTCCAGACGTTTCATGACCCAAGTAGGTAACATCATCAGTGTTAGAAGGGAGTGGGATTTGCAAAGAGGAGGAAGGAGAAGAGGAGGAGTATTAGAAGGGAGTGGGGACTGCGGAGTGGAGGAGGAGGAACCGGAAGAGGAAAAGGGCTGTGAGGTCCTTGGTGTTCTCTGAGCTTGGTGGATTTTCTTCCAGACGTTTCATGACCCAAGTAGGTAACATCATCAGTGTTAAAAGGGAGTGGGATTTGCAAAGAGGAAGAAGGAGAAAAGGAGGAGGAAGAGGACTGTGGTCCTTGGTGCTCTCTGAGCTTGGTTGTTTCCTTGCACAGGTTTTATTACCCAAACTAGGTAACCCCATCAACAAATAGATAGATCTTCCAAAATAGATCCCGCTCTGTTATTAACCCCTTTGGTTTGGGATTCAACAGTTTGGTCTCAACCCATCCAATCTAATTTGGGAGATTGAAGCACAAGAAATACGTGGCCTTCTTGCCAGGCGCACTCTTAGTTGAGTGCTAAGAATATTTTTGCTTTTTTTTTCTCTTTTGCTTAGTCCAACAAAAATAATCAGAACTGTTTTTCTTTTTCTGCACAATAATGCAATGGTTCGTTGGATGAGATGGAAGGATCCAGTAGGATTATACTTCCAGGAAAAAATTAGCTTATGATTCCTGATGTATTCCTTTTTCTTTATGTGCACTGAGAGCATATGCACCAAAGACAAATTCCTTTTGTATCCAGTCACACTTGGCCAATAAAAAAATCTCTTCTCTTCTCTTCTCTTCTCTTCTCTTCTCTTCTCTTCTCTTCTCTTCTCTTCTCTTCTCTTCTCTTCTCTTCTCTTCTCTTCTCTTCTCTTCTCTTCTCTTCTCTTCTCTCCTCTCCTCTCCTCTCCTCTCCCCTCCCCTTCCCCTCTTCTCTTCCCTTCCCTTCCCCTCTTCTCTTCTTCCCTTCCCTTCCCCTCTTCTCTTCTCTCCTCTCTTCTCCTCTTCCCTTCCCTTCCCCTCTTCTCTTCTCTCCTCTCTTCTCCTCTTCCCTTCCCCTCTTCTCCTTCCCTTCCCTTCCCTTCCCCTCTTCTCTTCTCTTTTCATTCCTTCCCTTCCCTTCCCTTCCCTTCCCTTCCCTTCCCTTCCCTTCCCTTCCCCTCTTCTCTTCTTCCCTTCCCTTCCCTTCCCTTCCCTTCCCTTCCCTTCCCTTCCCTTCCCTTCCCTTCCCTTCCATTCCATTCTATTCTATTCTCTTCTGTCACCCAGTTGGCTTTCATTCCCATTGGGAGGACTAGAATTCACTGTCTCCTAGATTCTACACCAGGAGATGTTGAGTTCTAGTTCCACCAGCCACAGCCATGAAAGCCAGATAGGGGACTTTCTCTCTCTCTCTCAGCTCAACCCACCTCACAGGGTTCTTGTTGTGGGGGAAATAGGAGTAGGAAGGAGCATTTGACCCAGAGGTGCTTTTTACAAGAGGCAACTGGACTTTTGGGGTTTTTCTTCGAAGACGTTTCGCTTCTCATCCAAGAATTCAGCTTCTTGAAAAAAAGCACTTTTGCGATAACCTTAACCTGGATGACTGAGAATCTCCATAAACAAGGAGCATTTGAGTTATTTATAAAAATGTACCGTGTTTCCCTGAAAATAAGACCCTGTCTTATATTTTTTTGAACCCTGAAATAAGCGCTTGGCCTTATTGCCACGTGCTCAAAAGCCCGATTGGGCTTATAATCAGGGGATGTGTCTTATTTTGGGGGAAACATGGTATCTCAATCAATCAATCATCTATCTATCTATCCGTCAATCCATCCATCTGTCATCTATCTGTCTGTCTGTCTGTCCGTCCGTCCATCCATCATCATCTGTCAACTATCTATCTGTCTATCCGTCCATCCATCATCACATCTCTCATCTATCTATATCTATATATCCATCAATCCATCCGTCATCTATCTGTATCTATCTGTCTGTTTGTCTATCTGTCTGTCTACCGGGTTTCCCCAAAAATAAGACCGTGTCTTATTTTTTTTAAACCCTGAAATAAGTGCTTGGCCTTAATGCCACATGCTCAAAAGCCCGATTGGGCTTATTATCAGGGGATGTCTTATTTATTTTTTTTTATTTTTTTATTTTTATTTGATTTATATGCCGCCCTGCTCCGGAGACTCAGGGCGGCTTACAGTGCGTTAAGCAATAGCCTTCATACTTTTGTATATTTATATTTATACAAAGTCAGCTTATTGCCCCCAACAAACTGGGTCCTCAATTTAGCCACCTTATAAAGGATGGAAGGCTGAGTCGACCTTGAGCCTGCCTGGGATTGAACTCACAAGTAATTGCAGCAGCTGGATCTTAAATGCTGCCTTTGTAGGAGGCATTACCCCCCTACGCTATTCAGGCTTCTTTTTGAGGGGAAAACAGGGTATAAGTATGGGATATAAATGAATAAATTTCATAAGACAAAGTTGATGATTTATAGAAGCAGCAATCTTGCAAAGGCTCCCTAAGGCATAATTTCCAGCTATTATCCAGGCAAAGACCTGACAATTAAGGTCTTGTCTCTGACACTCTTCTTCTTTTGTCAATTTCTGGGAATGGAGAGGGGGTGGTGGTTAGGGACCAATTGGGAATAATGCTTAGACCTCCGGGAATTTTTTTTTTAGAGCTCAACAAACCTTGAAGTCCACCGAAGAGATCTTCGGTATGTCTTCCACCCTGCTGGTGATCCGACAGGATGAGCCTTTTCCTTCTCTTGTTCCTGTCTTCCCCTCGAGGGAAACAGGTGGGTTTGGGACGAAGTTGTTTGTCCTGTTTCGCTTCACAGAAAACCTTTTAGTTCTCTTTGCCTGTTAAAAAAATATTATTATTATTATTATTATTATTATTATTATTATTATTATTGAAACCTGAGCCCTGAAAATTAAGTTACTCATTCAGGTCAGCGAGTTCTCTGTCCTTGACTTACAGCCGTTCATTTAGAGACCGTTGAAAGTTACGGCGGCACTGGGAAAAAAAGCAAGATTTTACACACTGAACTGTTGCTGTTTCCCCACAATCACGTGATCAAAACTCAAATGCTTGCCAACCAGCGTAGATTTATGATGATTGCAAGTGTCCCAAGGTCCCACATCAAGAAGACTAAGGACCAATCCTTTTGGAAATTTAGAAGTGTCCTTAGGTAAAGGTTCCCCTCGCACATATGCGCTAGTCGTTCCCAATTCTAGGGGGCAGCACTCATCTCCGTTTCAAAGCCGAAGAGCCAGCGCTGTCCAAAGACGTCTCCGTGGTCATGTCGCCAGCATGACTCAACGCCAAAGGCGCATGGAATACTGTTCCCTTCTAACCAAAGGTGGTCCCTATTTTTCTACTTGCATTTTTTTACGTGCTTTCGAACTGCTAGGTTGGCAGAAGCTGGGACAAGTAACGGGAGCAGCTCACCCAGTTACACGGTAATAGGGATTCGAACCGCTGAACTGCCAACTGTCTTAGCCACTGAGCCACCCTGTTTCAACTGGCTCCTACATAAGCCGGTGGTAAATCAGCACTCCTGTTAACTGACAAGGGGGCCGTTGCGCAGGCTTCCATCATTTCCCTGGCTATTTTTGTACCTGCTCAACCAGCAATCTGAGTAGCTGCGAAACTGAATGCATGTCCCAAAAGGCTTTTCCCGTTAAGAAGGCTGAATTTGTCAAGAGGATCCACTTTCTTTGGCCACAGAACCCTTTGTATGGAACGGATCCTTTAGAAAAAGGAGCCTGTCCCAGCTCAGAATGACTTTTAATAAACTTTTCCCCTTTATTTGGCTTGGGAAATACACTGTCCAGCTCCCCCTACATCAACACCCAAGGCAGGGACAATCTTTCTGATTGACAAGCTCAGCATCTGAGCCACCGCGTCCCCTTACTGCCCTACTTTTTATGAAGTCTGCCTCAACCCATTTCTTTCCAGCAATTCTCAAAATTCTTGACCAGCATAGTGAAGATAGTGAGATTGTGCCTTTGGCCAGGAATTCCGGAAGGTGGAAGCTCATCAGGTTAGGGCAGTGTTTCCCTCAAGCTTTGGCAGCTTGAAGATGGCTGGACTTCAACTCCCAGAATTCCCCTGCCAGCATGGCGATCACATGACCATGGGATACTGCAACTGTTGTAAATATGTACTGGATTGCCAAGTGCCCCAGTTTTGATCTCATGACCGCAACGTTCATAATTGTGAGGACTGGTTGCAAGTCACTTTTTTCAGTGCCGTCATAACTTTGAAAGTTTGTTAAACAAATGGTCATATGTTTGACTACCTGTAAACCGCTTTTTCTCTTCAGTGATCAGGAAAGAAACATCAGCTGCTCACCCTAGAATAAAATGTTTGTACGTTCAGTCTAGAGTGACAAGTTTTGGTTCATTGTGGATGTAGCTTCAGAAAAACCACGGACAACTGGAGAACCTCCAACTCCAGCTCTGGAGTTGCTTATCAACAAAGTGAACGCGGACAATCCCTGGCTCTCAAGAAGACACAGAATACGTTGAGCTACTCTACCCAAGACAATTCTGGGAGTTAACATCCACCCATCTTCACGCTGCCAAAGCTTGAGAGAAACACTGCTTGGTTGTTGTTAGTTGCGAAGTCACGTCCAACCCATCGCGACCCCATGGACAATGTTCCTCCAGGCCTTCCTGTCCTTTACCGTCCATTTAAGCTTCAGTGACTCCATCCAGCGACCTCGTTCTCTGCAGTCCCCATCTTCTTTTGCCCTCAATCGTTCCCAGCATTAGGCTCTTCTCCAGGGAGTCCTTCCTTCTCATTAGGTGGCCAAAATATTTGAGTTTCCTCTTCAGGATCTGGCCTTCTAAAGAGCAGTCAGGGTTGATCTCCTCTAGGACTGATAGGTTTGGTCACCTTGCAGTCCAAGGGACTCGCAGGAGTCTCCTCCAGCACCAGAGTTCAAAGGCCTCCATTCTTTGACGCTCAGCCTTCCTTATGGTCCAACTTGCACAGCCATACATTGCAAGTAGGAAAACCATCGCCTTGACTATACACACTTTAGTTGGCAGGGTGATGTCTCTGCTTTTTAGTCTGCTGTCTAGATTTGCCCTAGCTTTCCTCCCCAGGAGCAAGCCTCTTTTAATGTCTTGGCTGCAGTCCCCACATTGCTTTAATGGGTTCCAAACTGGGGAAGTTCTCCTTACGCATTGGGTGCTTACGCATATGCCATTTTACGGGTCGATTTTGCGGTTCAAGATGCAGACTTCATACGGCAAAGAGGGTCAGCGTGCTCTTCTTTAAATGCAGAACAAAAGACAGCCATGTGCGCCCTTCCTCCACTGCATCTGGTATTCATTAGAAGAGCAAGCTGGAGTTGATGAAGGACAGATGTGAGGTAGAGTTCCAAAGATAAACTCAGGAAATTCTCCCAGTTTGATATAGGGGGAAGGGTTGCACAGTTTATGGCTTTACATTTTTTTTCTCTCTCTCTCTCGCTCGCTCTCAAAAGCACCGAACGTCATATCTGAGTGAACACAATCATCCTTTGATGGGCAATGAAAAGAATGCCTGTTGAAGATCAAAACAAGTTCAAAAGTCTGATTCAGCCTTGGTGCTACTTAGAATAGACTCAATTGAAGCGAATGTAATAAGCGAGCCTGGCTAACTTAGATCCGTTGAGTTAGTATTACGTCTCTGACCCTATGCCTTGGTTTGGACATCCCGCTAAGCCAAGGGTCTCCAAACTTGGCAACTATAAGACTTGTAGACTTCAATTCCCAGAATTCCTCAGCCAGTCATGCTCTCCACAAGTCTTAACCAGGGGTGGGCTGCTGGGGGTTCGGGAGAACCTCTAGCTAACATTCTATGCAGTTCGGAGAACACCCAAATCCCACTCCTGGCTGGCCCTGCCCCGCCAACCCCACTCTGCCCCTCCCAGGAGTCTCCAAGTGGCCCATTTTGGATGCAGGTAAGTGCAGGGTATGTGCGGAGGTTCGGGGAGGGTGAAAAACGGGCCTACCGGAAGTTCGGATAGGGCCCATTTCCGGCCTCCAGAGCCTGGCAAGACCGTTTTCTCTCTCTTTTTTTTTTTAATTATACTTTATTGATTTTTTATAGATACAAAAAGTTTTCGTTTCTATTTACATCGGATACGCAGTGTTTATACATATATACATAAAATTGCTTGGTGTCACTTTTACCATTTGTTATTGTTTATTTAACACACCTTTTACTCCTGTTTTTTGGTTTTCATTCATCCATTCGTACCACCTTTCCCACACAGTATAGTAGTCTGAGTTTTCATCATTATTTAATTCATAAGTTAATTTGCTCATCTCTGCACACTCTAATACCTTCCTAAGTACGAGTTCTTCTGGTGGCAGGGTTTTTTCCTTCCAATATTGGGCATAGGCCAACCTGGCAGCTGTAGTTATATGTATCGTTAAGTGGGTCTTTGTTTTTCCAAGTCTCTTCTTCGCTATTCCCAGGAGAAATAATTCTGGTATCAACTCTACTTCTTCTCTAATTATTTCCTGTAACCATCTCCCAATTATGGTCCAATATTTTTTCGCTTCGGGGCACGTCCACCACATGTGAAAGAAGGTGCCCTGACCGTGGCCACATTTCCAACAATTCGGGGACATATTAGGGAACATCTTTGATAGTCTAGCAGGCGCTAAGTACCACCTATGGAGCATTTTATAGTGATTCTCTTTATATGATGCGGCTCTAGTCAACTTATAATTTTTGTTCCATGCCTCTTCCCAATCATAAAAATTTAAATTATATCCAATATTTTTTTCCCACACACTCAGTGGCAAGACTTTTTTCATCCTCCCAGAGGCTCGAGGAAAGCCTCTGGAGCCTGGGGAGGGCCATGGTGCAGGAGGCCGACTAGGCCACGCCCACCATGGCCACACCCACCCAGCAGGGAACCCCTTGCTAAAAGTTTCGAAGCCCACCCCTGGCCTTAACGTTGCTAAGTTCGGAGACGGCTGCTCTGAGCTATGGTTTCTAAAGAGGTCTCCTGTAGAAGGACCAGTTCACACCTCCATCTTCTTGAAGGTCTTCATAACTTGACTTGGACCGTGTGCCGTCTTCTTGCATTCTGTAGCAAAGCTGTCTGGGAGAACATGGCCCACCTGTGCACGAAGCTCCAAAAGGCCAGATACACATCAGTCTTAAGCTATGGTTTCTAAAGAGGTCTTGTCTCCTGCAGAAGGGCCAGTTGACAACTCCGTGTCCATGAAGGTCTTCATAATCTGACTGGGACCCTGTCCCTTCTTCTCGTCCTCTGCAGCGAAGCGGTCTGGGAGAACATGGCCCGCATGTGCGTGAAGACCCAAAGGCTGGATGTTGCCAAAGTCTGCCTGGGGAACATGGGCCATGCGCGGGGAGCCAAGGCGTTGCGGGAGGCTGAACGAGAACCAGAGCAGGAAGCCCGGGTGGCCATGTTAGCCATCCAGTTGGGCATGCTGGTGAGTGAAAAGGCTTTTCTCAGATTATCTAGTCACTATATTTATATTGTCGATTGAAAGGTCGGCAGTTCAGCGGTTCGAATCCCTAGTGCCGCTTTAACGGGGTGAGCTCCAGTGGTGAAATCCAATTTTTTTTTACTACCGGTTGTGTGGGTGTGGTGTGGCTTGGTGGGCGTGGCAGGAGAAGGATATTGCAAAATTTCCATTGCCACTCCACTCTGAGGCTAGTCACAGGTGGTATTTGCCAGTTCTCTGAACTATTGTAAATTTCCGCTACCGGTTTTCTGAACTGATCAAAATTTTCACTACCGGTTCTCCTGAACCTGTCAGAACCTGCCAACTTTTCCATGCTGTGCTGTGCTGTGCTATTATTCTATTCTATTCTATTCTATTCTATTCTATTCTATTCTATTCTATTCTATTCTATTCTATTCTATTCTATTCTATTCTATTCTACTCTACTCTACTCTACTCTACTCTACTCTACTCTACTCTACTCCACTCCACTCCACTCCACTCCACTCCACTCCACTCCACTCCACTCCACTCCACTCCACTCCTGTTCTATTCTCTTCCATTCCATTCCATTCCATTCCCCTCCCCTCCCCTCCCCACCCCTATTCTATTCTATTCTATTCTATTCTATTCTATTCTATTCTATTCTATTCTATTCTATTCTATTCTATTCTATTCTATTCTATTCTATTCTATTCTATTCTATTCTAATTACATTCCACTCCTGTTCTATTCCATTCCATTCCATTCCATTCCATTCCATTCCATTCCATTCCATTCCATTCCATTCCATTCCATTTATTCTATTCTATTCTATTCTATTCTATTCTATTCTATTCTATTCTATTCTATTCTATTCTATTCTATTCTATTCTATTCCATTCCATTCCATTCCATTCCATTCCATTCCACTCCACTCCACTCCACTCCACTCCACTCCTGTTCTATTCTCTTCCATTCCATTCCATTCCATTCCCCTCCCCTCCCCTCCCCTCCCCACCCCTATTCTATTCTATTCTATTCTATTCTATTCTATTCTATTCTATTCTATTCTATTCTATTCTATTCTATTCTATTCTATTCTATTCTATTCTATTCTATTCTTACTCTACTCTACTCTACTCTACTCTACTCTACTCTACTCTACTCTACTCTATACACTCTCTATATGGGGCTCCCCTTGAGGAGCACCCAGAGGCTCCAACTAGTCCAGAATGCAGCTGCGCGAATAATAATGGGGGCGACCCGTCGCTCCCATGTAACACCCTCTTGTGCGAACTGCACTGGCTCCCAGTGGTCTTCCGGGTGCGCTTCAAGGTGTTGGTTACCACCTTTAAAGCGCTCCATGGCTTAGGACCTGGCTATCTACAAGACTGCCTTCTGCCATCGATTGCCTCCCACCGAGCGGTACGCTCACACAGAGAGGGATTCCTCAGGGTGCCGTCAGCCAAACAATGTCGACTGGCGACCCTCAGGGGGAGAGCCTTCTCTGTGGGGGCCCCTGCCCTCTGGAATGAATTGCCCCCGGACATACGAAGGATCCCCGACCTCCGCGCCTTCCGTCATGCAATGAAGACCCTGTTATTCCAACAAGCCGCTCTGATGGGAAAAATGATTTTTATTTGGTTTTAATGAGGTTTTAAAACTGGTCTTCAATGAGAGTTTTAAATTTGGCCCATAATTTAATTATTTTAATATGCTTTTAAAATTCTATGTTGTACATTGTTTTATTATGGCTGTTCACTGCCCTGAGTCCCTCAGGAGAAGGGCGGTATATAAATTAAATAAAATAGATAAATTCTGTTCTGTTCTATTTCACTTTCCTTTGGTTAGGCTGACCCTCGTGTCCAATGCACCCTGCATTCTGCACTCGGTGGCTTTTATCTCACTCTTGATTATTATCCCTGTCCACTATTTACGAGCCCAGATCCAAAGCCTTTTCATGACCGCGTTTCCAAGACCCCCCCCTTTTTTTTTTCCTTGCTAGGAAATGGCTTCCGAGATAGCAGGGCCTAGAATTCAGTTGGCCGGTGTGGAGCTGTTTCCTAGAGCATCAGGAAAAGCAGGAGCTGGCCGTGTGCGAACGCCCCCTTGTTCTTGAAATGACCTACAGGTCGGATGGCCTAGTGTTTTTTTTTTCCTTGCTTTTCTTTCAACATCCTGTTACAGTCATCATGATTCTATTTTGAGCATGGAGGCTCTGGTCAGCTCCTCGGATTCCTTCTGTAATTAACCCCCTGCTAAAGACATAGTGGCTAAGACGCTGAGCTTGTCCATCGAAAGGTCGGCAGTTCAGCGGTTCGAATCCCTAGCGCCGCATCACGGGGTGAGCTCCCATGACTTGTCCCAGCTTCTGCCAACCTAGCAGTTCGAAAGCACGTAAAAAATGCAAGTAGAAAAAATAGGGACCATCTTTGGTGGGAAGGGAACAGCGTTCCGTGCGCCTTTGGCGTTGAGTCATGCCGGCCACATGACCATGGAGATGTCTTCGGACAGCGCTGGCTTTTCGGCTTTGAAACGGAGATGAGCACCGCCCCCTAGAGTCGGGAATGACTAGCACATATATGCGAGGGGAACCTTTACCTTAAAGTGTCAGAATGCACAGTTTGAAAAAAGGGCCTTTCAAGTAGAATATTTGGGGCTCAGGGTCGAAATGAGGGGTCCTTGGTGCTCTCTGAGCTTGGTTGCTTCCTTGCCGACGTCTCATGACCCAAAGTAGGTAACGGCATCAGTGCTAGGATAGGTTAGCTTAGCTTTACTGATCAGCCTACAGGCCATATCAAAGTACAAGGTTCAAACACGTATTACCAATAAAAAGTAGGGAACAACATCAGTGCTAATAAGGGAGTGGAGCTTGCTCTCAAACTGCACTCCCGTCTCACACTGATCGTATTACCTAGTTTGGTAATGAAACGTCTGGAAGAACACAACCAAGCTCAGAGGGTAACAAGGACCTCTTATTCCTCTTCATTATAGTAGGATCTCAATGTTTTCAATACAGGCAGTCCTTCCTCTGGAGTGGGGAGGGAATGGGGATTTTGCAGTATCCTTCCCCTGGAGTGGGGAGGGAATGGGGATTTTGCAGTATCCTTCCCCTGGAGTGGGGAGGGAATGAGGATTTTGCAGTATCCTTCCCCTGGAGTGGGGAGGGAATGGGGATTTTGCAGTATCCTTCCCCTGGAGTGGGGAAGGAATGAGGATTTTGCAGTATCCTTCCCCTGGGGTGGGGAGGGAATGGGGATTTTGCAGTATCCTTCCCCTGCCACGCCCACAGAACCAGTAGTAAAAAAAATTTGAATCCCACCACTGATGATGACAATACAAGCAGCATCCCTCCCTTACCAGCTTCCTGGTCTCCGTTCCAGGAAGACGCTGAGCAGTTATACAAGCAGTGCCAACGCTACGACCTCCTGAACAAGTTCTACCAGGCTTCGGACCAGTGGCAGAAAGCCATTGAGGTAGCCGAGACCCAGGACCGAGTGCACCTGCGCACGACGTACTACAATTATGCCAAGCACCTGGAAGCCATCTCTGAGCGCAACTTTGCCATCGCCTAGTAAGTGTTAGTGGGTTGCCATATGCCAGAGCTTGTCCAGATCTCACTCAAGACTCATTCTGGAGTGAGGAGGTCCTTGGTGCTCTCTGAGCTTGGCTGTTTCCTTGCAGATAGATCCTCCAGAATAGATCCTGCTCTGTTATTAATCCCTTTGGTTTGGGATTCAAGGGTGGGGTCTCAATGCATCAAAGCTAACTTGGAAAACTGGGGAGATTGAAGCAGAAGAAATATGTGGCTCTCTTGGGAATGGAGAGTGAGCAGGAACCGGTTGGTAATACTGGAAGAAGAACAGGGGGTCCTTGGTGCTCTCTGAGCTTGCTTGTTTTCTTGAGGATGTTTCATTACCCAACTTGGTAACATCATCAGTATTAATCGGGAGTGCCGTTTGCTGTCAGTTTAACCACTGAAGTACTTGTATGTACAGTATGATGAGCGCTGTTCTTGTGATATCTCACAAATCCAAGGTGGTTGAATTGTAAACAGTCTCCCTTCCTTGTAAATAGTCTCCCTTCCTTGTAAATAGTCTTCATTCATTATAAATACTCTTCATTCATTGTAAATATCCTAAAACTAAACAGAACAGCTGGGTCCCGTCCTGCCCCCCCCCCCAATCATCCTGGCTTTCTGACCAGTTTTTCTTCCCGCACAGCTATGAAAAATCTGACACTCATAAGTTTGAAGTGCCTCGTATGCTTTCAGAGGATTTGCAAGCCTTGGAGTCTTACGTCAACAGGATGAAAGATAAGTGAGTATCCTCTTACCCACTCCAAGGGCCAGCCTCTCGGCCATTGCTCTTAATAGAGTAGAGTAGAGTAGAGTAGGGTAGGGTAGGGTAGGGTAAGGTAGGGTAGGGTAGGGTAGGGTAGGGTAGGGTAGGGTAGGGTAGAATGGAATAGAATAGAATAGAATAGAATAGAATAGAATAGAATAGAATAGAATAGAATAGAATAGAATAGAATAGAATAGAATAGAATAGAATAGAATAGAATAGAATAGAATAGAATAGAATTCTTTATTGGCCAAGTGTGATTGGACACACAAGAAAGTTGTCTTTGGTGCAAATGCTCTCAGGGTACATAAAAAGACAAGAGACATTCGTCAAGAATCATAAGGTACAACACTTACCGTATTTTGCGGAGTATAAGACGCACCAGAGTATAAGACGCACCTACCTTTTTTGGTGAGGAAAACAAGAAAAAGAAATCTGCCTCTGCCTCCGAGCAATTTTGCCTCCTTGCAGCAAACAGCAAACAGCCTGCTTTACTTTCATTTTCGTTTTCAGCATAGCTTGATTAGCACAAGAAAAAAAAAATCTGCTCCCAGCAATTACCTCCTTGCAGTAAGCAGCAGGCAAAACAGCTGAGAGCAAAACAGCTGAGAGTCAGGAGGCAGATCCAATCAACTTGTGCTAATTAGGCTGTGCTGAAGCTGCAAGGAGCTGTCTTTTCTTGCTGTTTGCTTGCAAGGAGGTAAATTGCTGGGAGGCAATTCACCTCCTTGCTGGGAGTAAATTGCTGGGAGGCAGAGGCCAAAGGGTGGGGGCCAGTGGATCGCCGGGGCTACATTCAGTGTATAAGAGCACATAAATTTTCACCCCCTTTTAGGGGGGAAAATATGTGTCTTGTATTCCGAAAAATACAATAATGATAGTCATAGGAAACAATATCACTATCAATCGTAAGGATACAAGCAACAAGGTTACAGTCATGCAGTCATAAGTGGGAGGAGATGGGTGATAGGAACGATGAGAAGACTAATAATAATAGTAATGCAGACTTAGTGAATAGTTTGACAGCGTTGAGGGAATTTTTTGTTTAGTAGAGTGATGGCATTCGGGAAAAAACTGTCCTTGTGTCTAGTTGTCTTGGTGTGCAGTGCTCTATAGCGTCGTTTTGAGGGTGGGAGTTGAAACAATTTATGTCCTGGATGTGAGGGGTTTGAGAAGTTGATTCTGCTCCTAACAGGTTGTTCTCGATTTACGGCCACAATTCAGCCCAAAATTTCTGTGGCTAATTTCGAGACAGTCCTTAAGTGACTTCTGTCCCATTTTACCACCTTTTCTTGCCAGTTGCCGAGCGTCCAAATTTTGGGCGAGCATGGGGACGCGGCCACGGTTGTCAAATGTGGAAAAAATGGAAGAAAAAGTCACTTTTTCCTGTGCTGTTGTAACTTTGATCGGTCACTAAACGAACGGCTGTAAGCCAAGGACTACCTGGATTTGCCAGGAGGTTGAGCTAAAACTGCTAAATCCGTGTCTTCCCTTCCCCATGCAAGATTTGCTCCCGCTGCCTATTAAACAGCTCAACCCTTTGCGAAGATGTCATCCATCTGGATTCAGATTGATTGGTTGGTTGGTTGATTGATTGCTCTCCACCCTCCCTCCTATCCCTTGTTTTTCCTCCTGCAGAGGTTTGTGGAAATGGTGGGCTCAATATCTAGAAGGCCAGGCCGACTTAGAAGCGGCTTTCAAATATTATGAGCTGGCTCAGGATTATTTTTCCATGGTCCGTATCCATTGCTTCCTGGGTAACATCCAGAAGGTAAGTTCACTTTCTTTTAACATGAGTCAAAACGGACCTTGTAGCAATGGTGAAATCTAACATTTGTTACTCCTGGTTCTGTGGGTGTGGCTTGGTGGGGGGAAGGTAATATGACTGTGTGGGCGTGGCCAATTATTATTATTATTATTTTACTTTTAAAACCCTTTTTTCTACAACCTCTTTGGCGAAGAGGTTGTAAAAAAATGCTTTCAAAAGGCTCTGACGATCCCAGCCGAGTTGCCTGATCGGCAGAGGCTTTTAACTCGGCTGGGATCGTCAGAGGCATTTAAAAGAAAAAAAGGGGGTTTTCTACCGGTTGTCCGAACCACCCGCCTCCATCGCTACCAGATCGGGCAATCCAGTCTGAACTGGGAGCATTTCACCCCTACCTTTTTTTTAAAAAAATAGATTTATATGCCGCCCTTCTCCGAAGACTCAGGGCGGCTTACAATGCGTTAAGCAATAGCCTTCATACTTCTGTATATTTATACAAAGTCAGCTTATTGCCCCCACAAACTGGGTCCTCAATTTACCTACCTTAGAAAGGATGGAAGGCTGAGTCAACCTTGAGCCTGGGGAGATTCGAACTTGCAATAATTGCAGACAGCTGAATGTTAATAACAGGCTTTTAATCTGTTGAGCTATCCTGGCTCCTGGTCATCTAGTCCAACCCCCCCACCCAAGCAGGAGATCTTACACCATTTCTGACAGACGGCAGTCCAATCTCTTCTTGAAAGCCTCCAGGGATGAAGCTCCCACAACTTCCGAAGGCAGCTTCTGTTCCATGGGTTGATCGTTCTCGCTGTCAGAAAATTTCTCCTTATTTCTAGGTTGAATCTCTCCTTGATCAGTTTCCATTCATTATTCCTTGTCTGGCCTTCGGGTGCCTTGGGAAATAGCTTGACCCCTTCATCCTCAAGAGTTCCAGAGTTGCTTTTTTTTTCCCAAGAGGTAACTGGATTTTCTTGGTTTTTTCCTTGAAGACGTTTCGCTTCTCATCCAAGAAACTTTCATCAGTTCTGAAGAAGCTTCTTGGATGAGAGGCAAAAAATCTTCAAGGAACAAACCAAGAAAGTCCAGTTGCCTCTTGAAAAAAAAAAGCACCTTTGGGATAACCATGACCTGGCTGACAGAGACTCTCCCTAGATGCTCCTTCAGAGATACCAATGGGTGGTTCAAAGCAGAGAAAGAATTGGGGTTTTCTCTTTTTTTTTTTTTTTTCAGGCTGCCGAAATAGCAAACGCCACAGGCAATTGGGCAGCTTCTTACCACGTTGCCCGTCAGTATGAGAGCCACGAGGACATCAAGCAGGCGGTGCACTTCTACACCCGGGCTCAAGCGTTTAACAACGCCATCCGTTTGTGTAAGGTACGGGGCAACTTTCAAATGATCTCTGAGCTTGCTGAGGTTACTACTGTAGACTTCCTGAGTTGTGCTGACTTGGCAATCTCCATCAAAAGGTGGGAGGTTTCCAGGCTTCGCAATCTGCAGCTCGTTTCGTCGGTCCGCGCCAGTTTG
This sequence comes from Coluber constrictor foxii, assembly GCA_038048745.1. Classification (NCBI taxonomy): domain Eukaryota; kingdom Metazoa; phylum Chordata; class Lepidosauria; order Squamata; family Colubridae; genus Coluber; species Coluber constrictor. The sequence continues at coordinate 8,943,619 of CM075973.1, forward strand.
CATCGCTTATCTCCGACTAGCCGTTCTCTGGATCTGATGATTGAACTCCGAGCAGGAGTTGGAGCTTTATTACCCAAATATCCGTTTCCCAGGCTAAGATGGTATAATTTTATAGTTTCCCCCCTGCCTCCCTTTTTTTTAAAAAATTAGATTTATATGCCGCCCTTCTCCGGAGACGCAGAGCGGCTTACAATGCGTTAAGCAATAGCCTTCATACTTTTGTATATTTTATACAAAGTCAGCTTATTGACCCCTCAAACTGGGTCCTCAATTTACCTACCTTAGAAAGGATGGAAGGCTGAGTCAACCTTGAGCCTGGCGAGACCCGAACTGGTGCAATTGCAGACAGCTGGCTGTTAATAACAGGCTTTAGTCTGCTTATTAGCCTGTTGAGCTATCCAAGGTTCTTTTTATGTACATGCTTAAGAAGGAGTGCAATGTTATTAGAAATAGAGGTCTCGTGCTGTGATTTCTCACACCTACAGCCGTTTTTTGACTGTGAAATACTAACAAGCGAAGCCTGCTCACGTCATCCTGAATCTCCTGACTTGGAAAAAGTTTTAAATTTTGCTGTCGTGAGCTGTACAGGTTCAGGCACAGCGTTTTACTCAACAAGGCCATCCATGAAGGGCCACCGCAGAAACTTTTTTTAAAAAAAATCAGATTTATATGCCGCCTTCTCCGGAGACTCAGGGCGGCTTACAATGCATTAAGCAATAGCCTTCAGACTTTTGTATCTTTTATACAAAGTCAGCTTATTGCCCCCACAAACTGGGTCCTCATTTTACCTACCTTGAAAGGATGGAAGGCTGAGTCAACCTTGAGCCTGGGGAGATTCAAACTTGCAGTAATTGCAGGCAGATGGTGTCACTTTAGCACTACTTAAACTGCTGCGCCACCCATTCCTCACACCTATGACCTTTGTGGGTTGGGAAAGCAAAGGAAGATCGTAAGCACAGTGGCAGTTTTAGAAGAAAAAACATTGGAAAGAGCAAGCGCAAATCTACCTTTAACCACGAAAGGCCTGAAAGTGAGGTTTGTTTGTTTGTTTAAAACCAGGAAAACCAGCTGGATGACCAGTTAATGAACCTGGCTCTTCTCAGTTCCCCAGAAGACATGATAGAAGCTGCCCGCTACTATGAAGGAAGAGGAGAACAAATGGACCAAGCTGTGACGCTCTACCACAAGGTATCCCTTTACCCCAGGGTGGGTACCGAGTACAGAATATAACATAGTTGGAAAGGGACCTTGGAGGTCTTCTAGTCCAACCCCCTGCTCAATTAAGAGACCCTATACCTTTTCAGTCAAACAGTTGTCCAGTCTCTTCTTGAAAATCTCCTGTGATGGAGCATTCACAACTTCTGAACAATTAATCCACTGATTAATTGTTCTGTCAAAAAATTTCTTATTTCTAGGTTGGTGCTCTCCTTGCTCTCCCCAATTGCTTCTTGTCTTGCCTTCAGGTGCTTTGGAGAATAAGTTGACACCTCCCCTCTTCTCTGCAACAGCCCCTCAGATATTGGACGGCCCTTACCATGTCAACGCAAGTCCTTCTCTTAGATCAGAGGTCTTCAAACTTAGATCAGAGGTCTTCAAACTTGAAGACTTGTGGACTTCAACTCCTAGAATTCTCCTAGCCTTCAGGTGCTTTGGAGAATAGATTGACACCTCCCCTCTTCTCTGCAACAGCCCCTCAGATATTGGAAGACCCTTACCATGTCAACGCAAGTCCTTCTCTTAGATCAGAGGTCTTCAAACTTAGATCAGAGGTCTTCAAACTTGAAGACTTGTGGATTTCAACTCCTAGAATTCTCCTAGCCTTCAGGTGCTTTGGAGAATAGATTGACACCTCCCCTCTTCTCTGCAACAGCCCCTCAGATATTGGAAGGCCCTTACCATGTCAACGCAAGTCCTTCTCTTAGATCAGAGGTCTTCAAACTTAGATCAGAGGTCTTCAAACTTGAAGACTTGTGGACTTCAACTCCTAGAATTCTCCAGCCAGCTATGCTGGCTGGAGAATTCTGGGAGCTGAAGTCCACAAGTCTTAAAGCTGCCAAGTTTGAAGACCTCTGTTTTAGTTAGACAAAACAATTCCAGCAACCGTCAATCATAGGATTGAGCCTCCAATCCCCTCATCGTCTTTGTTGCTCTTCTCAGCACTCTTTCTAGAGTCTCAACATCTCTTTTTTTTTTATGTATCATGGTGACCAGAACTGGACACGGCAGTGATTTGAAACTGAAACAAATCCTGCATCGCCACAAAGGAACCTTCTCGAAGGAAGATAAGAGGCTGCTAAAAACTCACAATCTCTTTCCCCCCCCCCCCCCCCTCTTGACAGGCTGGACACTTGTCCAAGGCTCTGGAGCTGGCCTTTGCCACCGAGCAATTTGCAGCCTTGCAACTGGTTGCAGAAGATTTGGATGAGAAGTCCGACCCGACCCTCCTGGCTCGCTGCTCCGATTTCTTCATCGAGCATTCTCAGTACGAGAAGGCCGTGAAGCTGTTGCTGGCTGCCAAAAAGGTAATGTCGCATTTCCGGAAATAAGGGTCTGTCCTGCAAATTGAACCAAGCTTAAATTCTCTACAAGAAGCTGACCAACTAGTGGTCCAGAGAAATGAGCAGAAGATTAGAAAGGCATTCAAGGTGGGATGGACTCGGAACTCTTGCGGGTGCACAGACTCGTGACTAATGGCATGTTTGACTCCTCCCTCGGGCTCAGCCTGGTCATCTCCTATCTGGGGTAACTTGATTCCTGTTGTGGCCTGCCAGTGGCCAGCAGAACTGGCAGCAGAGTTGGGGAGGAACATGGGCCATCCTGTAGGCTGGGGAAGGCTTGAACGAGGGCTCTGCATCAGAGGCAGAGAGGTGGCCAAGACCGTCTGACAGTTATGAGCTGATTTTGGAGCTAGACAGCAGTAAGGCAGAAGAACAGCTGGAGCCTGTTCCCAGTGTGCGCATGCACAGAGCTGCCAGAAGAAAAGAAAGCTAAGAAATCAGGGTCGACTTGGGAGTAAAGCCACAGGTGGACGACAAATGGCCCCTCCCATAGGAAATAAAAGAGGAGTGAAAGGGGAGTCGTCTTTTGCAGGAAACAATTCGGTCGGTTGGTCGGCTCAGGAATGTGAAGATCTGTCCATGAATCTCAGAGACTCTGTGCCAAATCTTTCCTTGCACAGCACTGCAGTTTGGAAAATATTTACATGGCAGCTTTCCAAACTAGATAAGGTCTGTGGTCATAAATTCACCTTTGAAAGACTGTTTGCTAGGCCTTTGCTGAAGGTGAATGAGAGGCATTCACATTCTTTTAATAAAAGAGGTTTTGTCGGGACCAGGATTCTGCTTCTGCTGTGGTCCGCCAGCAGCCTGCGGACCTGGCAGCGGAGTTGGACAGTGAGGAGGCTGGGGAGGACAATGGGCTATTCCTGGAGTCTGGGGAAGGCCCGGACGAGGGCTCTGCGTTGGAGGCAAAGATGGGGCCAGGGCCACCTGGGAGTGATACGCAGACTCCGGAGCCTCCAGAGGCTGACAGCAGAGAGGCAGAGGAACAGGAGGAGCCTGTTCCTAGTGCACGCGTGCGCAGGCTGCCAGAAGGCAAGAGCAGCTAAAGCAAAAAGGATGACTTGGGAGTAAGGCCAGGAGATGATTGGCCCCTCTCAGAAGGCTTAAAAGAGCAGCAACGAGCCGTTGGGTTCTTTGTAGAAAAGCAACGTTGATTCCAGTGCTTCTTGTCAGCGTCTCTTGAACTTTGTGGTGAGTTTGCCAAGAAAAGCCTTTGGCAGGTTGCCAAGGGCATCAAAAGTTGGTGATAAGGCTGAGGGACTGATTATGAAGAATTTTTGTTTTGGACTAAGCTGAGAATGAATGAATTCTCAGCTGTTTCAATCAAATAAGTTTGTTGAGGACCGAATTTTGTTTGGTAATCACTACATGGGCCTCGGTCACAAGCCTAGGGCAGAACAATTCTCTCCTCCCACCAGATGTTTTATTTATTTATTTGTTTGATTGATTTACATGCCGCCCTTCTCCGGAGACTCAGGGCGGCTTACAATGCGTTAAGCAACAGCCTTCATACTTTTGTATATACCTGCTTAGTAGGGCTTTTGCCCCCCTCCCCAAGCGGTGTTCTTTTTTATGCAAAGTCAGCTTATTGCCCCCACAATCCGGGTCCTCATTTTACCTACCTCGGAAGGATGGAAGGCTGAGTCAACCTTGAGCCTGGTGAGATTCGAACTCGCAGTCATTGCAGGCAGCTGGCAGCTAAATGCTATTTAACAGCGCTTTAGTCCACTGCTCCACCAAGGCTCCTGATAACTGAGTTGGCGCTCGCCTTCCTTCTATCTGTGTCCCAGTACCAGGATGCCTTGCAGCTTTGCCTGCTGCAGAACCTGACCGTCACCGAAGAGATGGCGGAGAAGATGACCATCTCGAAGGATTCCAAGGAACTTTCCGAAGATTCCCGGCGGGAGCTGCTGGAGCAAATCGCTGACTGCTGCATGAGGCAGGGCAATTACCACATGGCCACTAAGAAATATACCCAAGCAGGAAACAAGCTGAAGGTAAGAAAGAGGGGTGGGGGGGGGGGGGGGAGAAGGAGAGGCCTCAGCTCGTTTAACGATCCTCGACCTACGACCACAACTGAGCCCCAAGTTTCCATTGCTAAGCACAGCAAGGCTGCTTCAGTGACTTGCGCCCCGTGTTATTGAATCTTCTTTGCTGCAGCTGTTACTGAATCGTTGCCGTCGTTAAGCGAGTCACATGGCTAAGTGAATCCTTCTTCTTCCCCCATTGACTTTCTTTGTCGGAAGTTGACTGGGGGAGTTTACAAACGGTGATTCCTTGACAGGACAACGGTCGTAAGTACATCCCAGTTGCCAAGCACCTGAAGTTTGTTCGTGGGGGGGACGCTGCAACGGCCGTAAATGTGAAACGCGGTCATTAAGTCACTATTTGTCGTAACTTTGAATGCTCACTGAACGAATGGTTGTAAGCCGAGAACTATAACGCTGTAATGCTGGCCTTGAGTAACTACTTCGAGGGACAATCAGATTCCTCTGAGAAAAACACTGTTCCTACCTAAGAACGGTGACCTCAATCCATGCTGGGATGACTCCAGTGGTGAAATCTAACATTTGTTACTAGCGGTTCTATGGGCATGGCTTAGTGGGGGTAATATCTGATATACCAATGCAACCCCAGTGGTTTTAGTTTAACAATAAAAGAATCAGAGTTCAGAAAAGTTTTACAAACTTAGCCTTACAATTTTTCTAAAGGACATATTTGCATGTAATTGTTAGCATTCTGTAACTGTATAAAAGACTTTCCAGGTAGTCCTATACAATGGTTATGACTACAATCGAGTTAAATATTTCTATTGCCAAGGAAGACAGTTGTTAGCTGAATTTTGCCCCGTTTTATGACGTCTCACAGTCGTTGATTGAATCACTGCAGTTTTTAAGTTAGTAATATGGTTGTTAAGGGATTGTGGCTTGCCACTGTTTTCCTGGTCAGAAGTTTGCCAAAGGTGATCACATGGCGGGAGGAGAGAGGGAGGGGGGTTAGATAGGTAGCCGGGGGGGGGCGAGGTGACTGGGTGGGCGTGGCCATTTTTAAAAAAAACTTTTAAAAGCATTTTTTCCTACAACGTCTTCGGTGGAAGAGGTTTTTAAAAAAATGTTTTTAAAAGCCTCTGACGATCCCAGCTGAGTTGCCTGATCGTCAGAGGCTTTTGTTTTGCTTTTAGAAGAATTAAAAAAAAGCCTCTGAGAATCACATGGCTCAGCTGGGCATGGTGAGGTGGGAGAGTGGCAGGGATTTTTGCTATCAGTTCTCCGAACCACCCACCCCCATCGCTACCGGATTGGGGTGGGGGGGGATCTGGTCCGAACCGGGAGCATTTCATCCCTGGATGACTCTTTCTTGGGTGTCCTAGGTTTTCCCAGATTTAATTGTGAAACAGTCTACAAGAGCCGTCTGCAGATCGCTCAGAATGTTCTAGAAGGCGGAACTTGTCACATTGCAGGATATTGATACAGGGGTACTCAACGATTAGACCCAGTTCAGCTGGCATCTCAGAGGGTGACTTAAAGAGGCCCCTGCTTGGGGTCTTTATTGGATAGATGTTGTTATCAGAGTAACAAATTAGGAAGGGGCTTTGGAGGTCTTCTAGTCCACCTCCATTGAAGCAGGAGACCCTAGACCAGTGATGGCTAACCTTTGTGCCATCGCGTGCCAAGTGGGGGGAGTGCAGGAAGGATACACGTGCGCGTGTCCACACCTATAATTCAATGCGCCCCGCCCCCCACGCATGTGCGTGCCCCACAATTCTACCCCCACTCCTTACGCTTTTGGCATGCGATGGCACAGTGGGCCTGGTAAGCTTGTTTTCCACCCTCCCCGGGTTCCAGAGGCTTTCTTGGAGCCTGAGGAGGGTGAAAACGGCCTTCCCCACGCCTCCAGAGGCCGGAAACGACCTGTTTCCCAACTTCCAGTGGGCCCGAAAGGCCCAAAAATCAGCTGGGCCGCCTGCGCATTCATGCCGGAGGTGAGTTAGGGCAACGCTTGTATGCCCACCGATACGGCTCCGGGTGCCATAGGTTCGCCATCACAGCCCTATACCATTTCTGACAAATTTCCAATCTCTTCTTTAAAACCTCCCGTGATGGAGCATTCACAACTTCTGAAGGCAAGCCGTTCCGTTCATCGATTGTTCCTACTCATTTATATATGGTGTTTGATGTTGACTTTTGGAACGATATCAGAGCCATTGCCGATACGTGCTCTTTAACAAACCTTGCTCTAAACAAACTGCTTTATGGGGGTTGAAAGACGTAGTGCCTTAGAAACGTAACTGAAACACTCAGTATCTCTTGAGGTCTTCGCATCCTAACTTCTTGCTTCCGCTTGCTGGCGAACAAGCGGCCTCAATCCTCCCCCTTATGCTGGTCTTCGACCGTAATGTTGATTGGATTTGACGCAACTCTACCCTTTTCGTTGCGTAGGCCATGAGGGCCCTGCTGAAATCTGGCGATACCGAAAAGATTGTGTTCTTTGCCGGCGTCTCGCGACAAAGGGAGATTTACATCATGGCTGCCAATTATCTGCAGACTCTGGACTGCCGCAAAGATCCAGAGATCATGAAGAATATCATCAGCTTCTACACCAAAGGAAGAGCTCTGGATCTCTTGGCTGGCTTTTATGACTCGTGTGCTCAGGTGAGTGGGGATCCCGCCTCAGATCCTCCACGCCAAACCTTCCCAACTTGGTAAGTTAGGAAAGAAAGACTCCGGGCCCACGATTAGCCAAAAGTATGCTTTACTAAAGGGGGTGCGGTGGCTCAGTGGCTAAGACGCTGAGCTGGTCGATCAGAAAGGTCAGTAGTTCAGCAGTTCGAATCCCTAGTGCGGTGTCACGGGGTGAGCTCCCGTGACTTGTCCCAGCTTCTGCTAACCTAGCAGTTCGAAAGCAGGTAAAAAATGCAAGTAGAAAAAATAGGGACCATCTTTGGTGGGAAGGGAACAGCGTTCCGTGCGCCTTTGGCGTTGAGTCATGCCGGCCACATGACCACGGAGAAGCCTTCGGCCTTGGTTGCGAGCAGACTAAAGTGCTATTAAGTAGCAGCAGCTGCCTGCAATTACTGTGAGTTCAAATCTCACCAGGTTCAAGATTGATTCAGCCTTCCATCCTTCCGAGGTAGGTAAAATGAGGACCCGGATTGTGGGGGCAATAAGCTGACTTTGTATAAAAAAGAACACCGCTTTGGAGGGGGGGGGGCAAAAACCCTACTAAGCAGGTATATACAAAAGTATGAAGGCTATTGCTTAACGCATTGTAAACCGCCCTGAGTCTCCGGAGAAGGGCTGCATATCAATTGAACCAATAAATAAATATATTTATTAAGTTTATACGCCACCCGTCTCCCTATCCAAAATGCCTCCGGGCAGCTTACAATACAGGTATGTTTGAGGGGAACCTTTACCTTTACCCTTTAACAGCAAAATGGCCCGTTCCTCTTTCCTTCCTTGCAGGTGGAAGTGGATGATTTCCAGAATTACGAGAAGGCCTTGGGAGCCCTGACCGAGGCGTACAAGTGTATGTCCAAGGCCAAGACCCGGAGCCCAGTCGAGCAAGAGAACAAGCTTGCACACCTACAGAGCAAGATGACACTGGTGAAGAGATTTATTCAAGCCCGGAGGTGAGCAGGAGCACTGAGGAGATTTTTACAGCAATTGTTTCTCAACCTTGGCAACTTTAAGATGGGTGGACTTCAACTCCCAGAATTCCCCAGCCAGCAGTGCTGTTTTATAGTAAAAGTAGCCCTCAGCAGAAGGCCACAATCTTAAAAATTTCCAATAAGAACAGCCGCAACTTCTGGAGGGAACAGCCGCAACTTCTGTTCCACTGATTTTAATTGTTCTGTCAGGAAATTTCCCCTTAGTTCTAGGTTGCTTCTCTCCTTGATTAGTTTCCACCCAATGCTTCTTGTCCTGCCCTCAGGTGCTTTGGAGAATAGCTTGACTCCCTCTTCTTTGTGGCAGCCCCTGAGATATCGGAAGACTGCTCTCATATCTCCCCTAGTCCTCTTTTTCATCAAACTAGACATACCCAGTTCCTGCAACCGTTCTTCTTATGTTTTAGTCTCCAGTCTCCTAATCATCTTTGTTGCTGGTGTATTTTTTTCCCCCCCCTTCTAAGGCTTTACTCCGAGGACCCCAAAGAGGCCATCAGACAGTGTGAGCTGCTCTTGGGAGAACCTGATCTTGACAGCACCATCCGCCTAGGGGACGTTCTGGGATTCTTGGTGGATCATCATTTGCAGATGCAAGAATTCCAGATGGTGAGTGTCTCCAGGGTCCACAAGCCACTTAAATAATTCTTCTTCAGCAGCACCCACAGCCCAGCCCCTTGCTGTGGAACTGTACAGCTGCAGATAGTGGCAGGACGACTTCGTAATTAAGCCTGGTGGCACAGCAGTTTAAGTGGTGTTAAAGTGACACCAGCTGCCTGCAATTATTGCAAGTTCGAATCTCACCAGGCTCGAGGTTGACTCAGCCTTCCATCCTTTCAAGGTAGGTTAAATGACGACCTGGATTGTGGGGGCAATAAACTGACTTCATATAAAAAAGAACACCGCTTAGGGGGTGCCGAAAGCCCTACTAAGCAGATATATACAAAAGTATGAAGGCTATTGCTTAACGCATTGTAAGCCGCCCTGAGTGTCTGGAGAAGGGCAGCATATAAATCAAACTAATAAATAAATCTCACCAGGCTCAAGGTTGACTCAGCCTTCCATCCTTTCAAGGTAGGTGAGGACCCGGATTGTGGGGGCAATAAGCTGACTTTGTATAAAAAAGGACACCGCTTAGGGGGTGCCGAAAGCCCTACTAAGCAGATATATACAAAAGTATGAAGGCTATTGCTTAACGCATTGTAAGCCGCCCTGAGTGTCCGGAGAAGGGCAGCATATAAATCAAACTAATAAATAAATCTCACCAGGCTCAAGGTTGACTCAGCCTTCCATCCTTTCAAGGTAGGTGAGGACCCGGATTGTGGGGGCAATAAGCTGACTTTGTATAAAAAAGGACACTGCTTAGGGGGTGCCGAAAGCCCTACTAAGCAGGTATATACAAAAGTATGAAGGCTATTGCTTAACGCATTGTAAGCCGCCCTGAGTCTCCAGAGAAGGGCGGCATATAAATTAAATTTCTTTAAAAAATGCTTCTCCATGTTAAAAACTGTTAAACATTTATTCATTCATTCATTCATTCATTGGTTCAATTTACATGCCGCCCTTTATATGCCATCCTAAAATATTATTCATTTTACTGTTTATGCCTGGCGTTGTTCGGGCAGTACATTTTAGCAATAGCATTTAGACTTATATACTGCTTCACAGTGCTTTGCAGCCCCCTCTAAGCGATTTACAGAGTCAGCCTATTTGCCCCCTAACAATTTGGGTCCTCATTTTACCCACCTCAGAAGGATGAGTCAACCTTAAGCCAGTCAGGATTGAACTCCTAGCAGTCAGCAGAGCTAACCACTGCGCTACCAGGAAGGAGAATGAGAAAGGGAATTGAGGGAGGAAGGGAGGGAGGAAGGAAGGAAGGAAGATCAATAGCATATACCACTTCACAGCCCTCTCTAAGTGGTTTACAGAATCAACCTATTGCCCCCCAACAATCTGGGTCCTCATTTTACCCACCTCAGAAGGATGGGAGGCTGAGTCAACCTTGAGCCGGTGAGATCTGAACTGCCGAACTGCAGCTAGCAGTCAGCCGAAGTAGCCTGCAGTTCTGCACTCTAACCACTACGCCACCTCAGCTCTTCTAATTTTAATGATTCGCTTGAAATTTTGAGTGGTCGAAAAGTATATACTGCCGTTACAGGCATCCCCTGAACTGGGTCTGTAATTGAGCCCATCCTTTTGTTCAGTTGCAAGAGCCATAGAGCAGGCCTGATCAGACCCAATTTTATGGTTTTTATGGCTGTCGTTAAGTGAGCCCCTTGTTCGCTATGGGGCATTTTTCGCATAAGTAAAAACAAACGAACAAACGTTGTAAATCAGTTGTGTGCCTACGGGGTGCTGCAAAGGGCTATTAACGTGGACCAGTTGCTGAACACTCAAAAATTCACAGTCACGTGATGTAGGGTGATGGACAGCAGAAGTTTAAATCTGGATCATAAGTCGCTTTTTCAAGGTCCATTGTAACTTTGGTTGCTAAGCAACCTGTACTTCTAATTTTCTCTATGTAAAAGGTAGGGAGATTTCAGATACCATACAAGAGATCTCCTATTTGCCTTTTTTGTAGATTTTTTAAATTTCTGAATCCCCAGGTGAATCTCTTATCCATCCTGAATAACTGTCCGTCGTTGGCGACAGGACCTGGGGACAATGTATAAACACAGTCACCCGGGCCTTGCCGTGTTAACCATTCGACAGTATTCTGGTACCTCTTTCTCCCCACCTGGATGGATTGGGAGAGAGGAAGTCGGAGGAAGCAATTATGTAGGGCCATCTGGAGAAGAGATGATTCACACGCTTCTAGCAGGAAGCACCCACATGGCCCACTTTCAAACAGGGAAGCCAGAATTTACAGGCCAAAAGGAACTGCTCGTCTCAAACCCCCCCAGGTGCTCTCTAGCATTTGAGGGAAGAAGAGGCAGCGTTAAAATATGCAGCAAATTCAGAGTACAGCAATATGTTTTGTTGTTGTTTTTTTGCTATCTGTAGGAAGAGTTTGTAGAAAAACCACTACAGTGAATGCCACCTCTTTCCCATTCCCATGGCTATCCTGGATTATGGATTGTTGTTGTTGTTGTTAGTTGCGAAGCCGTGTCCGACCCATCGTGACCCCATGGACAACGTTCCTCCAGGCCTTCCTGTCTACCATCCTCTGGAGTCCATTTAAGCTTCAGTGACTCCATCCAGCCACCTCGTTCTCTGCCGTCCCCTTCTTCTTTTGCCCTCAATTGTTCCCAGCATTAGGCTCTTCTCCAGGGAGGCCTTCCTTCTCATTAGGTGGCCAAAGTATTTGAGTTTCCTCTTCAGCATCTGGCCTTCTAAAGAGCAGTCAGGGTTGACCTCCTCTAGGACTGACCGGTTGGATCACCTTGCAGTCCAAGGGACTCACAGGAATCTTCTCCAGCACCAGAGTTCAAAGGCCTCCATTCTTTGGCGCTCAGCCTTCCTTATGGTCCAACTTTCACAGCCATACACTGCAACCTGGAAAAACCATAGCCTTGACTATACACACTTTAGTTGGCAGGGTGATGTCTCTGCTTTTTAGTCTGCTGTCTAGCTTTGCCATAGCTTTCCTCCCCAGGAGCAAGCCTCTTTTAATTTCTTGGGATTATGGGTTAAGATTGCACAAATGCTTTTATGATTGTTCTTGTGTAGGCCTTCATGACAAAGGCTTATAGATTGTGGAGAAATTGCTTGATGGCAGTTGTGCGAATTGTAAATGAACATGGATGCTTAACTTTAAAAAAAAAACCACCTCCAATTCCATAGGTTGGGTCGGAAACCGATGTATGCATTATTCGCCTGTTGTGTGAAGCCAGGCGATTGCCAATTGCTCTACAAACCACGGCTTAGCTCAATGTTTCCTTTGTGAAAAAGGACAGCTCCGTTGTTGACAAGAGAAATTGCAGCTAAACACACTACAGGTAGTCCTCAACGTACGACCACAATTGAGCCCCAAATTTCTGTTGCTAGGCAAGACAGTGGTTAGGTGAGATTATGTCCCATTTTATGACCTCTTGCTGCAGCCGGTACGCAAATCACTGCAGTTGTTAACAACGCAGCTGTGAAAAGAATTTGGCTTCCCCATGAACTTTGCTTGTCAGGAGGTCAGCAAAGGCGTGACCCCAGGATACTGCAACCGTCATAAATATGAACCAGTTGCCACACATTCCAAATTTTGATCACGTGATCCCAGGGATGCTGCAACGGTCGTAAGTGTGACAAACAGTCATAAGTCATTATTTTCAGTGTCATTATAACTTCGGTCACTCAACAAATGGGCTCAGGGGCCACCTATATTAATCCAACCGCTGGTCTGTGGCATGCCAGTAACCAATCCACACAAACAAGTGAAGTATGCAAAACCACACCCCTTCCAGTCCACAGAAAAAAACTTTCTCCATGGAACGGGTCCCTGGTGTCCGAAAGGTTGGGAACCACTGTATAAATAAGTAATAATAAGTAAGTTGGCCGAGGCATCTCCAGCCACTTATGTTTTCTGGGTTGGGCTCAGATTGTAGAACAGGGGTGTCAAAACTCAAGGCTCGGGGGCCAGATCCAGCTTGCGGGGTGCTTAGATCTGGCCCACGGAGCTGTCTTGAAAACAGCAAAAGACTGGCCTGCGGTGCCTCTGCCAGTGAAAATGGAGCTCGGGAAGGCCGTGGGCGACCCTCCCGAGCTCCCTTTTCACTGGCGGAGGGTCGCAGGAGGTGTCGCAGCCGAAAACAGAGGTCAGGAGCCAGGTTTTGCTGGCAGAATACTCAGGCCACAGAGGCGCCCCCAACACGAGTGACATCGAGCTGGTCATGCCCACCTGGCATCCCGAGATCAAACGCAATCCTGATTGATTGATTCTATACTGCCCCTCTCCCGAAGGACTCGGGGCGGCGCACAGCCAATTAAAAACACAAAATATACAAACATCAGAATTAAAAAATAATTGAAAGTATTAGATAATTTCAGCCCGAATTCAAACCCATTAATTTAAAACCCCCAATTTAAAATCATTTACAAAGATAGCCCAGCCTGGCGGAACAGAAGGGTCTTGAGAGCGCGGCGGAACACACAGAGGTCAGAGATTTCCAGGGGCGGTTCATTTCACAGGGCAGGAGCTCCCACAGAGAAGGCCCTCCCCCTGGGTGTCACCAGCCGACATAACTTGGCTGATGGCACCCTGAGGAGCCCCTCTCTGTTGGAACGAACTGGCAGCCCTCAATGAAACCAAGTTTGACACCCATGTCATAGAACCACCTGTGAACGCCATCCCTTCTTTTTTCATCAGGCCTATCGATACCTGGAGGAAATGCGGAAGAAAATCCCCTGCGTGAATCTCAACTATTACGTGACCCAGCAGACGGTCGAGGCAGTGCACCGAGGGCTGGGCATCCCCCTCGGCCGAAGCGCCGCTCCGGAGAGAGTTCGCCACAACAGCGTGGAGGACAAGGAGATCGAAGAAGTGGCCGATGAGACAGAGCCCTCCTGAACGGCTCCACGAGGACTTTGGAGGCACAGCGCCCGCATTTCGGGTGTGGTGAGGAGAAAGACAAACGGACTCGTCAGCCTTGCTCTGTAATCCTTGTGATCCAACCGATCCTTGGAATCTGGGAGGTGTTCGGCATTCCACAGGTTTTACATCCCTTTTAAAATATTCCGAGATGGTTTCGAAGGTATCTTCTTCATATTGTATTAAATATTTTAGATACACAACTCGCTTGCGTCTTTTTGTGGCCTTAAATCTGAAGAACAAGAAGTTGGGAATGGCCAGAAGAGTAATACAAAAATGGCAAGTGTCAATTTAACTCCAGGCAATCTTTAAAGGCTCCAGTCTGTGTCACTCCATCGGGACCAGAGATTTAATCTTTTGAGTTTTCAGACTCATGCTTAGAGCTAATCCTCGGGGAACTTCTCTCTACCGGAACATGTGCTTTGGGCTTTTCTATGTGTAGTATTTATGTGGTACCTGGTTACGTGCAGCTTATTGGTTGATTGGGGTATCGATGGCCGGCTATTGGCTCTTGTTTCCTTGTGCTGCCGAGTCCTTGGCTCCTACATAGGTAGGTTCCCCTTGCACATATGTGCTAGTCATTCCCAAATCTACGGGGCGGTGCTCATTTCTGTTTCAAAGCCGATGAGCCAGCTGTGTCCGAAGACGTCTCCGTAGTCATGTGGCTGGCATATATGTTGGAAATGATAGAACAATATGGTAAAGTCTCGGGATTTAAAATAAATCAACATAAGACTAAGATAATGACTAAAAATATGTCTTCTGGTCAAAGGGAAGAATTACAACAAATATCGGGATTTGAAATAGTTAAAAAGGTTAAATATTTGGGTGTGATTGTTGCTGGATCAAATACAAAGTTATTTAAAAATAATTATGAAGTTTTATGGCGAAAAGTCCAGAAAGAAATGGAGAATTGGAAAAAGTTACAATTTTCTCTATTAGGTAGCAATTAAAATGAATGTATTACCTAAGTTTTTATTTTTCTTTCAAATGATACCGGTGTCTACTTGCATTTTTTAACGTGCTTTCGAACTGCTAGGTTGGCAGAAGCTGGGACAAGTGGGAGCTCACCCCATTACGAGGCACTAAGGATTCGAACTGCCGACCTTTCGATCCACAAGCTCAGCATCTTAGCAACTGAGCCACCACGTCCCTACTGGCTCCTACATAAGCTGGTGGTAAATTAGCACTCCTGTTAACTGACAAGGGGACCGTTTCACAGGCTTCCATCATTTCCCTGGCTATTTTTGTACCTGCTCAGCCAACAATCTGAGTAGCTGCGAAACTGAATGCATGTCCTAAAAGGCTTTTCCCGTTAAGAAGGCTGAATTTGTCAAGAGGATCCACTTCCTTTGGCCGCAGACCACTTTGTACAGAACGGACCCTTTAGAAAAAACAGAACTGTCCCAGCTCAGAATGACTTTTAATAAACTTTTCCCCTTTTTTTGGCTTGGGAAATACACTGTCCAGCTCCCCCTACGTCAATATCCAAGGCAGGCATCATCAGTTCCTACTCGGAAGCAAATGTGTTTTGTTTTCCTCTGGGAAAACGTCCGGCAGTTCTAAAAGTTTGCTTTTGACTTTCAGTAAATTTGGCCAAGACCATAAATAACTAGGACTAAATGTACATGTCGGTTAGTAACAGCATCCCTCGGTTGTAAGTGCCACGCTAAGCCCAGATGTCTCTGCCTTTCCAGCTCGGTGCCCTTTGTCCCGTTCTCCTAAAAGCCTGGGGGACATTTGCAGCCGCCAGCTTTTTAGTGAGCACCTTCAAGCTTTTTTTTCAGGTTTTCCATCAACAGCAGATTCTGAAGCGCTAAATGTCTGCAATCGCCATCTGGGTCCTTCTCAGCAACATCTATTTAAAAAAAATAAAATAAAATAGGAAGAGACAGAAAAGAGAGAAAAACCGACTTGAGGAAATTCCTGTAAAGCATTCGTTGAACTGTCAAGCGGAGGAACAATAAACGGAAGCTAAGCTGGATACGAAAAGGGTTTTCTGCGCTGGAGACCGCATTTTATTTAGCCGCTTTTATTACATTGTGTTCTTCCACTTACAACCGTGCTTTCTTGGCACGGAGATCAAAAAATTTCTATTTTTTACACACAACAGATAGTCCTTGACGTCTGACCACAATTGAGCCCGAACCTTCTGCTGTTAAGTCAGACATCTGCTAAGTGAGTTTTGCCCCTTTCATAACCTTTCTTGCCACAGTTGTTAAGCGAATCACCGCAGCTGATAACTTAACAATCCAGTTGTTAAATGGATCTGGCTTCCCCATTGACTTGGCTCGTCAGAAGGTCGCCAAATGGGATCACGTGACCCAGCGACGGTCATACATACGAACCAGTTGCCAAGCCTTTGAATTTTGATCACATGATCACTGGGAATGCTGGAAAGGTCGTACGTGTGAAAAACGGTCACAAGTCACATTTTTCAGGGTCGTTGAAATGATCACTAAGCCGAACTGTTGTAATTTGAGGACTACCTGTATTCTCCCTAGCCACGTGGCTGAGGAAATATTGAGGATGTTGTTTTTCAGACGCATGATTTTAATCAGAAATATAAACACTTATCATTGGTTCTCCCATAAATATTTGTGGGGTTTTTTTTTTGCAAAGTATTAGTTGGTCCGTTGATTAGGGCATCCTTCCATGAAGATTTATTTATTTATATTTCATATTTCTTAATCGCCATCTCCCTCCAAGATTCTCTTGGAAGACCTTTGAGAGGTGAATGGTGAACTTGGAATGCTGCCTGGGTATTTTTTCATCCTAATCCCCCCCCCCCATCGCCTCCCGTGCACATGACCCCTCCCCCCGGGTCCATTCTGGGTCTAGTAGGCCTCCCTGCAGCCTTCTGTGAGCCAAAACAGGCTGCGGGAGGGCCACACCACCCCCTGTGCCATTTTTGGCCTAATACTCTCCCTGCAGCCAAAACGGGCCACAGGCTAGCGGCACACACCCCCCCCCCCGTGCTCCCCCCACCATTGCACAGCAGAGACCTGAATATCAGGTGGCCGATGGGAGGCACATGCGCGATTGAGCTGAGCTGGGCTGTGTGTGCCACCTGCATGCCAACACACACATACACACACACACTCCAAGGGGTGTTAGGGGTGTCTCACCCCTGTAGTATTTTTTTCCAGAGGGTAAGTCATCTGTGTACCAAGTTTGGTTGGAACTGCTCGAGGCGTTCCAGAATTATGCTGGAACAAACATACATACATAAATCCTTTTTTATATATGTAAAATAATAATATTAAGATAAGAAAGAAGATAAGAAGAAGATACACCAAGTCCGTAATAAGAATCTTGAAACAGCCTTCCACAACTTCAGCAGAGCTTTTTCAGCTACGAAAAGAGAGATGGACTCCTTTGTATGATGGGGCATAAATAGTCCTTGGATATACACACCAAAATACCAAAAAAAACCTCACAAAACCCATATATTATACAGCACCGAATCCAATCCTTTTCTTCCCCCCAGAGATCAAAATATGGGGAACTGAGTTCCCACTGCCTTTCCCCACAACTGTATACAGTTAAAAACTAGGAGAGTTTCCTGCAATTTTGAAGGAGGAAGCACATGGGAAATTTTACAGTGTAATCCATGAAACTTTAAACAAAATACAGAACCACCCCACCCCACCCCTTTTCAGGTTAAACTCCAGTTCAGCCCATGTTCATGAGATGGCCTCACCTACTTTAACTTCATCGTTGCAAGGGACTGTTGGCCCGTTCTCTCAATCTTGGGCTACAGGCCATATCTAAGACAGCCGAAGCTTGGCCAAACATTGGTCCTTTGAAAGCTATGCAGAAAACCTAAGAGAAATCAAGATGATGGAGGTCTATGGAGATTCTCGGTCCTCCAGGTTATGGTTGTCCCAAAGGTGATTTTTTTTCCCCACGAGCCAACCGGACTTTCTGGTTTTTCTTTGAAAGCATTTTGCTTCTCATCCAAGAAGCTTCTTCAGCTCTGAAGAAGCTTCTTCAGCTCTGAAGAAGCTTCTTGGACGAGAAGCAAAACGCCTTCAAAGAAAAACCAGAAAGTAGTTGCCTCTTGGAAAAAAAAGCACCTTTGAGAGGATGAGTGATGTCTCTCCACTCCTCACCCACAAGGATGCAGAAGCCACTTACGAAACGCAACTTAATCTGCTCGAGTTCTGCCCGAGACAGCTGTTGGTAGGAGGTTTGGGGGGAGGAGCAGCTCTGTGTGTGTGTGTGTGTGTGTGTATGTGTGTGTGCGTGCAGCCTGGCATCTTTGTTCCTGATCCGCGTGCAAAGTGGAAATCAGGATATGAGACCAGCAAAGTCCCAAAAAGTGCGAGGATATCCTGTGCGCATAAGTGGAGCGCTCAACTCCTGCCACCAGGTCAGGCTGGGTACATGACTCACTCCCACAGCCCCTCTCTGCTGCTGAAGTGGGCAGGACACTTTAAGAACCGGGGCGAAGGGCATATTAAAGGCCATCATTTACAAGTGCCCCCAAATTATGCCAAAGTGCTAAACAAATTAACATTATTATTATTTTTTTCAATGCTAGGGGGGCCAGCTTGGACCTCAACTGAAGGGCGCATTCGCTCAGCTCTATTTTCTGCCTCCTGTCTACGCTGTCAACCCTGAAGCTGGACCAACTGTGGCCATTTTTTTTGTAGCTTTTTTCTAGGGCAGGGGTGTCAAACTCGATTTCACTGAGGGCCGCATCAGGGTTGTGTTTGACGTCGGGGGGGCCGGGGTGGTGTGGCCAGGATGGGCATGGTCAGCTCAACATCACTCATACTGGGGGTGCCTCTGGTGGCCCGCGCGATCTGCCAAAGAAAATGGACTCCCGAGCTCCGTTTTCGGCTGCAGTAGCCTCCTGCAATCCTCTGCTGGTGAAAATGGAGCTGCACCTGGTGAAATTGTTCCCAGGAGAGAGAATTTTATTTTGGCTACAAGTCCCCAGCTATCTCTATTTCCACCTCTCCCCCCACTTCCATCCCCACAGCTCCAACCAGCCCTGCTGTGGTAGCCCTGAAGATGTTCCGAAATGGCTTCGGGGCCGACAGCAGGAAGCCCTATTTATAAATTAACACTCCCCTGATAGATAAAACTCTTCCACCCAAATCATCTAAATGCCCCGTTTTTGCCCGAGTCGAGTTCTGACTGGCCCGAATGCAACTCTTGCTCCTTTCAGCTCAGACGTAGTTAAGATATTGCTGACTCGGCGAGATCGGCCCAGAGGAGGAGGAAAACGGCTCGTTGTGTCATGGGAAAGGAGGACTCTCGGTGGCCTCTTCCCTTTTAAGGGCACAGGACGTGGGCTCCCGAGGCAAGGATCAAAGGACTGGCTTTGTCAAACGCTGCTTCCTCTCCGTACTCCGTCCCCTCCCGTGGGAAGCCGTCTTGCTTCCTGCTGATTCCTGGCATCTCACCCTTCAGTAATGCGGTGGTTCAGGTCCCATGCTTGGTGACCTTCTGGGCACACGGAAGATCCCATCGTCCATTCCCTCCCGGAGCGGGCTGTTTTCTCCTCCGCTCTGGAGCGCCAGGAGAAATATACCTCGGCTGTGCTTTGTAGATACGGGGGTCTGCAACCTTTTGGACTCGTTTCCCACAGAAAAGAAAACACTGGGAGCCACAAAACCTGGGTGGGCATGGCCAACTCGTCACTCCCACCCAGTCACATGACCCAATAAACCATGTCTTCCCAGATTTTGTAGCTCCCGGTGTTTTCTGTGGGAAATTGGTATCTCTCTCTCCCTTCCTCCCTCCCTCCCCTTCTCTCTCTCATTTGTTTCTCTCTCTCTTATTCTCTCCCTCCAGCTCTCTCATTTCTATCGCCCTCCCTCTCTCCCCTTCTCTCTCTCTCTCATTTCTTTCTCTCTCTCATTCTCTCCTTCCCTCATTTTCTCATTTCTCTCTCTCTCCCCCCCCCCCTTTTCTCTCTCTCTCTCATTTCTCTCTCTCTCTGGGTTGGCAGGGAGCCTCAGGAGAGGGGTCAAAGAGCCGCATGCAGCTCCGGAGCCACAGGTTGCCGACACACGCTATAGGAAAAGCTCAGATATTTTGCATCTCCATGAGACCAGAGCCATTGCAGGGAGGGTCTTCTCCACTACATACAGAGCGTCCTCGACTTACAACAGTTCATACTGTTGGAACTTACGGCCATTTTTTCACACTTAACGACCGATGCAGCATCTCCAAGGCCGCGTGTTTTACATTCGGATGCTTTAACAGCTGACTCACACATGTACGACGCTTGCCGTGTCCCCCGGGTCACGTGACCCCCTTTTGCGACTTTCTGACACGCAAAGTCCAGATTCACTTAACAACAGGGTTACTAATATAACAACCGCAGTGATTCACCTAACAACGGTGGCGAGAAAAAAATCGTAAAACGGGGCAAGACTCACTTGAACGAATGTCTCAACTTAGCCACAGAAACATTGGGCTCAATTGCGGTCATAAGTCGAGGACTACCTGTATCGTGGCCTCGGAACTCCTGGACCAGCCAAGCTGGTTGAAATCTCCTCTCTACCAATCTTCTGGCAGAAGGCAGAGTTTCTAATCCTGGCAAAAATGTTCCTCTACCAGATGCATCTCCTTCCTGTCTCAAGGTTTAATTGCTTAACTCTACTGCCGTCTCCGGCTCCCTTTTCAATGGCAGCTACTTTCAGCATTGCTTAAGAAAAAGCTTAGCTGAGATACTTTTTAGGAAGTGCATTCAAACTCCAGTTTTTCATCCTTGGTTTGCGGCTGCATTTACACACACCAACTGCTGTGGTCGGGCTGAGGACCTGTATAACTGCACGAGTCAAAAAGAGGGCTGTGAAATATTTAAGACCCCTCGCATCCTGGACATAAACTGTTTCAACTCCCACCCTCAAAACGACGCTATAGGGCACTGCACACCCGAACAACTAGACACAAGGACAGTTTTTCCCCCGAACGCCATCACTCTGCTAAACAAATAATTCCCCCAACACTGTCAAATAATTTACTAAGTCTGCACTACTATTACTATTAATCTTCTCATCGTTCCTATCACCCATCTACTCCCATACATTACGACTGTATGATTGTAACTTAAACCTTACGATTTATATTGTTTCCTAATATGATTTGATTCCTTATTTGTACCCTATGACTATCATTAAGTGTTGTACCTTGTGATTCTTGACGAATGTATCTTCTCTTTTTATGTACACTGAGAGCATCTGCACCAAAGACAAATTCCTTGTGTGTCCAATCACACTTGGCCAATAAAGAATTCTACCATCCATCCATCCATCTACAGTATCTGTCTGTCTGTCTGTCTGTCTGTCTGTCTATCTATCTATCATCTATCTATCTATCCACCCACCTATCTACAGTATCTATCATCTATCTATCTATCTATCTATCATCTATCTATATCTATCTACCTATCTACCTACTTATCTACCTACAGTGTCTATCTATCTACCTACCTACCTACCTACCCACCTATCTACAGTATCTATCTATCTACAATATCTATCTACAATATCTATTTACCTACTTACCTACTTATCTATCTACAGTATCTCTCTCTCTCTCTCTCTCTCTCTCTCTCTCTCTCTCTCTCTATCTATCTTAGCAGTGCCGCTGATCACAATGATTTCTTTCTAACAGTTGTGTCAGATTGGCACTGAAAATGAGGCGTGCCTATCTAAAGCTCCAACAAACACACCAAAAACTTTGTAAAGCTCTCCTTTCCAACAGCCCGGCTTTTCCCAGCTTCTTCTCACCTGCCAGCCAGGCTTGAGTCTCTAGAACTTCCTCCGTCATGTCGTCCAGAAGGTACTCAGCAGGTACACTGAGGAGTATGGAGGAGACTGAAGACAGAAGGCCATGCCGCACATATCTGCAGAAGGAAGAAATGCCCTGGTGAATGCATGCAGGAATAGCAATAGACATATACCACTTTACAGTGCTTTATAGCCCTCTCTAAGCGGTTTTACAGAATCAGCCTCTTGCCCCCAACAATCTGGGTCCTCATTTTACCCACCTCAGAAGGATGAGTCAACCTTGAGCCGGTCAGAATCGAACTCCTGGCAGTCGGCAGAGCTAACCACTGCACTACCAGGAAGGAGAATGAGAAAGGGAATTGAGGGAGGGAGGGAGGGAGGGAGGGAGGGAGGGAGGGAGGGAGGGAGGGAAGAAGGAAGGAAGGAAGGAAGGAAGGAAGGAAGGAAGGAAGGAAGGAAGGAAGGAAGGAAGGAAGGAAGGAAGGAAGGAGAAAAATGAGAAGGGAAGGAAGGAAAATGAGAAGGAAAGGAAGGAAGGAAAATGAGAAGGGAAGGGAAGGGAAGGGAAGGGAAGGGAAGGGAAGGGAAGGGAAGGGAAGGGAAGGGAAGGAAAGGAAAGGAAAGGAAAGGAAAGGAAAGGAAAGGAAAGGAAAGGAAAGGAAAGGAAAGGAAAGGAAAGGAAAGGAAGGAAGATCAATAGCATATACCACTTCACAGCCCTCTCTAACTGGTTTACAGAAGCAACCTATTGCCCCAAACAATCTGGGACCTCATTTTACCCACCTCGGAAGGACAGAAGCCCGAGTCAACCTTGAGCCTGGTAAGATTCGAACTGCCAAATTGCAGGCAGCCGGCAGTCAGCAGAAGCAGCCTGCAGTACTGCACTTTAACCACTGGGCCACCGTGGCTCATTTTTCTATGCAATGGACATGAATCTGTTTTGCCGCTCTGCTCCTTTTATTTTGCTGCTGAGAACACCAGCCCAGTGCCTCGATGTCTATTCTGCATTCTAGAGAACCGAGCTTTGGACCCCTGTCTCGAAATCCCCATTTTTAACTGTCTTACAGAGCAGGAAATATTACAACGCCCACGAGTTACAAGAAAGCAGCTTTCCTAAGTGACGCACCCATTATGAAAAATTCCAAACAAGAAAGGAACAGAGATTCCAAAAAAACCAGCCTACGTTCCCTTGACTTTAATGGATGGAAACTAATCAAGGAGAGAACCAACCTAGAACTAAGGAGAAATTTCCTGTGGCAGTTAAGAAGCAAAAAAGAAAATTGTCTCCCAAACCTGACACCCCGAAGTTGAGAAACACAGATTTAGGTGTTCACAAAAACTTACGCGTCGGTGTGGAAACGCAGAGCCCAGACAAACTCCAGCAATGCCTTTCCCATTGCAGGTGTTACCTGCCCAAAAGAAAAAGAAAGAAAAAAAACCACAGAAGAAAATCCAGGTGAGCAAGAAAGAGGAGGAGAATGTCTCAAAAGAGACGCAGATAATGGAAAACGGAGATGGTCGGAGTCATCAGACATTCTGAGGTAGGAAAACCAAAGAATGATAAAAGTTAACATGAAGGAAAGGCTTCAGCTGCTATTTAATCGTACAGCAGTTGAGATGGGCCATTTCTGCTCTACCTAAGGCCTTGGTTTCAGGCAATAGGCGTGCCCAGAGATGGGTTTCAGCAGGTTCTGACCAGTTCTGGAGAACCGGTAGCGGAAATTTTGAGTAGTTCAGAGAACCGGTAGTAAAAATTCTGACTGGCCCCGTCCCCATCTATTCTCTGCCTCCCAAGTCCCAGCTGATCAGGAGGAAATGGGGATTTTGCAGTAACCTTCCCCTGCCGCACTCACCAACCTATGCCACGCCCACAGAAACCAGTAGTAAAAAAAATTGAAATCCACCACTGTGGCAGGAAACTTAATTTGGTTTGCGGGCTTCGTTTATTGTGCGATTCCATGCGTTGCGCGGGTCTTTAAAAAAATGAATTCATTGCCCCTGTTTTCCCCTCAAAGCTGGGGTGAAATCCAGCAGGTTCTGACAGGTTCTGGAGAATCGGTAGCAGAAATTTTGAGTAGTTTGGAGAACCAGTAGTAAAAATTCTGACCGGCCTCGCCCTCATCTATTCTCTGCCTCCCAAGTCCCAGCTGATCAAGAAGTAATGGGGACTTTGCAGTAACCTTCCCTGGATTGGGGAGGGAATGGAGATTTTACAGTATCCTTCCCCTGCCCCGCCCATCAAGCCACACCCACAGAACTGGTAGTAAAAAATGTTGAAACCCAACATTAGGCGAGCCCCAAAGATGGGGCTGTGCCCATCATCTGAAGGTACCCATGCCTCCAATGGCAGAGGAAGCAGAGGCCACTAAGGGCTTTCAGACCCCATGAGAACACTCTCCATTCTTCTCACCGCAGCATGGACAGCAAAGTACATGAGAATCGCCAACGTGTGTACCAGTCGTCCTAGGACCAGATGATCGTCCCCCAAGAGATCAAAGGTGGTCAGAGGCCTGGAAGGCAGAGAGAAAGTAAATGTTTTGATTGGCTTAACAACTGTTGGGCAACTGTTCCACTTGGGGTTCACCTCGAATTGTTTGAAGCACAAGATAATACAGAGGTGGGGAACCTGGATAGCTCAGAAGACTAATGCATTGTGCATTGTGATTAACTCCAGCTGTCTGCAATTACTGTAAATTCAAATCTCACCAGGCTCAAGGCTGACTCAGCCTTCCATCCTTTCTAAGGTAAGTCAATTGAGGACCCAGTTTGTGGGGGCAATAAGTTGACCTTGTATAAAATATACAAAAGTATGAAGGCTATTGCTTAACGCATTGTGAGCCGCCCTGAGTCTCTGGAGAAGGGCGGCATATAAATCTAAATTTTTTTTAAAAAGGATGCTCCTGCTGTATGGATTTACCTCAGGATAGGAGCCTGGATAGCTCAGCAGCCTAATGCACTGTAATTAACTCCAGCTGCCTGCAATTACTGAAAGTTCGAATCTCACCAGGCTCAAGGTTGACTCATCCTTTCTAAGATAGGTAAATTGAGGACCCAGTTTGTGGGGGCAATAAGCTGACTTTGTATAAATATACGAAAGTATGAAGGCTATTGCTTAACACATTGTAAGCCGCCCTGAGTCTCCAGAGAAGGGCGGCATATAAATCAAATTAAAATAAAATAAAATAAAAATAAAAATGGCCCCTTTATGACTCTTGGACTTCAACACCCAGAATTCCTGAGTGAGCCAACATGGCTGGCTCAGGAATTCTGGGAGTTGAAGTCCTCAAGCCATAAAAGAGCCATAGTTCCCCATTCCTGATATAATAGGCTTTGGCAGTATTGATGAACCTTTACGCTGAAATGGGAGCGCGCACACGGGGAAGCATTGCAAACCGGAAGAGCAGCTGACCTTCTGGTTTCTGGTGTGCGCATGCACGCCGGTCACATCGTCTTCTGGTTTCCGGCGTACAAAGACCAGCTGGCCAGGGCACTGGAAACCAGAAACTCAGCTTCCCGGCGCGCGCATGTGTGCCAGGGAGCTGCTGTTCCGATTTCCGGTGCTCCCACACGCACAAACACCAGCTGGCCAGCGTGCATGTGCGCGCTGGAACCCGGAAAGCAACGGGCAGCGACTGGCGTGCCCGGACAGACAGCTCTGTGTGTCACTTCCGGCACGCGTGGGGCATGGGTTATGGGAATCATAAAATTTGTTGTAGAGGATTTGCAAGGGGTTGTGCAATGCTTCAGAATTATAGAAGAATGCACGCACACAGTTCTGGCTTGTGGCCCATTAAAACAGCTGCAGAGCTTCCCTGGATTGTATACGATCTGCCACTCATTAAAGCAGCTGCATCCCTAAGAGGAAATCTGCTCCAAAAGGACCTGAAGAGTGAGGTGGTCTCACCTGTCAAAGTTCCGAAGAAGTGGGAAGAAGAAATGGCCAGCAACTGGAGCAAACTGGTTAGGAGTGCCCAAAGGTTCTGCTTGGGACCGGCCCTGTATCGGACAAAGAAGAAGGGTTGGATACGAGACAGCAGGAGGCGCTTTGACAATAAGACACGTGCTTAAGAGATTGCTGAGGTTAAAAGTTAAACTCAAGTTAATTTTCCTGGCCCACCTTTGCAAACCTTCGGGTCTTGCTTCTGATCCTCTCATCTACCACTTTCTTCCAGTCTGGAGAAGAAGAGTTAGGGGAGATGATTTGGATACTGGGGTGACTGGCATTTGGTTTTGAGGGAGATGAAGCTGGCCGAGACAATTCCTGGGCAGAAACGGCCAACACCTGGACGGAGAAACAAGAGGCCATGAGGGGGAAAGATCGCTACAACAAGCATCGTAAAGCTGTCCAGGTTGAGAAAAACTGAATTAAACCATCCCTGTAGCAGGTAACTATCAGCCTCTCCAAAAATTGAGGCTTCACCACCTCCGTTGATCTTCCCAGATCTTCTACAGATCTTCCCATTAGAAACTTTACTTCCTCTGGGGGTGAAGGCTGAGGCCCGTTATTCCCAAATCCCCAAATCTTGGTTTTTCCTCACCCCCAAAGTAAGACAGAAATGGGATTTCGCCAGCTTTTTTAGTGTTTCTCAATTTTACGCACTTGAAGACAAAAATTTAATAAAAAAAGAAAGAAAGAAAAAAGAAACTTTACTTCCCCCTTATATTTACCGTATTTTTCGGAGTATAAGACACACCAGAGTAAAAGACGCACCCAAATTTCACCCTCTTTTTTGGGGGGAAAGGGTGCATCTTATACTCCAAAAAATATGGTACATGAAATTTAAGGTAACTCCAAGTTAAATAGTTTCTGAAAGCAAGAGTCACCTACATCCAGGATGTCCATCCGTTGACGGAGACTGTAATTCAAGGAGTAGAATTCTGAAGTTAGATATTTGGCCACCTGGAAAACAAGGAGACAAAGCATTCCTTCAGACGTTTTTCATGATTTCTGCGTTTTTCAATTCTCCCTTTATTTATTTTCATGAGTGACAAGTTAGGCACAAAAGACAGGGCAAAGAATTCCAGAAGCAGCCATAAAGATGCTTTATGTCTTAGATCTTCCTTGCTGCTTCCTAGAAAGACTCATGAGCTCTGCCCTTCTAGCGCTGACTTTCTACTGCTCTGGAGTATAGGAAGAGGAACCCTGTACCCCTTTCCAGATGTTGAACTGAACTTCCTTGTGTGAAGTAAGCTGAGTTTTCGACAACCCCCCATGGAGAGCCAAGAATTCTCCACCCTTTTCCCCAGCTCCTTAGCTAAGTTCACTACAAGGTTACGAATCCTTTCACTGAACGGTCAACATCTTTACTTACCCGGATGGGGTCTGCGATAGTAAGAGACACCAAGGCACCTTGCCGAAGTCCCGTGAACCCTTCAATGTAGCTCTTCTCTTCCAAGTGGAGCAAAACTTTGGCCAGTTCCACGCTCATCTGTGGAAAAGGAACACAATCCTGAATTTCCTATGGAATTTACCCTACGCGTTCAATTTAATTCAGGGTAAATTCATAACCCTGAATTGGCTATAGATTGCTGGGTGCCGGAAGACAACTTTATGCAGTTCTGCTGAATCTAGTTGTTGTTGTTAGTTGCAAAGTTGTGTCCAACCCATCGCGACCCCATGGACAACACTCCTCCAGCCCTTCTTGTCCTCTACCATCCTCTGGAGTTTATTTAAGCTCACGCCGACTGCTTCAGTGACTACGTCCAGCCACCTCATTTTCTGTCGTCCCCTTCTTCTTTTGCACTCAATCGTTCCCAGCATTGGGCTCTTCTCCAGTGAGTCCTTCCTTCCTTCTCATTAGATGGCCAAAGTATTTGAGTTTCCTCTTCGGGATCTGGCCTTCTAAAGGGCAGTCAGGGTTGGTCTCCTCTAGGACTGACCGGTTGGATTGCTTTGCAGTCCAAGGGACTCGCAGGAGTCTTCTCCAGCACTAGAGTGCAAAGGCCTCCATTCTTTGGCGCTCAGCCTTCCTTATGGTCCAACTTTCACAGCCCTACATTGCAACTGGGAAAACCATCGCCTTGACTATACGCACTTTTGTTGGCAGGGTGATGTCTCTGCTTTTTAGTATGCTGTCTAACTTTGCCAAAGCTTTCCTCCTCAGGAGAAAGAGTCTTTTAATTTCTTGGCTGCAGTCCCCATCTGCGGTGATCTTGGAGCCCAGGAAAATAAAATCTGTCACTACCTCCATTTCTTCCCCATCTATTTGCGAGGAATTGAGAGGAATTCTAGAGGGCGCTGCAATCTGAGGAAACAGCAATTGCCCCTTTCCATGTTAATACCTCGCTTACGTTCTGCAAGGCAAACTCATGTAAACTCAGAAGCCTGCTCTAAAGTAATTATTTTGGTCATCAAGGGGCAGGTGCAAATTCCAAAACAGTACCATAGGCCTGTCTCTTCTGGATTAAACTAAAGAAACCACAACATGGTGAATAAACCATGATTTATCCTCCAGACAGGTATACAGATTCCTTCCCACACTTCAAAGGAAGGACTTCTCTTTTTTCCCCGTTAACCATCCTTTAGCTCAATCTTCAAATCTACATTTTAACCCAGTTGGTTTCAAGTGACCTGTAAGTAAGACTAGTTTTTTTGGGTTGAACAAACCAATTAAGTTATAATTGATGAAATTCTCGGGGGGGGGGGGGGGGGATTCCAATTTTCTTTTTGGCACCCTGAGACTCACTTCACACATTACTTCTCCATAAGCCACGGTTTATGTCACTCAAAATCTTGAAAAGGCTTTCATGAAAAGAGTGACGTTAAGCCTTAACTTGTATATAGAGACTATTTCTTGTCATTTTCCCCCCCTTCTCTTCAATCGTGTCTCGTAGGCAGCCAGGATAAATCCTTGAACTATTCGTGGCAAGATATCAGAAGTGGCTTGCCATTGCTTTCATCCTAGGGTTGGGAGAGAGTGACTGGCCTAAGATTACTCAGCTGGCTTTGTGCCTAAAGCGGGACTAGACCTCACAGCTTCCCAGTTTCTAGCCTGACACCAAAATGCTTCTCTTCATGATATTAACTATTGCTATAAAACGATTATGGAAAAAAATCCCTAATCCCTAACCACAGCTGGCTTCTTCCAAATCCGAACTGCGATGCGAAGAGGCACGAATTGCATTTACCTCTTGAGCGGTGGCTGTGTCCCTCCGGATCAGAGTTTCCAGGACGCCCAAAGCGGCTTCGTACTTTTCGGCATCTTCCGATCCTGTCAGAACTGAAGAAACAAAAGAGGACCGCATGAAAATGCGAAAGAGGCTACAAGGACAACTGTCAAATTCCAGACTAAGAAAAAAAAATGGCTTCTTTATCAGAGGAAACTTGCTACTGTTCTTATAAGATAAAAATAAAGCTTCCTCTCACACATATGTGCTAGTCGTTCCCGACTCTAGGGGGCGGTGCTCATCTCCGTTACTAAGTCGAAGAGCCAGCGCTGTCCGAAGACGTTTCCGTGGTCATGTGGCTGGCATGACTCAACGCCAAAGGCGCACGGAACGCTGTGACCTTCCCACTAAAGGTGGTCCCTATTTTTCTATTTGCATTTTTTACATGCTTTCGAACTGCTAGGTTGGCAGAAGCTGGGACAAGTAACGGGAGCTCATCCCGTTACGCAGCACTAGGGATTCAAACTGCTGAACTGCCAACCTTTCGATCGACAAGCTCAGCGTCTTAGCCACCTGAGCCACCATGTCCCTTGTATGTGTCCTTATAGGATGGTTGTAACACAGAGTTCGCCCTCTGGCTTGCAATTTAAGCCGCACCGAAAAAGGATTAGCAAAGAGAAGGAAGAAAGGGTTTTCTGTTTGTAATTGCAAAACACTTATGACGACCAACTACACTGCCAAGAGCCTGTGGAACGAGGGAGTTTATCGATCAAATATATCAGTGTTCTTCAACCTTGGCCTTCGATTCCCAGAATTCCCCACCCAGCATTTTAGAATTGCTACGGTTGAGAAACACTGGGGAAGAAAGGAAGAAAGGAAGAAGGAAAGGAAAGAAGGAAGGAAGGAAGGAAAAGAAAGAAAGAAGGAAAGAAGAAAGAGAAAGAGAAGGAAGGCAGGAAGGAAAGAAAGAAAAGAAAGAGAGGGAGTGCGAGAGAGTGACAGAGAGATGAGGAGTAAGAGGAGGAGGAGAGGAAGAGGAGAGAGAATGAGGAGAAAGGTAGAGGAGGAGGAGAAGGAAAAGGAGTAGAAGAAAGAGACAATGTGAAAGAGAAAGAAAGAAAGAGAAAGAAAGAAAGAAAGAAAGAAAGGGAAGGCAGGAAGGAAGGCAGGCAGGCAGGCAGGCAGGAAGGAAGGAAGGAAGGAAAAGAAAAGAGAGGGAGGGAGAGAGGAGGAGGAGAGGAAGAGGAGGAGAGAGAATGAGGAGAAAGGGAGAGGAGGAGGAAAAGGAGGAGAGGAAGAGGAGAGAGAATGAAAAGAAAGAGGGAGAGAGGAGGAGGAAAAGGAGTAGGAGACAATGAGAAAGAAAGAAAGAAAGAAAGAAAGAAAGAAAGAAAGAAAGAAAGAAAGAAAGAAAGAAAGAAAGAAAGAAAGAAAGAAAGAAAGAAAGAAAGAAAGAAAGAAAGAAAGAAATCCAAACAATTGAAGGAAAGGAGCTGCCATTCCCTGGTCCAGCTTCCTCAATTTGAGTGCTTTCTAATTCCCACAATTCTGACCAACTCTGGATGGGGAATTCTGAGAACTGAAGTCCATCATCTGGAAGGCGCTGTGACCACCCACACTTTCACTCAACGGTGCTTTTTTTTTTTCAAGGGGCAACTGGACTCTCTTGTTTTTTCTTTTAAAGACGTTTCGCTTCTCATCCAAGGAAGCTTCTTCAGCTCTGGCTGGATGGCAGGGAATGGAAGGATTTATCCTCCTTGCAGAGTATGCAAATGACCAGCTGCCTGCAAGGAGGATCAATCCTTCCATTCCCTGCCATCCAGCCAGAGCTGAAGAAGCTTCCTTGGATGAGAAGCGAAACGTCTTCAGAGATAAAACCAGAAAGTCCAGTTGGCTCTTGAAAAAAAACAACACACATTTGGGACAACCAGAGCCTGGATGACTGAGAATTTCCACAGACACCCAGTCATTATGTTTAAGTGCAAGATCTGACTATACAACTACTTTATTCAGGGGGTGACCAACTCAGCAAGTTGCAAATCGGTCCGTTTCCCCAAATCTGAGCCCTGCGATGGACAGAGACAAACAGTTCTCATCAGCCAGCCAGGCGAAAAGCATCCCAGGACCGTTCCCTTCTCCGTCTCTTACTTTCAAAACAGTCCCTGATGTAGCTGGGAGCTCTGGTTTTCTTCAGCTCTTTATCCTGCGACATGTCATAAGGGACGAGGTCGTCATCGCTGCAAAAAAGGAATCCGGGGAAGAAGAAGATTTGTCACCGTCTGCTCAATTCATACACATTTCGTCCTTGACGTATGACCCACAGCTGAGCCCTGTGGCTAAGCGACACCTTTGCTAAGTGAGTTTTGCCTCCTTTTACGACCTTTCTTGCCACCGTTAAGTGAATCCCCACGGTGGTTAAGTTAGGGAGACGGTCGTGAAGCGAATAGGGCTTCCCCGTTGATTCTACAGGATCACATGAACCCAAGACACTGCAACCGTCATAAATATGCATCTGAATTTTGATGACATGACCATGGGATGCTGCAGTGGTCGTTAAGTGTGAAAAATGGTCATTTTTCAGTGCCGTTGTAACTTCAAACGGTCACTAAATGAACTATTGTTAGTCGTAGACTACCTGTACAGGAACCCTGTTGTTTCTTAACAATAGAGGTACTCCTTGACTTACAACCATTTGTTTAGTGAGTGTCCAAAGTTACACCGGCACTGGAAAAAATAAAAAGTGACTTATGATCGTTTTTCACCGTTTACAACTGTTGTAGCATCTCCATGGTCAGGTGATCAAAATTCAGGCACTGTCCTGGGGTCACGTGATCACCAGTTGTTCTGCCCCAGCTACGGACCCCAAAGAACGCAGCACACACAACGTCTGTACAAACCTTAGTTTACTAAATTAAATCAGTCTTTTTCAAACAAAGGCAGTTAATTAACTTTCTTAACAGCCTACAAGAATCCAAAGAATAAATCATCGTAATCTTACTAGGGTTGGCAGAAAGCCCAGAAGCAATTTGCAGAGAACTAAGATCCAGACACGAAGGAGAGTGAACGAAGTTGTTCCCTGCAAATCGCTTCAGTCGGTGTTCCTCCTTAAATAGGCTAAGGGAGTGGCCAATTAGCCCCAAGCCTTACTCTCGAGGAGACCTCCTCCTGAGGAGCCACTCCTGCCTTTTGGCAGCTCTGTGCGCTTGTGCATTGAGAAGATGCTCCTACTTTTCTTCCTCTTCACTTATGGGAGTTTGTGGAGGTTCTGAAGGCCCTGGCTGAATCCCCGTCTCTGGCACCACATCTTCTCCAGCCTCCTCATTGTCCGACTCGAGTACCAGCTGCACAGGCTGCTGGCGCAGCACCACACCAGCCTCCTCGCTGTTGGAATCAGCTACTAGCTGCACAGGCCACTGACGGGCCACAACACCAGTTGTGACCTTCCCAGCTGGCTTCCAACGAAGCCAAGACAACAAAGGAAGGCAGATTTGCTTAAGGACCACATGACTCATTTTACTGCAGTGGTAAGTCACTTAGCAACGGCAGCAGAAAATGGGCAAGAATTCATATGTGATTGGAGAAGATGACGCAGCAGCATATTGATCTAAAAGCTGAGATATTCCCGTTGGGGATTTTACCAGGGAATTATAGTAAAGGAAATATACACTTGATTATTCATGTAATAACTGCAGACAGAATTGTATTTGCACAGAATTGGAAAGGCGAAGAAGATTCCCGCAGATGAAAACGGGATTAAGGAAATATTGGAATGTGCAGAAATGAATAGATTAACACTTGCAAGTAAAGGAAAGAATCTGATGATTACAATATATGGGATTTATTTTATCAATGGTTAGAGAATAAAGATGAAAGTAATGTATAATAAAGTTAAATAAGTTAAGAAAAGTTATGATAATCGATATGTTAAGTATTAAGCATTAATATTAAAATAAGAGTAGATATAAATAAATGAATATGGTGGTAAGCTTTAACTGTTATGACACAAAAGAAAAACTGTATCCAGACGACACACTGTTTAATGAATGATGGAATGAATGTTTTGTATTAAAAGAAAAGAAAAAAGAAGAAGAAGAAGAAAAGGTTGTAACATGGGGCATAACTCACTTAACAGCCACCTTGCTTAGCAATGGAAATTTTGGGTTCAATTGTGGTCGTACGTTGAGGACTGCCCATATCATTCTTTAGCCTACCTATCGAGTTCTGAATCGACTCCCTTTTCGGGGTCTTCAGAGGCATCCAAGTCTGGTGGAACCGCGCTGGAGGTCATGTTGGCTGTGCTGTCTCTGTAACAGGAAAAAAAGGGTTTTTAAATGTTATTCTTTTGGTTTACCAAATATTAGGCACTGCCCATCTCAATATCTAATTTTGACGCAGTGTGTCTTATTATTTTAGGCTATTTCTGGGTTTGGAAGCTAAGCAGGGTTAGCTCTGGTTACTACGTAGATGGGAGACAAAAGGGAATCCCCAATCAAGACTAAAGAGTTCAAAAATGATCTCAGAAGGAGGGGAAAGCATAACACTTCTACATCTTCATCAAGATTAACTCTAGGGACAGGTTTCATGAAGTCATCAGGACTGGAGTTGACAATACGGAATACAGTTGACATCTACTCCGTCAAAGTCACCAGGACGAAAAATAAAATCTCCAAAGAATGAAGCTAAACCTTACCCAGGGTCTTGGGGCTCAGGGTCTGACGTCTCTTCCAGTCTTTGGGTTAACAAGGATTTCAGTTCTTTGATCTCATCGTCTTCTTCATACTGAAACATTCGACATGTTAACCATTCAAATTTGTTAAAGAAATTACCGTATTTTTCGGAGTATAAGACACACTTTTTCCCCCCTAAAAGAGAGTGAAAATTTGGGTGTGTCTTACGCACCAAATGTAGCCCCTCCCACTCACTGGCCCCCACCCCCTCCCCAAAAAGAACTGCCATTTATTTAAAAGTGGAAGACAAAGTTTTCTGATTTTGCTCAGGAGACCCCACCCAGCCCGAGGTTCACAGCTGACTCATGGCTTCACAAGGCCTCCATCCCAGCCAGAAATCTCTCAACAATGCCTGTGAGAAACATCAAGAAGCAGATGGGGAGAAGCGCCTTCCTTCCACACATTTAAGATTGGGGTTTCTTTTAGTGTGCTGGGTTTTTTTGCAACAAAATCACTACAGCAAAACCATTCTAGCTGCTTGCCTGAAACACCAAGGGGGGCCCTTCCGGCGTTATCTTGGAGCTGACACCTTCTGCTACGACCATGCCCATCCGACGGATCCGGGGCAAATTACTGTCCAGGTGGCATTTC
Source organism: Coluber constrictor foxii (assembly GCA_038048745.1). Lineage (NCBI taxonomy): Eukaryota > Metazoa > Chordata > Lepidosauria > Squamata > Colubridae > Coluber > Coluber constrictor. The sequence continues at coordinate 8,977,542 of CM075973.1, forward strand.
ATTCCCTCCATCAGAATGGTAAGGAGCTCTGGAAAGACAAAGCCAGAAGCAATGGAACACGTTCAGGACAGATCAAAGTATTCATAAAACGTCCGAGTACGAGCTTAAGCACCACCTACAGTTGTCAGAGGCCAGTGAAGCTGCCAGCGGATTCAGACAGTGAGGAGGTTGGGGAGGAACATGGGCCAGTCCTGGAATCTGGGGAAGGCTCTGATGAGGGCTCTGCGTCAGAGGCAGAGAGGGGGCCAGGGCCGTATGCCAGTTATCAGCTGCCTTCGGAATCAGACATCAATGAGGCAGATGAACAGCTGAAGCCTGTTCCCAGTGTGCGCATGCAGAGTTGCCAAAGGGAACAGCTAAAGAACAAGGGTCGACTCAGGAGTAAGGCCACAGGTGGACGATGAATGGCCCCCTCCCAGGAGGAATAAAAGAGGAGCGAAAGGGGTGTGGAGTTTGCAGGAGACAATTAGTTCATCTAATTGGTTTGTGACTCCTTGCTAAGTTTTGAAGATATCGGCCTGGCAGCTCTCCAAGCCAGATAAGATCTGTGACTGTAAGTTCTCCCTTGAAAGACGTTGCTGGACGTGAATGAGAAGAATTCACAGTAACTTAATAAAAAGGGTTTTTGTCGGGACAAGGAGTCTGTTTCATGCTCTTGGGAAGCCTAGGTGGGAACACCTACCAAGTGCTTGCTTTATGGACCTTTTCCCCACCATTTTGGCTAAAGAAGTTTGGGAAGGGAAGAAGGGAGGGATTGAGAAGGACTGGCTGCCGACGGCTCTGATAAGGAACCTGAGACCAGAGAAAGGAGCCAATTCTGCCCCCATCCTTTCTCCAAAATCCTCTTCTGCCTCTTTTACCTTGTCGGCTGGTTGAGATGTCTACTTCTTCCAGGTGAGACAGACAAAGGAGGATGGCCTTGCTGATGTACAGCTGCTGCTCGGCTGGGGAGTGTTTCACCGCGCTGCTGCTACTCCAGGTCTCCAGCAGCTCTCTCAGAATCTGCATCAGAAGCTCACCATCAGGTCTGAGGGGGCTTTCGGCTCTGTCCCGTTCCAAACCCATCCCATCCCACGGTGGGATTCAAAAAAAATTTTTAACTACCGGTTCTGCGGGCGTGGCTTGGTGGGCATGGCAGGGGAAGGATACTGCAAAATCCCGATTCCCACCCCACCCCATTAATCTGTTTTTCAGCTCCCTTCTTCTGTGCAGGGCAACAAAAGAAGAAGCAGCCGATCAGCTGAGACTTGATCAGCTGGGACTCCCATCAGCTGGGACTCGGGAGGCAGCAAATACCGTATTTTTCAGAGTATAAGATGCACTAAAAGGGGGTGAAAATTTGGGTGCACTGTATGTACGTCTTATACACTGTATGTAGCCCTTTCCACTCACCGCCCCCCACCCTTTGGCCTCTGCCTCCCAGCAATTTACCCTCTTGCAGCAAGCAGCAAGAAGAAACAGCCCGTTTCAGCTTCAGCACAGCCTAATTAGCACAAGTTGATTGTCCGTTGGATCGGCCTCCCGACTCTCAGCTGTTTCAGGCTACCGGGATTGCCATTGCCTATTGCTGCGTGGGCCTCCGCTGCTTGCCGCAAGGAGGTAAGTTGTTGGGAGAAGATTTTTTTTTTCTTGTGCTAATCTTGTGCTGAAAACGAAAATGAAAGCAAAGCAGGCTTTTTGCTGCAACGAGGCAAAATTGCTGGGAGGCAGAGGCAGATTTCTTTTTCTGGTTTTCCTCACCCAAAAGGGTAGGTGCATCTTATAGTCCAGAGCGTCTTATACTCCGAAAAATACGGTAGATGGGGGCGGGGCTAGCCACAGGTAGTATTTGCAGGTTCTCCGAACTACTCAAAATTTCCGCTACCGATTCGCCAGAACCGGTCAGAACCGGCTGAATACGACCTCTGATCCCATCCCATCTCATCTCTTTGGGCCTGAAGGAAGAGAGGCAGGCAGGTTTCCTGCTGAAGATGCTGGACTGGCACCAAGGAAACCCCAGATTCAAGTCTACCTTGATCTACTTTGGTTCACTCCTGATCTGTCAACACACCCTTACACCTTACAGGGCATTTCCAGCTTCCAGAGCCCAGGGGAGGCCGTTTTCGCCTTTCCAGAGGCTCTGGGAAAGCCTCCGGAGCCTGGGGAGGGTGAAAACGCCCCCATCCACCCCGCCATGGTACAGGTTGATAAAATTTTTGAATCCCACCCCTCGCGCGCATATGCAGGGGGGAGGGCAGCGGACCGGTTCACATGCATGGGGGAGGGCCTGCGCACATGCACGGGGGTGCACATTGCATTATGGATGACGGCATGCATGTGTGCTGTTGCGCACGCACGCTTTTGGCACACAAAGAGAAAAGGGTTAGCCGTCACTGCTGTAGACCTTGCAGCGACCACAAGGACTGCTTCATCCAACCCTCCCGCCATATTTAGGCCCACCAATTAAGCCCCCCATTTAATGCACTGCTTACTTTGGTCAGTAAGGAACGGCGGGTGGTGTCCAGGGCAAGGTAGCCAAGGAGAGTCTGCAGCACCTTGGTCTGGAATCGAATCAGAGAGTTTACGCACTGACAAACCCCGGAAACCATTCCACTTGCTAGCAGGGTTGACGGTGCACGGAGGTAACAATTACAGGTAGTCCTCGACTTGCCACACACATTTAGTGACTGTGGAAGTCACAGTGGCACTCAAAAAGTGATTTATGACCTTGCGCATTTAACAACCGTCACAACATCCCCATGGTCAGGTGGTCAAAATTGGACCGCTTGGCAATGGGCATGTATTTACTATGGTTGCAGCATCCTGGGGTCACGTGATCACCGTATGAGCCTTGGTGGCGCAGTGGTTAGAGTGCAGTACTGCAGGCTACTTCTGCTGACTGCCAGCTGCCTGAAATTTGGCAGAGGTGAGTAAACTAAGGACCCAGACTGTTGGGGGCAAGAGGCTGACTCTGTAAACCGCTTAGAGAGGGCTGTAAAAGCACTGTGAAGCGGTATATAATTCTAAGTGCTACTGCTATCTATCTATCTATCTATCTATCTCTATGTCTGTCTGTCTATTATCTCTCTCTCTCTTCCCCCCCTCCTCTCTCTCTCCCTCCCTCCCTCCCGTGGTGGCGCAGTGGTCAGAATGCAATATTGCAGGCTAATTCTGCCAACTGCCAGCAGTTCGATCCTGACCAGCTCAAGGTTGACTCACCTTCCGAGGTGGGTAAAACGAGGACCCAGATTGTTGGGGGCCATAGGCTGACTCTGTAAACCGCTTAGAGAGGGCTGTAAAAGCACTGTGAAATAAGTTTAAGCGCTACTGCTATTTATCTATCTCTATGTCTGTCTGTCTATTATCTCTGTCCCTCTTTCCCCACTCCCTCCCTCCCTCCCTCCCATGGTGGTGCAGTGGTCAGAATGCAGGCTAATTCTGCCAACTGCCAGCAGTTCGATCCTGACCAGCTCAAGATTGACTCAGCCTTCTATTCTTCCGAGGTCGGTAAAATGAGGACCCAGATTGTTGGGGGCAAATAGGCTGACTCTGTAAACTGCTTAGAGGGGGCTGTAAAAGCACTGTGAAGTGGTATATAATTCTAAGTGCTATTTCTATCTATTTACCTCTATGCCTGTCTGTCTATTATCTTTCTCCCTCTCTCCCCCCCTCCCGTGGTGGCGCAGTGGTCAGAATGCATGCTGATTTATAATCCACTCGAACTCTGGAGCTTTCTGTACAGATGATCCAGTTGCAAACTAATCTCTGATCTGTCCGAAATTATGATTCCTTGTCGTCTCTCCCACTCCCCGCCCAAATGCTTAGGACATTCCTCAACTTAAGTGCTATTTTTTTTAAAATTTGATTTATATGCCGCCCTTCTCCGGAGACTCAGGGCGGCTTACAATGCATTAAGCAATAGCCTTCATACTTTTGTATATTTATATTTATACAAAGTCAGCTTATTGCCCCCAACAAACTGGGTCCTCAATTTACCCACCTTATAAAGGATGGAAGGCTGAGTCGACCTTGAGCCTGCCTGGGATTGAACTCACAAGTAATTGCAGCAGCTGGATCTTAAATGCTGCCTTTGTAGGAGGCATTACTCCCCTACGCTACTCAGGCTCATCATATTGAATGCTATTATAATTTGTGAGCTTCCCAGGCTGGCTTCCGAAAAGCAAAGCCGATGGGGGAAAGCTGGGTTTGTTTAACGATTGTGTCATTCACTTAACACAGCGATTCATTTAACAACAATGGCCAAAAAAACCAAAAAAACAAAAACAGGTTGTAAAATCAGACAGAATTCACTGAATTGATCCCAGATGTGGCCATAAGTCGAGGACTACCTGTATCACAGAGACTTCTGATAAAGAGAACTAAATCTGGTGTCCGTGCACTCACTTTATAATGGGGTTGTAAACTTGACTGTCGTGTTTTAACTCTTGCTTGGAAAGGAATAAGACCTCAATCTTTTCCGGTATAGTTATAAATATCGGAACTATTTCTCCTGGGAATGGTGAAGAAGAGATTTGGAAAAACAAAGACCCACTTAATGATACATATAATTACAGCTGCTAGGTTGGCTTATGCCCAATACTGAAAGGAAAAAACCCTGCCACCAGAAGAACTCATACTTAGGAAGGTATTAGAGTGTGCAGAGATGAGCAAATTAACCTATGAATTAAATAATGATGAAAACTCAGAGTACTATACTGTGTGGGAAAGGTGGTACGAATGGATGAACGAAAAACAAAACAAAAACAGGAGTAAAAGGTGTGTTAAATAAATAATAACAAATGGTAAAAGTGACACCAAGTAATTTTACGTATATATGTATAAACACTGCGCATCCGATGTAAATAGAAATGAAAACTTTCTGTATCTATAAAAAATTAATAAAATATAATTTAAAAAAAAAAGAAAAAAAAAGACCTCAATATTTTCAAAAGCGGATAACTCCACCCCATCTGACTGACCTCCTTAATTCCCCCACTGAGAAACTCACCGGAAAGCTGTACTGAAGCAGCAACAATTTTTGCGTGATCACAAACTGGGCCTTCTTGTTTTTGATCACCAAATTCCCCAGCAATCGCGACAACACAGCAGGCCTAGCAAGGCAGAGAAACACAACGTCAGCGAGTAAAATTCAAATTACGTGAATACGGGGCCGTTTTTAGTCTCTGCTATATCCTGTGCTTCACCAATTGATTTTTTTAGAAAGTGCACGTTACCGTTAAGAACATAAAACATAACAGAAAGATTGGAAAACGATCGCCGCAGTGGCACACTGGTTAGAGTTGCTGCCTGAAATTTGGTAGATCGAATCTCACCGGGCTCAAGACTGACTCAGCCCTCCATCCTTCCGAGGTTGGAAAAATGAGGACCCAGATTGTTGGGGGCAAGAGGCTGACTCTGTAAACTGCTTAGAGAGGGCTGTAATAAGTCTGAGTACTATTGCCCTTCCTTCCTTCCTTCCTTCCTTCCTTCCTTCCTTCCTTCCTTCCTTCCCTTCCTTCCTTCCTTCCTTCCTTCCTTCCTTCCCCTCCCCTCCCCTCCCCTCCCCTCCCCTTCCTTTCCTTTCTTCCATGGTGCGCAGTGGTTAGAATGCAGTATTGCAGGCTAACTCTGCTGACTGCCAGCAGTTCGATTCCGACAGGCTCAAGATTGACTCAAGCCTTCCATCCTTCCGAGGTGGGTCAAATGAGGACCCAGATTGTTGGGGGCAAGAGGTTGACTCTGTCAACCGTTTAGAGAGGGCTGTAAAGTATTGTGAAGTGGTATATAAGTCTAAATGCTATTGCTAGTGCCCTTCCTTCCTTCCTTCCTTCCTTCCTTCCTTCCTTCCTTCCTTCCTTCCTTCCTTCCTTCCTTCCTTCCTTCTTTTCCTTTCATGGTGCATAGTAGTTAGAATGCAATATTGCAGGCTAACTCTGCCCACTGCCAGGAGTTCGATCCTGACCAGCTCAAGGTTGACTCAGCCTTCCATCCTTCCGAGGTGGGTAAAATGAGGACCCAGATTGTTGGGGGCAAAAGGCTGACTCTACAAACCGCTTAGAGAGGGCTGGAAAGCACTGTGAAGCGGTATATATGTCTAAGCGCTATTGCTATAATCTGTTTCCCATAAAACAAACAGGTTACTATTTTTCTACGGTGCACATTCCAATGTGAAGCTGTAAGATGGTTGAGGTTTTCCTCAATATAATATGTGAACCGAGGCACAAATAACCAGCAACCAGAAAAACAGAACAGCAGTTAAACTCTTCTGTCGTACTCAAAACTAAGCCATTAGATTTTGGAGCTGCTGATTTTTATCCCTTTACTGCTTTAAATGAACATACCTAAAATTCTCTCCTCCACCTATTATCCACAATATTGGAAGGTGAGTTGGACGGAGAGAGAGATAGGGACTGGCCCTAAAATGGCATGTATTCTTAAAGTGAGACTAGAATTCACAGTCTCCTAGTTTATAAGCCAGCACCTTCACCATTACATCAAACCGGCTTTCAGATACAGTACTGACCCATGATTAACAGAGTTGGACAGGACCTTGGAGGTCATCTAGTCCAACCTTCCCACTAGAGCAGGAGACCCTAAACCATTTCTGACAGATGGCAGCCCAGTCTCTTCTTGAAAGCTTCCAGTGATGAAGCTCCTACAACTTCCGAAGGCAACTTCTGTTTTATGGGTTGATTGTTCTCCCTGTCAGGAAATTCCTTCTTATTTCTAGGTTGAATCTCTCCTTGATCAGTTTCCATCCATCATTCCTTGTCTGGCCTTCAGGTGCTTTGGAAAATAGCTTGACTCCCTCCTCTCTGTGGCAGCCCCTCAAATATTGGAAGATTGCTATCATGTCTCCCCTGGTCCTTCTCTTCACTAGACTAGCATTAATTTTAACTTGCAGCAAAAGGGTCTCTTGATGGCTGCTAGATCAATGGTGAAATCCAATTTTTTTAAAACTACCAGTTCTGTGGGCATGGCAGGGAAAGGATAGTGCAAAATCTCCATTCCCACCCCACTCCAGGGGAAGGATACTGCAAAATCCCCATTCCCACCCCACTTTGGGGCCAGCAAGAGGTGGCATTTGCTGCTTCTCCGAACTGCTCAAAATTCCCGCTACCGGTTCTCCAGAACCTGTCAGAACCTGCTGGATTTCACCCCTGTGCTAGATCCGGGTATTGCCACAACAAGAAAAAGACATGTGTCATAGCACCAATCTTCTCCTAGTAACTCTTACCCTGGGACTGCCTGGACCAAGCCACACACCACTGCTTCCATCCAGCGATCGGGCACGCTCTCAAACAGTCGCCAACAGATTCTCTGCCAGATACAATCAGACTGAGTGCGACTGGTCAGGTGAGGCACTAACACGTCCAAGATTTCTTCTGCGTTAAGAAACAGCAAAACCATGCACTTTTGAGATTGGAAAAAGCGAGACGGCGCTAATAAAAACAAGCTGTCCTCGTTCCTTTTCAGAAGGAAGGTTTTTAAAAGAGTCGACGCGTCAAAAAGCAAACCAGTTGTGCTTTGAAATTTTTGTTCTCCCCCCCGTTTGTGTTTAAAGCGCTTCCACGTTGAAAGGATTACTGGTGACATCACTGTCGCCTAGAGATGCCTGTGAGGGCTCCTTTCACATCCCCGTTAAGGAGCTGGAGCAAATGACGGGAGCTCACCCCGCCATGCAGCAGCTCTCAGGTCTCGAACGTGAGCTTGCTAACCTGCAACCCAGCACTCCAACTACGTGAGCCATCACGCTCCACGAGACATTTTTGTTTGCACCACAGACTACAAGAAAATGGCGCACCCTCTCTTTCCTTCAATAACAACCAGCTGCATATTTATGTAACTTCTTAGTTGGCTAAACTTGCCTTAGTTGGCTAAGATTGAGTTCAAATCCTCAACCTTAAACCTGTAACATTTGGAAGAGGAAAAAAGAGCTGATGGCTTGCAGGTAGCTGTCCACTCAGGGGTGAAATTCAAAATTTTCCCCTACCGGTTCTGTGGGCATGGCTTGGTGGGCGTGGCAGGGGAAGGATACTGCAAAATCTCCATTCCCTCCCCACTTCTGGGGAAAGGATATTGCAAAATCTTCATTCCCATCCCACTCTGGGGCCAGCCAGAGGTGGCATTTGCCGGTTCTCTGAACTACTCAAAATTTCCATTACCGGTTCTCCAGAACCTGTCAGAACCTGCTGGATTTCACTCCTGTCTCCACTTACATATTGCGTTCAACCTGAGCAGCAGAAAAATAGCAATATGACATGGATACAATACAGTACTCACTTTGTCTTCCATGCACACAGACCTTTCCTAACACCTGAGATACAAAGGAGATGGAACAATCCAAGCCATCTGGAAATACATAAAAAGCACAACAGTGAAGGAATCGGCCAGATCCATTTCTGTCCCAAAAATCCTTTTCTTAATCGGTACTCAGTCTGTTTTAACTTTCTACAAGCCAGCCAAAACACACTTGATGAAAAAAAACCCAGAAACATTATCAAGGCCAGTGATTCTCAACCTTAGCAACTTTTAAGATGTGTGGACTTCAACACCCAGAATTCTGTTTGAGTATGCTGTCTGGGGAATTCTGGGAGTTGAAATCCACCTATCTTAAAGTTGCCAAGGTTGAGAGACATTGGTCTAAGTAATGACAGGCTGAAGTGCTATTATTTCTTTATCTCTGGGAGATCAAAGTTTGCTCACTTACAGACTTTGGAATAAATTCTATTTTCAATCACAGCATATAGAACTGTTTATATGAATTCTCTTAGAAGAAAACATCTTATACTTAAAAAATCATTTTCGTCTGCAGTAATATTTCTTTTTGCTCATATATTCATGCATTTCTTTTTTCACTCATATATCCTTCCCTCCCATTCAGTAGTTCACAGCAGTTTTTGCCTATTCACCCCTTAAGATAAAGGTTCCCCTCGTACATATGTGCTAATCATTCCTGACTCTAGGGGGCAGTACTCATCTCCGTTTCAAAGCTGAAGAGCCAGCGCTGTCCGAAGACGTCTCCGTGGTCATGTGGCAGCCATGACTCAATGCCAAAGGCGCACGGAACGCTGTTCCCTTCCCACCAAAGGTGGTCCCTATTTTTCTACTTGCTTTTTTTTTTTAATGTGCTTTCGAACTCCTAGGTTGGCAGAAGCTGGGACAAGTCACAGGAGCTCACCCCGTTTACGCGGCGCTAGGGATTCGAACCGTTGAACTGCTGACCTTCTGATCAACAAGCTCAGCATCCTAGCCACTGAGCCACCACGTCCTTTCATTCACCCCCTAGATATCTTTTTTTTTTATTGAAAAAGTTTTACAAGTACAAATTTGTCATTCCCCCCAATTTCCCCCCCCCATCCCCCCTATTCCCCCTCCCCTCCCTTCCCACCCTTGGCTTCCCTTACAAAAAATGTTATTCTTATTCATCTACCAATATCAAACAAAAATGAAAAGGTGAAATCCAAATCAGGTAACATATCAGACATTTCTCTCATCTAATCTACCCCCTTTCAATATTAAAATTTTTCTAAATATCAACCAAATAGTAATACTAATTATCTGAATTTATCAATCCCCCTTATTACATAATGAAATCCAAAAACATAATTTTCCCCCAATTACTCATCCCCAAATTTAAACTAATCCCTAGATAACATATTCTGTATAACATTCTATATCAATATATCAATCACTATTCCACATCTTAATTTACCTCCAAATACTTTACCTCCTATATACTATAACTCTCAGCTCAACATAATCTTCTTCAACCAAATACTAACTGATACTTCTTTGTTTGATATTTATTCTGCACATAATCTATCCATTTCTTCCATTCCCAAACAAAAGTTTCTTGGGTCCTATCTTTTAAATACCCTGAGATCTTTGCCATTTCTGCAAAACTGGCCATTTTCAAAGTCCATTCTTCAATGCCTAGATATCTTATTTGTCTGTCAATGCTTACCTCGTAGAGAGACAGAAATTCTTTCCATCACCTGGACAATTTCCATGCCAAGCAACGGGAAATAATTTTGAGGGTAGAAGATTGGCCGGTTGCCTCTCTGGAGTTTGTTCCCTAAGTGATCAGGTAAACATACAACTTTGTTGAGAATCGTTTCGCGCAGAACAGGGGGACCGGTTTCTGTATGTTGCTTGCAGATTTCCCATATTAAAGCAGAGAGTCTGGACTGCTGCAAGAATTGCTCTAGGGTGTCAATTGCTTTATTCAGACGAAAACTCGGCCTGCGGGGAGAAGTACCGGCCATAGTAACTTATTGGCAACTTTTATTTGGCTAGCCCTCTAGGGCAGTGATGGTTTTTCCAGACCGAGTGCCCAAAGCGCAAGCGTGCACAAATGCGCACGCACCCAAACCAAAAATAGTCTGCAGACTAAGCACCGTAATTAACATCCAGCTGTCTGCAATTACACCAGTTCGAATCTCGGCAGACTCAAGATTGACTCAGCCTTCCATCCTTTCTAAGGTAGGTAAGTTGAGGACCCAGTTTGTGGGAGCAATAAGCTGATTTTGTATAAATATACAAAAGTATGAAAGCTATTGCTTTACACACTGTAAGCCGCCCTGAGTCTTCGGAGAAGGGCGGCATATAAATCAAATTAAAAAAAATGTAATCTATGCTCAGGCGTGTGTGGCCCTTGCATACACCCCGTCGCCGCACATGCACCCCCCTGCGCATGTCTCCCGCCCACCCCTGCACGCACCCTCCCACCGCCGTATGTGCAAGTGGTCCCCCATGTGCACTCTGCCCCCCGTGCATGCGTGGCAGAGACCCAAAGACCAGCTGGCTGGCAGGAAACACGCCCACATGCGCAGCAGAGCTGAGCTGAGCTGGGGCAACGGCTCACATGCCCACAGAGAGGGCGCTGCGTGCCACCTCTGTCACGCGTACCATAGGTTCACCCTCACGGCTCTAGGGAAAGAAGGCAGCTTTTGAAACAATGATATAATTATAGAGAAAGAGACTGTACTTACTCTGCAGAAATTATAGCATCTAGTAGAACCATAAAAGATTGATCTGCTGGTCCATCAATGAAGAAGCTAGCCCACAGTTCTTTGGCTTCCTCTGATGGAAACTGCTCTGGCCAATCAGGACTCAGATTACCGAGCAGACACTGAACAAAGGCAGTAAAATGACTGTGGGTAAATTCTTCCTTCTGTTTTATGGAGGGTGGATTTTCAGATTGATCAAGATACCTTCTGATTGTCCACAAAGTCTTCTGGATCTGGGCACTATCTCTGGAAGAATATAGGGTGCTAATTGCTTCTTTAACTGTAAGACGAACATCATCGTGCAACTCAGGATCCATTTCTCCTGGCTGCTTCTAGGAAAAAAAATAGAGAGAAGTTTGTTAATCCATTCAGAAGATAGTAGGAGCACATGTGCAGCTGGAACAATCTTGATTTGAACACACTCAAAACTGCAGAAATGATAGTACATTTTAGGATAAATTATTCTATACTACCTTTGTTTTACAATACTAGACAACACAATATCAACAGTAGAGACCTTCAAATTTCTAGGTTCTACCATATTCCACTTAAAATGGATACCTAATATAAAAAAACGTCATCAAAAAAGCACAACAAAGAATGTTCTTCTTTTGCCAACTCAGAAAGCTCAAGCTGTCCAAGGAACTGCTGATCAGTTCTACAGAGGAATTATTTAGTCTGTCATCTGCGCCTCTATAACTGTCTGGTTTGGTTATACAACCTAATAAGACAGACACGGACTTCGGAGGATAATTAGAACTGCAGAAAAAACAATGGCTACCAACCTGCCTTCCATTGAGGACCTGTATACTGCAGGAGTCAAAAAGAGGGGAAATATGTGAAAATATCTACAGACCGCTCGCATCCTGAACATAAACCGTTTCAACTTCTACCCTCAAAACGACACTATAGGTATTCTATTATTTTTCCCATTAGATCACCTACCTGCTTATCTTACGACTATAACTTTGTTGTATCTTATGATTTATATTACTTAGCACCCTAATATGATTTGACTTGATTGCTTACTGAGTATCCTATGACTATGTTTTGTTGTATCTTATGATTTATGATGAATGTGTTTTTACGATGACTATGATCATGATTTATCACTTCTTGCTTGTATGTACCCCAAGAGCTTATGCACTGAAGATAAATTCCTTGTGTGTGTTCAATCACACTAGGCCAATAAAGAATTTTATTCTATTCTATTTACTGTTTTCTAAGAAAAAAACAGAAACTCATTAGGATGAGGAAAGAGCTGCAAAATACATCAATTAATCATCTAAGGGAGGCTGGTCTTTTGGGAAGGAAAACATACATTTATAATAATGACCATACATTTATAAGGCATACAGATTTAATATATTACTATATATCTCACACACACACACACATACTGGATTGGCTAGTTTATGGCAACACTTGTGACCAGAAAGCTACACAGCTCTCTAGCATTTCGTTTTGAACCAGCTTTTACGACTTTACAACTTTAAGCAATGCCAAATTTAGACCTTTAAGCAATACAATGCATTTAAGAAGCAATGCAAAATTTAGAACTCTAAGCAATGCCTTTAAGGAGCAATGCAAAATTTAGAATTGTAAGCAATGCCTTTAAGGAGCAATGCAAAATTTAGAACTTTTAAGCAATGCCTTTAAGGAGCAATGCAAAATCTACAACTGTAAGCAATGCACGTGTGAACCCCACAGAGGTGTTTTACTAACTCCAGAACGTCTGAACACAGACACAAGCTAGCTAGCTCTGCCAGCGGAGGGTATAATATTCCATATTATATATATATAACATAATATATATTCATTTATATCCAAAGGGGTTTATTATATTTGGCTTATCACTCACTTTAGCCCTCTTAAACGACGCCGACCCGAGTTCACTCCGGAAGAAAACAAAGGGCGCTCTAGGACTTCTCTCTGTGGCAACTTCGTAGAGACTTAGGGCGGTTGGCATCAGTATAGATTACCCCGTGACAGGAAATTAAGCATCGAGCGCCACTCTAGCTCCCGGCTTTCGAAACTCTATCACCGCTCTCGCGTGCCTGACGAATTAGCTCTCTCCACGACTGGTTAAAACTGGCGCGCGAGGCCGCCCTTCGTCCCGCCCACCCTCTGCCTTAAAGAGACAGTAACAAAAGGACAGCTCCTCAATACAGGAGTCTTCTCCAATGGAGCTTCGTAATTCAGCACCTTTGCAATAAGTAGGAAATTTGTTTTAAAAGTTCCATCCTTCAGGGGAGAAAAATATAGCCTGTCAGCTTACAAAGCCCCCACTGTAACAGCATTGCCCAAAAGGCATTAAGAGTTGTTAACTTAATCTTGCGAAGCTTCTTCTCTGGTAATGTTGTACTGCAAACTAGGGCATACAAAACCTTTGCTAGACCAATTCTTGAATACAGCATATCGGACGTAAATACATCCTCTTCACTTAAAGGAGCCTCTGGAGGTTCTGAAGGCCCCTGACTGAGTCCCTACCTCTGGCACATCTTCTTCAGCCTCCTCGCTGTCCGACTCAAGCGCCGGCTGCACAAGCTGCCGGCGCAGCACCACACCAACCTCGTCGGGACCAGCAACAATCCGCGCAGGCCACTGGTGGGCCACAACACTCCCCCACCTCACGTGGACCAGCACAGCCAAACTATCCCCCCCCCCTTTCTCCGTGGAACCAGTCACTGGTGCCCAAAAGGTTTGGAGCCACTGCCCTACATGAAACAGGTGACACTTACAAGATGTTGTTATCTGGGCATCTGAATTACTCTCTTAATGTATTTACACTTTAATCTGGATCAAGTCTAATCATGATGCAGAATTAAATAGGAGTGTATGCGTGTATACGTTAACCATATAGCAGAATGTAGTTTGCGTTAATTTCCAGCACTTCCTCAGAAGAGTGGAGTTGAGGTCCCATTAAAAAAAAAAATACAGATTTGAAGATCTGGGTAGGTGCTTTCTTGAGAAACCAAAGGGTTGATAACCACTCTAGTATGACTCTCTCTGAATATCTTGGAAGACAACATCCCCTTCAAAATTACTGCAATGGTAATTCTGCTCAATACACAGATTTACTCAACACTGCGTTTCCCATTACTATCCAAGTCTTTTGATTTGAGATTAACTGTCCTTTACGTACAGTAATTATTAACAGAGATGGCAAGATCCAACTACGGTATGTAAAAACTATCCATGGCAGTGTTTCTTAATTCTGGGAGTTGGAAATCCAGACATCTTAAAGCTGCCCAAGTTGAGAAATTCTGCTTTATGGAGTAAAAATATTAAATATATGATCTTCGCCCCAATATAGTTCCATCCATGCATGCTGGAATAAATGATGCTATAGAGCCCTGCACACTAGTACTACTAGACACAAGAACAGTTTTTTCCCGAACGCCATCACTCTGCGAAAGAAATAATTCCCTTAACACTGTCAAACTATTCACTAAGTCTGCACTATTAATCTTCTCATTGTTCCCAACACCCATCTCCTTCCACTTCCTTCCACTTCCACTCCCTCCACTTCCACTTCCATGACTGTAATTTTGTTGCTTGTATCATTTGTCCCCTATGACTATCATTAAGTGTTGTACCTTATTATTCTCGATGAATGCATCTTTTCTTTTATGTACAGAGAGCATATTCAGCAAGACAAATTCCTTGTGAGTCCAATCACACTTGGCCAATAAAGAATTGAATTGAATTCTATTCTATTCTATCATTTTAGCTGTGAGTTGTAATCCTAAACTGATCTAGGTTATGGAGCCTAACCTAGACACTCTGGACAGCTTTTCTGATCCTTGTTAGTGGCACCCAGCATTTATTGCAAACGTATTTGCTAAAATGTTAAACCAAGATGACTACCATAATTTTCAATGAGCAATAATTCGTTCACACCCTAAACCTTACTGGTTTATTTGTCATTCTACACAAGTACAAACACAACATGACAAAAAGATGCCACCAAGTTATACAAAAATCAAACTTTATAGTAATGACTGTACAACAGGCTGAAGGCTGTTTAGAAACCTTTTAGAAACTGAAACCTTGGTTATTCCAATCACAAAATCCTCGCTCCCACCCACCTCCCAAACAAAGATCAGGAAAATACAATTTTTCAGCTTGTGTGTTTCGCACACCTTCTAAAAAGCAAAAGATTTACAGCGTTCTTGGTAGGAACTGGGGTTTTTTTTTTCTGTGTCGCTAATACGAGTTTAACTTAAAGGGGTATTTTCAGTTTGTCACAGATTCAATAATCAATACGGCCAATGGCCAAGATGTAATTTTGGGCTGGCGAGAGGACTAGAAACAAAGTGAGGGTATAAAAAATGATTGATTTAGTGAAAGGGGACGAAAACATTTCGACATTGCGATATATGTCCGAGCCATTTTGGCACGTTTGAGAAGCAGCCAATTTTCTGGGAAATTGTAAAGATTTATGTCTAAAATAACAAATTATCTTTGAGAATGTCAAAAGCAAAAGAACATCTCCACCCTATCCAATTCAAGATTCTTAGCTGGTTTTTATCATTTCAAAACTGACCCTTTCCTTTATTCAGATTCCGATTTTTTTTTCTAAAAAAAAAAAAGAGACCGTTTTAAATGGGTGTGCTTTTAACTTTAAAAAAAAACCCCTAAAAATAGAGCTGCCTAGTCCTGCATTTTATCGAGAAGAGTTGGAACTGGATCGACTGCGGTGACGCCTCCGGCCTGGAGATCTGGATCTGGACCGCCTGCGAACTGGGGATCTGCGCCTGGGAGACCTGGATCTGAAAGGAAACAGATTTATTTGATGGAAGGGCTTCAGATGAAGAAGAGCCACATCTATTTAGTACAGTATAATCAGCACAGATTAACAGAGTTGGAAGGGAGCTTGTAGGTCATCTAGTCATCTAGTCTAGTCTGCCTTTTTCTGAACGGGAAACTCAAGTTTCTTGGGTGCGTTTGGAAGGATCGAGGACAGCTCTCCCTCTCTAATAAAACGAATGTTTTATTTGGTGACCACAATAATGGCGTTCAAAGAAAGGCTTTCAAGAAGCCTTCTGACAACTTGTTGTGGCCCCGTCCTCTGAGCCTATCCCATTGGAGGAAGGAAGCTCTGAGCAGGAGGAAGAGGAGCCAGCCAGATCTCCCAGCCCCCCCCTCCTCTGGCACCGGCTCAGGTGCCAGCTGAAAGAGAGCCAAGTAGTGGGGAAACAGGTGTCTCAGATGAGAGTGAGGGAGAGACGTCATTCCTGGACGCACGCCAAAGAAGGCGAGAGAAAAGATTACTGCAGCTGCGGCGTATGAGGAAATAGACCTGAGTCACTGATTGGAGTCACAGGATCAGTGAGTCACTGGACCACACCCAGAAGCCTATCTATATAAGACAGGACAGTGGGTCAAGAAGTTTGTGACGAACCAAGCGAAACAAACATAGCAACCTCGTAGTCTTGGAAGCTAGATGAACGGCAAAGCTACGTAGGTGATTTTCTTGTTTGTGTAAACTAATAAAGTCCTTGGCAGACGGGGTGCATATCGCTGCCAAGGTTGAGATAAGAACTGTGGAGTGTGCCAAGTGATTCTTAACCCTCGGCTGGCTGTGTTTTTGTGGGTCTCTAAAGGGGGGGGGACAGATCACAACTGAAAACTTTAGCAAACGTGTTGCGACCAGTTACATATACTTCCACTACAAAACGACTGCTTCGACAAAGGTGCGTGAGCAGAAGAGAAAGTCGCATATCTGATTAACCACAATAACCCTGGTCTTACTATTAAGAGATTCAGAAGGAATGCAAGACCCATTAAGGCAGTGTTTCTCAACCTTGGTCACTGGAAGATGGTGACCAGAGCTGGCTGGGGGATTCTAGGAGTTGAAGTCCACCCATCTTCCAGCGTCCAAGGTTGAGAAACACTGCATTAAGGGGAGATTCCGAGAAGGGAATCACACAGTCCAGAAATTGATGGCAGTGCAAGAAGAAACAATCCAAATAACCCTGCACTGATTGTGTTTAGTACAAGATGAGAAAGGAAGAAATGTTGACAACTTTTTAAAGATATCACTGCACCCTGCAACCATAGAGCGGCATTTCTGGAGTGTCTTATGTCTTGATCCGTCAGCACGGAAGGGCTGGTGGCATCCATATTGCTGATTAAGGCAACCTACCTTCTCCTCATGCGTGGTGGCGAGCGGCGCCACATCGGGGGCGGTAGCAACATCCTCCTGGGAGGGGTAAAACGCCTCGGAATGGGTCTTGGGCGAGGCGCTAAAACGGCCGTGGCGGTAATCTCCTGCCCATCGATTTGACCTATTGGTATCACAGAACAAAGGATGTTGAGCGCTGTAGCCCCCAAACCTATCTATTTTCTAACTTCTCCACATTTTCTCGTTCCAACGCCCGCTGGCGGTGGTTCTTGTAGCACCCATGGAAGAGGGAGAAAATGCAGGTTGGGTGCCTGGGGAATGGATGGACACTCAGTTGAAAGGAAGTCAAGTAGGAAGGACACGTCAATGAGATGAAAGTTGCCCAACCATTAGCAAGGTTATCTTGGTAAAAGAGTGTTTTTCTCAACCTCGGCAACTTGCAAGAGGTGTGCATTTCAATGCCCCAGAATTCCCCAGCCAAGCATCTGAAGTCCACAGGAGCCCCCTCATCCCCCCCCCCAAATTTTCCTTGATGCTCAAACTGGAACCCTCTAAATTCCAGACACCTAACTCAGGGGTGGGCTTCAAAAATTTTAGCAAGGCGGTCTCTGCCCAGTTGCTGGGTGGGTGTGGCCATGGTGGGCATGGGCTAGTCGGATTCCTGCACCATGGTGGGTGTGGGGTTTTTTTTTTACCCTCCCCAGGCTCTAGAGGCTTTTCTCGAGCCTCCAGAAGGGCGGAAATGGCCTCCCCAGGCTCCGGAGGCAGGAAACTTGCCTGTTTCCGGCCTTCCCGAACTTCCGGTAGGCCCGTTTTTCACCCTCACCGAGCCTCTGCGTGCATCCTCCACTTACCTGCATCCAAAACAGGCCATGTGGGGACTCCTGGGAGGGAAGGGATGGGCAGGGCAGGGCAAGGCCAGTCAGGAGTGGGATTCAGGGTTTCTCCGAACTGCACAGAATCTTAGCTAGAGGTTCCTGCGAACCCCCAGCAGCCCACCCCTACACCTACCTCCATCCATGTGTTTCAATGCTTTTTCAGCATCATCTGGATTCTCAAACTCTACGTAGGCGTAGCCTCTGGAAAGATGAGGGTTGAGCCTATCAGCTGGCATATCAATCATCTTGATCTTTCCGTAAGTAGAAAATATTTCCATGATGTGATCCTTAAAGGGAAAGAATTCCTGGCATTACTACATATTTCCCATGATCCTTAGCCTTCTAAAAGAGTACTGAATAAGAAACAGCTACGCCTTTAACTGAAATGTATGCATCGGGGTGGGTTCTACTTACCTTTACTGCGCATGCGCAGATCGCTTCCGGTGACGTCAGGGTCAGTGGGTGGAGCCTCCCACCGGTTTTACTACCGGTTCTATAGAACCAGTCCGAACCGTGAGCAACCCACCACTGGTGCGTATATCAGCCAAAACCATGCAGAGGGGTTTCTGTTTCAGGTTTGCTTAGCTAAAATATATTCCTGTTGTCAGCCTCTCAGTGCTGACATAGTAAAGAGGGGGTTAAATTCCTGTGGGATTAGTAAGAGAGACTGCCGTAGAATGATTTAGATAATGACCAATAGGATAAGAAAGCAAGCCAGGAAAGGGAGGGAATTTGGAGCAGAGGTCATTTCCTGACTGCATATGAGTCCGTGAAGACGTTGTTCTAACAAATAAAAGTTTTTGAAGAGAGCTTTTTTTTTTTGTTTAAATATTTCCTGACTGTCTGTCCGGCTCGAGTTGTCTAAAGAAATAAAATGCCTCTCACATTTTGATAATAAAGAAAAAAAAACTTTTATTTGTTAGAACGTCTTCACGGACTCATCTGCAGTCAGGAAATGACCTCTGCTCCAAATTCCCTCCCTTTCCTGGCTTGCTTCCTTATCCTATTGGTCATTATCTAAATCATTCTACGGCAGTCTCTCTTACTAATCCCACAGGAATTTAACCCCCTCTTTACTATGTCAGCACTGAGAGGCTGACCCCTGTATATATTTAGAGGAAAAATAATACAGAAATACTACCGGGAATAGAAGCAAGCTCAATGGACAGGCGCAATTAGGTTCACTATTAGAAAAGCATCGGACAGCAATTGGGTATGTGAAGTGGTAAAAAAAATCTCTCTTAAATTATGGAGAATCGATGGAACAGGAAACAATGGAGAAACGATACTCGTGTTTCCATGAGTTCTCAGCCTAAGTTCTTCTACAATTTGACTCCAAATTCCCAAATTAATGACGACTTTGATTCTGCTCCTTCGGGGTCTTATTGTTCTTCTTTTCGAATCCAATTAAGCGCCTGTGGTTGCCATTACCTTTGTGACGTTTCTGGTGAGCCTCCCGACGTGAACTTTGGTGGGCTTAGGAGAGGGACTCCTCCTCTTCCGTTCTTTTTCGTCTCTCTTGGGTGGTTTAGACCTTGGAGAAAACAAGAGATCATTTTCTAATGAATAAGCTTGTAGTAAAAAGTCAGCTGCTGGCTACCATTTCAACGGCATGCTATTTAAACAACAGCGTGTCTGAGCGATGTATGTTTCAACACTGGATCTTCAGACATGGCAGGAAGACAGCTGTGTTAAATCTATGGTAGCAAAAAACCCATCAGCAGTTTGGAAGCATTTCTTCTGATTAATAAATCTTATTAAATGGCACCAGCTTTCATGAGCTGCAGCTCTCATCATCAGATGCAGAGCAGTTAGGTGCAGGACTTAAAATGGGGGAAGGAGAAGTGATAAGTTGATTATGCAAATTCAGGTGATTACCAGTACCTTATCTATTAACAATCGCAACGTGATTAAAAAAAACCATTGTTTACATTTGCATAAATCAAACTCCTCTCCCCTCCCCTCCCCACCAACCTCACCCCAGTGTAAATCCTACATCAGTCGGGCTACTCTGCATCTGATAAAAGGAGCTGTATCTCTTGAAAGCTTTTGCCTTTTAATAAAATGTGTTAGTCATAAAAGCCGCTAGCAAAATCCTGATTTTTAGGTCTTTTAAAAAGTTAATTTAAAAAAAAAATACATGGCATTTACATTCTACTAAATCATGTAAGGAATTTGGGGTGTTCAAACACAAAACTGAGCCACAATGAGGGTTTTGTCTACACTGTTTTGCATTATAACTCTCTGTTGATGATTTACCACTTCAGGCAAACGTAATCTATTGTTAATTTCAACGATTACACCAACCAAGATTTAAAGCAGAGTTCTCCAGAGCGGTCAACATCACCTCCAAGGATTAATGGACTATCCAAGATCAATGTTGTCATCATTATTACTGTTAATATCCATATCCTATTAAAATAATGTGGGTGTGTGTGTCTATGAATAATCTGAAACTAAAAGGATCAATGACCTGAAGAGTCTGGGAACCTCTGATTTAATGTCATGGGTGAAAACTAGTCCCCAACTCACAAGACTTTAAGCCTCGTTGTCCAAGTCCAGATTGATTACATCTCCCCCAGTGGTGAAATGTAGGAGGTTCTATCCGGCTCGGGCAAACTGGTAGCACCGGCGACAGGAGGCTCCACAAACCCACCTGGATGTCATCACATCCCATTTTTGACACTCTGCATATGTGCATAAGGTCCTGCGCATGCGCAGAGGTGTTGCGTGCCAGGTTCCCATTTGCGAACCGGTAGTGAAGGTAAGTGGATTTCACCTCTGATCCCCCATCCCCACCCCCAGGCAATGCCCACTCACTTGGAACGGGACCGTCTCCGATTGTCATGTCTACGTCGGGAAGGGCTTGGAGAGCCTGAAGAACTGCTGGAGCTGGAGCTACGGGAAGTGCTAGAGCTCCCCGAACGGCTTGACGCAGAAGAGGAACTGGAGCCACTGCTGGACCCAGTGCTGGAACTTGACCCTGAACTGGAAGTGGAACTGGACCGAGACCTGACAGAAGACAAGCAGCAAAACTGAGCAAAATCAACTCCCGGGATCTAGAATGCTTGCAAAGAGCCCTCATGAACCCCCCACATACATCAAAGAAAGAGGAATTGAATGGAAGTGAATGGAAATATGTAACATGATCATTTACCGTATTTTTCAGGCTATAAGACACACCTAGCTTTTGGAGAGGAAAACAAGAAAAAAAACCCCTGCCTCCCAGCATCCATCACCTGGCTTGTTTGCCGCAGCCTGTTTGCCGCAATGACAGTTCATTTGCCGCCGCCAAGGCGCATTCTAGAACAGCTGATCAGTGCCGGACCAAGCCATCCCCCCCCCCCCCGCAATATTTGCTGTACAAGATGCAGAGATATCTCCACCCACTTTTGGGGAGGGGGGAGTGCGTCTTATACTCTGAAAAATACAATAGCTGGTTGATTTCTACAGCTATCCATCTCAACAAGTGACTCCGTGCAGTTTACACCATGAAAGGTATTCAAACAGTACCAAGTAAATATGTAGGGCACCGAGTAAAACTGTTACTTTCCACGTTAATACAGACAGGAAATGGGCCCCATATCTAGTTAGGGGGATCAGCTTTAAACTCTGAAACTCTGCTCCCCCCCACCAGAACTCCTCAGGAAGTGAGTTTCTAGCTCCCGGGAACCAACGAGGTGGCCCTGCCTTCATACTTTTCCAAGGATGCTGGGATTCCGCTTACCTGGTGGTGCTGCTGCCGCTGGAGGCGCTGTGCCTTTTGCGGGTTTTGTCACGCCCACGGTCCTTTTCGCCGGACTCCTTTGTGGCTGGTTTGTCCTTGGACCGGTCCTTGGATTTTTCTTCGGTCCGGTCTTTGCGCTTGGTCGGAGAGGGAGCCCTTTAACAAAAAGGCCCGAGAGTTATCTTCCAATTTCAGTTGCCGAACAAAAGCCTGATCATCTCCTTTTTAACAGCCTCATAATCCCTTGCGGGGTGGAGCCTGGGGAACTAAATGGAGCTGAGTGTTTACTGGCCGGACGCCCTTCCTGTCGCCAATCTGGAGTTTTCTTCAGCAGATATATTCTCATCGTGCCCAGTGAGAGAAATAGCTGCCTCTACCTAGGATCGAACTCACAAGCCTCCTGACTGTGAGGCGAGAGCTCTGTCTTTAGGCCACCGCATCACAACAAAAGCATGATGATGTCACAAAATTTCCCAGCCTCTATAGAGCAGGTTTAAAGAAAGGCAGAGCGAAGAGAAGCTTTTCTATAATTACAGATAGTCCTGGACTGTTCGTTTAGTGACCGTTTGAAGTTACAGTGGCATTGGGAAAAAAAGGGACTTATGACCATTCTTCACACTTACATCCATTGCGGCATCCTGAGGGTCACATGGTCAAAATTTGGATAGCTTAGCAACTAAGTTCCTATTTATGACAGTTGCAATATCTCAGGATAAGGTGAATATACCGCATTTTGGGAGTATAAGACGCACCTCCCCCCCCCTTAAGAGGGTGGAAATGTTGGTGCGTCTTATACCCTGAATACAGCCATTTTTGGCCTCCTGAAGCCCCGCCCTGCTCATTCCATTTTTGCGAAAAGCAGGGGCATTTTTGCCCTCCCCCAGCCCCCAGGAGCACTCTGCAAGCCTCCCAAACACTCTGCACGCCTTGTTGTTTGCAAAAACGGGCAAAAAAATGGCCCGTTTTTC
Source organism: Coluber constrictor foxii (assembly GCA_038048745.1). NCBI lineage: Eukaryota > Metazoa > Chordata > Lepidosauria > Squamata > Colubridae > Coluber > Coluber constrictor. Next base: position 9,000,236 of record CM075973.1, read on the forward strand.
ACCCAAATTCTGAAAAACGGGGCGCACAAAGGGTTTGGGAGGCCTGCAGAGTGTTCCTGGGGGCTGGGGTAGGGCAAAAAAAAAAATTTTTTTTTCTTACTTACCTCTTTGAAACCTTGGTGCATCTTATAGTCCAGAAAATACGGTACCTGTGACCCTTCTGACAAGCAAAGTCAACGAGGAAGCCTGATTTGCTTGACAATGGTGTGACTAACTTAACAATTGCAGTGATTCATTTAACCACTGTGGCAAGGAAGGTCATAAAACGGGCCAAAACTCACTTAACTTCCTCGCTTAGCAACAGAAGTGTTGGGCTCAACTGTGGTCGTTAAGTCGAGTACTGTCTGTACGCATGCTCTCCTACTAGGAAAGTCCTAGCAGGCTGGGAAGCTCTCTCCCTCTCCCTGCCACCCTCTCCCTTCAGCTCCTGGGAGAATTTAGGTGTTGAAAATTCAGACAGTGATTACCTAGTGCTGGACTTTTTATTATTTTCTTTGATGGCTAGCAAACTCTTCTTTTTCATTCCTGACAGTTCCATTTTCCCCTTCCGAGTCCCAAAGCAGCTCTGCGGGGGGCCTCACTTATCTGAAAGCTTACTTCTAACGGATCCCTAAGCGAGTGCAAGAAGCTCCAGAGAGCAGCCTAGTGACAAGATAAAAGCATGGAGAGACAGTTAACATATAGGCAGAAGGGGAAGGGGAAAAAAATCCTACTTGATAAGAACGGCAGGCGATACTAAGCAAATATTCATGCAAAGCACGGTAGTCCCCGAAGCACTGGGTGGACGTAACAGCAAATTACTGAAAAAATAGCACCTGCTGAACAATTTAAATCAGTATTCCCAATCCTGAGGAACTTTAAGTTGTGCGGACTGGGAGCTGAAAGTCCACAAACACTGATCTACATTGTGCATTTTACAAGATACTGTATTTGAATATCTTCTAAGAACCTCTAATACTAAACAAAGAAAGGACGCAGGTTTTTTGCCATCATTGTAAACAGGTTTTTCTGTCTAGAGATTTCCCAGAATAGTGTCTTTAAATTGGGGGGGTGGGGGGTGGGAGATCCCCTGGGCAACTTCAAATCCTTTCAATCCAGAAGTCTGTAGAGATTCTCAATCCGAAGGCTGTTTTTTCAGGAGGCAATTGGACTTTCTTATTTTTTTTCTTTTGAAGACGTTTTGCTTCTCATCCAAGAAGCTTCTTCCGCTCTGACAGGATAATGGGGAATGGAATATCAATGAGGAATATAAATCCTCCCCTTCCCCACCATCCAATTAGAGAGGAAGAAGCTTCTTGGATGAGAAGTGAAAAGTCTTCACAAGAAAAAGAAAAACCAAGTTAGTCCAGTTGCCTCCTGAAAAAAAGCATCTTTGGGATTTCAACCCAGAATCCCCCTTTGATTAGCTTTGTAGGAGCTTCTGACACAAATGCAGTTGGGATCTTTAAACATGAAATGAAATTAAAAATTAAATGTAAGTAAAATTAAGCATGAATAAAATTGGGGAGGGGGCAGAGCTCCCAGACTTACAGCCCCTGCTTAAAGAGCTTGGGATAAGTGTGATCCAAGCAAGAATGATCTGTGGTTAATGGCTTCATTTTACATGTGAGCCAGGCCAGATTGTTCAACAAATCAGGGTAAAATAAACAATTCTAGGTGTTATAGATGCCATTACTTTTCAACAGCTTTTAATCTTCAGTATAAAGTACATAGCAGCATGCCAAAAGATATACTCTTTATACAATAGTATATTGTATAGGTGATAATTATATTTGTGTATATTTCTACTTAACTATACGCAAGCATTTCTCCAGCAAACCTGATTGGGGTCACGCTTTTGGAAAGAGAAAGAACTACTAAATTTGTACTACAAGGTTTTAGATATTGGGGCCACAACAAGCATTGAGATTATTTGACTATTTAGATATTGAAATGTTAGTTTGGAATGCTTTAAGCCCTCATTTTCATCTGGAAGGCATACATTAAAGAGAGTCTGTCATGACACCCTGTTGGCATATAAACCAACCTGCAATTTTATTATTTTTTTAAGTAATGGAACAAGATATTTTCTTATTGCGCGATTAAAAAGAAACACCCAGATCACATTTACTTTATCTCACTGCTACTCTCTTTATCCTAGCTTTATTTTTCAACCCACCTATCAAAAGCTCCACCACTATCTCTATTTCCCTCAACTATGAAAGCAATACAAGTCCCAAGACAAAGCACCTCCCTGAGATTTTATTCTGAATTCCGGACTATTTTACCACACATCCATATGGCCTTTTGGAAAGTTGGCGGACCAGTTGGAAATCACCCAATGCAAAACTTGAGTTTTATTACCCCGACGTATTATTTTATACCTCCGTATTATTATTATTATTATTATTATTATTATTATTATTATTATTATTAGTTAATCTGTAGTGAGATCCACAGTCTTTGAGGCTGGTTAATAGCTCAGCAGCTCGAGTCCTAACCAAGGACCTAGGAACTAGAACTAGAACTACTACTACTACTACTACTACTACTACTACTATTACTATTACTATTATTATTATTATTATTATTATTATTATTCACACCGCCTTATGCACCCTGAAAACTACGCAGAATCCAACTGGATTGAAAGGGTGCATAATGCAATTTAAATAAATAAATAAATCGAAGTGGGGGGCATAGAACAGCCGCTCCCCGCTTCAAGAAAAGTGGAATAAATCAGATTTATTTATTTTTTTTGCAATGGCAACAGCAAAACCATGCAAAACCTTACAGGACAGCATTTGTCTACAAGCGGTGCAAAAAATTACTTTGGAGATCTACAATTGATCATTGGGGAACCCAGACCCTTCCCTCCCTCCCCCCCCCCGAAAAAAAAGGGGAGCAGCTCCTTCAGCCCCCCCCCCGGAACTTGCTTTGAGCAAGAGGCCAAAAGGGGGCGGGGCCAGCTCGGGTCTACGTCACCCACCCGCACGCCGCCTCGTCCTCCGGATTCAGAGGAAGCCTCCCCTCCCCACTTTCCGACCCGGGCCTCCCGCGCTCCCGAAGCAGGCTCACGCTCCTCCACCAGGCCGACCCAGCTGAGAAGACCCTCGGCGGCTCGGCGCACCGCTTCCCGGCGCCCTCACGGCCGTCCCCGAGCCAGATGGCGACGGATTAGCGCCTCTCCGCTACTTACATCCTCAGAGATCGCCCGTTGCTCCTCCGTCGCGCTCGCGGTGACGTCGTTTGCCGCCTTCCGCAAGAGCCGGGCGCAGGCGGGTGACGTCAAGGCGGCGACAAGGAAGAGGGCGCTGGAATCCTTAGACGCCTCTGTCTCCAAGGTTACGGCTCCTCCCCCTTTTTTTTTTTAAAGGGCCAGACCCGCGAATTTTGCTGTTGACTAGGTCGCCTTTAGAACGCCAAGAAAGCTAGATTTGCAGGCATGAGTGCATGAAAAACCATGAAAACAATAAATGTGTGTTAGAGGTGGACACTCTTTAAGAACTGTATGCAACGCAGTTTCATTTTAATGTACGCCAACTAGTGTACGTTCAAAGTGACAAGCAACACAACAGATTCCAGATGTGGCAGAAAACCATGCCAGCATCACAGCAAATTCCAGATGTGGCAGATCATATGGTACTGGCACCACAGCATGTTCCAGATGAACCGAGCTGGCTTCATCTAGTCCCTAAAGCGGGACTAGAACTCATGATCACCTGGTTTCCAGCCTGGTGCTTTTAACGACTACCGCAAAATGGCTCTTATTCACATAGGATTGTTATAGTGAAGTAACAGTAAGAGTTGGAAGGGACCTTGGAGGTCATCTAGTCCAGCCCCATTCACACAGGAGACGTGTACTAGGGATTTGAACCGCCGAAGTGCCGATCTTTCTGATCGACAAGCTCAGTGTCTTAGCCACTTGAGCCACCTACTACTTTGTGATGAAGCATGTTGTGTGAACCCCACCCAGGAGTGGGATTCAGCCAGTTCGCACCACTTCGGGAGAACCGGTTGTTAACTTTCTGAGAAGTTTGGCAAAGTGGTTGTTGGAAGAAATCATTAGGGAAGAGAACCGGTTGTTAAATTACTTGAATCCCACCACTGACCCCACCCCTTTGTTTATTGGTCGTCAGTCACTTTTTTCAGTGCCATAGTAACCTTGAATGGTGGCTAAACAAATGGTGGTTACGTCGAGAACTACCTGTAGTGCAGGATGAACATTATCTCTTCTTTAAAAGAAGAACATACATATGGGCTTCTAGTTGACAGCTGCCTAGTGCTGAAGGTCTCATTTGCTTAGCATAACTAGGATAGCAAAGCTAAGGTATTTCCCCCATTTGTATAGGATCCCTCTTTAACTGTGACAGGGACAGTTGAAAGCCAAGCCATCCATCTCCAACAAAAGTTGAAAAAGCGAGAGGGGGAAATACTTATTATAAGGCTCTAAACTTATTGCCAGAAAAAGAAACTTCCATTCTCTTGATAGGTCTCATCACTGAAAAAATCAATCAGCCAGCTGCATTTGAACTCCCAACTTTTTATTTTATTTATTTTTCTGTCCATTCGTAATGCCACCCAGTCAATTTTGACTCCCCGTGGCTCACAACAGAATAAAATACAATCAACCATAAACAAGATAAATACCGGTAAATTTCCAGCCTAAGGACAGCAAAAACAAGCATCATAAGATCTCCGTGATCAGAGGACGAAAAAAGAACAAATAAGCAATGAAACGTTTATGTCACAACTTCCTGAATGACAGAACTGAAAAAAAACCCCAAGAAAATCAGTATGATTTTTTAAAAATGGAAAAAATGTAGGATGGTGGTAGGCAGAACTAGGGCTCCAAGCTGAGACCATCTCTAGCATCATTAACTCACGGAGCCAATGCCCCTTTGCTGTCAAGGCCGTCTTTTTTATTTCTGCATCAGGGGTCTCCAAACCTTACAATTTGGCAAACCTGGCAACAACCCCTTCCCCATCCTGCCTGAGGAACTCTGGACTTGAAGTCCACAAGTCTTCAAGTTGCCAAGTTTGGAGACCCCTGTTCTACAATAATATTGTATATGGATGGGATGAGCAAAAAATATTGTACATGGATGGGAAATTTAATTAGCAATTGCTGCAATGTCAGGGGATCAGCAGAGGGCAGTAGCTAATTTAAAAAATCCCAAAATGATCCCGCCCCCCAAATTGCAGCTTTTACAAGGCCTGTTAAATCAAGTGTGCCTGAAAGCAAACGTCACACCTACCCGTTTAACTAAGTCTCATTACCGAATTAAGTAACATCAATGCTACAAGGGCAAACTCTACTCCCTTCTAACATTGATGATGTTATCTAGCTGGGTAATGAAACAGCTGCAAGAATACAGTCAAGTTCAGAGAATATTAAGGACCCCCTTTTCACATCTGCAGAGGCGTGAGAAGCTGGCTCTGGGACAGCACATACTGAATTTGGGCTTTTCCCCATGGAAGATTGCCTTCATGATTTATACCATCTTCTCTTTGTATCATTGCTTTGTGTTTTAATTATTGCATTGGTCTTCTTGCGGCAAGCAAGAAATTCAAGGCTGCAGAGTTGATATAGCTATGCGAGCAAGGTGAAAGCTACAAACAACGGTTTACTATACAAATTCCTGAGTTTCCTTCTGGGGAAAGTGGAATGTTTAGACAAGGGTGACCTCTTTTTTTATTTTTATTTCTTTTCCTTTGGCTTACGTACTGACATCTGTTGCTTAGAAAATAGGAGGTGAGCATAGGAGTTCAGTTACCTCCTTGCCCACAGCTTAAAGTGTCAACTGAACTGATGGCTTTGTGAAAATGTTTGCTTTCAACTGATCTTTCCCGTTTCCTGAACTAAGAAATGAACCTGAGACTTTCTCTGCCTGGAAAACAGGCACCTTCCCCTCAGAGAGGTCCCCTTTCACAAAAAACATTTGAGGCATTCATTGTCAGTAGCAACACACATCACAACTAAGACAGTCCATTCCTCAGGGGGAGCAAAAGTCACTTTAGATCCAATTGACAATCCATGTAGGTGAGGTAACTCGAGGAGATCTCCGTCCACCCCATTCCTTTCCTCTCTGAGAAAATAATTCTGAATTTATTAGAATGGAATCCAAGGCTTTCTGCCCCTAAAGAAAATGTTTTGCTTTTCTGTTTCTTTCTCTCTCTCTTTTCCCCCCTCTCTCTCTTTCTCGCTTTTCTTTTTTCCTTTCTCTCTTTCTCTCTCCCTTTCTCTTTCTCTAATTGTGATGAGCAAAGCACTTTACCTCCACTGACAAATTAGGGGGAGGAAATAATCACTTTGGCTAGACATTTATTTATTTTTACGGTGGATGGGGAAAATATCATGGCACCCTCACCAATTTTTCACCCAACCTGGCAGTGAGAGATGCTTGTAGAACAAAGAGGTAGGTTTTCTCGCACACAGAAAAACATCATCCTCAAAATAAATACTCCAGGAATTTGATGTGTTTACACTGTGGTCAGTTGGCTGGAACGTTCTTCTGAGATTTACCTCTTCATTACGGTAGATCCCAAAATAGCCTTTTTTTTTTTACGGAGGCACTTCCTGGTAGAATCAGATGTCTGAAATAATCTCACAGCGATCATTCAGTTCAATGTTGTTGTAATTCTGCGGTCTGAAAAAACCAGAAGGAAATAGGTTAGAAGAGTAGCCCGACTTATATTTGCTTAATGAGATGGGGAGAGGATTAAAGCAGGTTGCTTCTGCTCTGCTTATCATAACAGAAAGCACAGAGATAGAATCATAGAATAACAGAGTTGGAAGGGACCTTGGAGGTCTTCTAGTCCAACTCCCTGACCTGGCAGGAAACCCTACACCACTTCAGACAAATGGTTATCCAACATCTTCTTAAAAACTTCCAGTGTTGGAGCATTCACAACTTCTGGAGACAAGTCGTTCCACTGATGAATTGTTCTAACTGCCAGAAAATTTATCCTTAGTTCTAGGTTGCTTCTCTCCTTGATTAGTTTCCACCCATTGTGTTTTGTCCTGCCTTCAGATGCTTTGGAGAATACTTTGACTCCCTCTTCTTTATGGCAGACCCTCAAATATTGGAACATTGCTATCATGTCACCCATAGTCCTTCTTTTCATGGCAATAGCAATAGCTCTTAGACTTATATACCACGCCAAAGCATGTTACAGAACTCTTTGAGCGGTTTACAAAGTCAGCATCTTGCCATCAACAATCGGGGTCTTCATTTTATCAACCTCGGAAGGGTGGAAGGCTGAGTCAACTCTGAGCTGGTCAAGATCGAACTGCTGGCAATGGGTAGAGTTTGCCTGCAATACTGCCTTCTAATCACTATGCCACCCGGGGTCCAAAGAGAGATGGTTAAGAAGTCTAATCATCATCCGAGAACAGTCTTTTAAGTTTAAGATTGTCTAGACTTCAATTCCCAGAATCCCCCAGGGGATTGATGAGCACATACAGTACCTTAAAAGTTGCCAAGATTGAAAAAAACACTCTCTTAGAACATGTCAGAACTTCTATACAGGTAGTCCTCAATTTATAACCATTCGTTTAGTGACTGTCCAAAGTTACAATGGGATTGAAAAAAAAATGACTGATGACCAGTTTTCACATACATGTCCATTGCAGCATCCCTATGGTCATACGATCAGAGTTTGGGAGCTTGGTAACTGGCATGTATTTATGACCTCTGCACTGTCCCGGGTTCAAGTGATCACTATTTGTAACCTTCCCAGCCAGCTTCCAACAAGAAAAGTCAATGGGGAGAGCCAGATCTGTTTAATAACTGCACAGTTCACTTAACAACTGCAGTGATTTGCTTAACAGCTATGTCAAAAAAGGTTATAAGATGGCCAAACTCGTTTAACAACTGCCTTGCCTAGCAATGGAAATGTTGGACTCCGTTATGGTTGTAAGCCAAGGACTACTAGACTCCAAGGGCGTAATTGGAACTAATCTCTGCGTTCTGCTTTTTAATGCATGAAGTCACCAACTGTCCTCAGTCCTCAGTAATACAGTTAAAGAAGGTGAGCAAGCAGGGACATGCTGAAATCTGAAATCTGACTTTTAAGAATGCAAAAACACACACAAAAAATATGTGGTTAATCAATGGCTTAACTTATAGGTGGCCAGGTTATTCAACAAATCATAGTAAAATAAACAATTCTATGTTCTAGCCGCTATGGACGCCATTATTTTTCTACAGCTTTTAATCTTCAGTATAAAGCACATAGCAGTATGCTAGAAAGATATGCTGTCTGTACAATAGCATGTTGTATAGGTGACAATTATATTTGCATATATTTCTTCTTAGAAATATGCAAGCGTTTCCCCATCAAACCTGATTGAGGTCATGCTTTTGGAAGGAGGAAGAACTGCTAATGCATATTTTAATGTTTGTACTACAATTTTTTAGATATTGGGGCCACAACAGGCAAAATTATTTATTATTTACTGTTTATAAAATATATTTATCTGTATATGAAATCTTAATCTGTTCACCGCCCTGAGTCCTTTGGGAGAAGGGCGGTATAGAAATTCAATAAATAAATAAATAAAAACACACCAAAAAAGTCAGCTAAAGTATCGAGAAAGTTGGAACTTGCGCCTTGGCGAAAAACATCGGAACTGTGGCAAAATAAGTAAATAAATACAGATCATTCTGAACTTGCAACCATTTGTTTAACAGCCATTTCAAAGTTAGAACAGCACTGGGGAGGGGGGGGGATGACTTACGAACAACCCCCAAATCATATTAAAGCATCTCCGCAGTCACATGCTCTTACTATAGCTTCCCCATTGGTCACAAAAGATGATCACTGCACCGAGGACCACTGCAACTAACATAAATATTGTATTTTTCGGATTATAAGGTGTACTTTTTTGTCTCCCCAAAAGGGGCGAAAATGTCTGTGCGTCTTATAGACCAGGGGTCTCCAACCTTGACAACTTTAAGACTTGTGGACCTCAACTCCCTGAATTCTGGGAGTTGAAGTCCACAAGTCTTAAAGTTGCCAAGGTTGGAGACCCCTGTTACAGACCGAATATTGCCGAAACCCCGCCCGCCCACCAGCCATTTTTTGCCCTCCGAATGCCGTTTTCAAGGCTTTTTTGGCCAATTTTGGGAGCTTTTTTGGCCTGTTTTTGAGGCTTTTTTGAGGCTTTTGGGGGGCCATTTTTGAGACTTCTTCCAGCCCGTTTTTTACAAATAAAATGGGCCAAAAAAAAGCCCCCAAAACGGGGCCAAAAAAGTCTCGAAAATGGGTCGAAAAAATCCCCAGAAACGGGCCAAAAAAAGACTGGAAAAGGCCTGAAAAAATGCCCAAAAAAAGGGAGGCCAAAAACTTTTTTTCTTTGTTTTCCTCTTCTAAATTTAGGTCTGTCTTATAGTCAGGTGCCTCTTATAGTCCGAAAAATACGGTACATGCCACTTGTTAAGCGTCTGAACTTTGATCACATGATCATAGGGAGGCAACGGTTGTAAGTGTGAAAAACGGTCATAAATCACTTTTTCAGTGCCATTATACCTTTCAACAGTCATTAAAGGAATGGTTGTACATCAAGGAATACCTATATTGCCCATCCCATTAATTGGGTACCAGATTGGGCAAAGATGCCCACATAGGGTGATGGAGTCAGGTTCATACTGGATCAATGTTGTTAGGTTCATCTTTTGATTCCTAGATTTGGCTTCAGCACAAATCCCGAAAGCAGCTTTTTTTTTTTACCTTCTTATACAATAGACAGTTCCACCGATTAACAGCAGTATGAGCAAAACGGAACCCAAGACCAAAAAAGTAATTTCCCAGGCTTGAAATGAGGCTGTGGGAAAAGAGGAAAAAATATTATGATTATTTCCTAAAATTATTTGTACCCAGACAACACACTGTTTATTTAGCAATGGAATTTTTATATGCAATTTAAAAAAAAGAGGGAAAAGGTATTATTAATATAATTAATATAATTAATTAATATAAGTTCATCCAGACTTTCTTTTAATGGTTTATGGAATCCATGTCAACTGTCCGACTAGTGCGCCCAAAACATGAAAATACTTTCAGGAACTTTTGAATCCCCCAAAGTAAAACTGACAATAAGTCATAACGCCGAAGTTCCAATAAAATTAAAAATCAGAACGTTTTGGTTATAATATGTACTGAGCTTTTCAGTACGCTTGGTGTGACTAACTCATTTCTGAATGAATAGTTTTGGTACAGAATAAAATGCCATGTATTTTAACAGTCACAAAGAAGTTTCTAAATCTAGTTTATCCTAAATCACATGACAGTTTATTTTCAATTCAGAGCATCACAAAAAAAAAAAGACCATAATTTGATCCTTGGGGGTTTTCTCTATAAAATTTCCACCGAAAAAAACCCCATAAAAATAAATGATTAATTAGGATTGCAGCCACCAAATCTTTGGTCACTACCAGAGGTGGTATTCAACTGGTTCGGACCTATTCAGACAAACAAGTAGTGGTGACCTGTGGGTGGGTGGCCGGCCCCTGCCCACCAACCCACCCGGGTGCAAACTTGCAAAGCCTTCAAGTTGCCATGAGCAGGAGAGAGGGAGAACTGATGGAGCTGATTGATTTCCCTAACTGAAACTACATTCCACAGATACTTTCTTACCGCAATCAGTAGGAGAATGTTGAGTTTCACTGCCAGCCAAAGTGGTTAGTTGGAGAATGTGATTTATGACATGGCCAGGGAGGAGGGGAGAGACAGGATCATAGGGGAATGTAAATCTACGTGGGATTAGTTCTAACTGCATCCGAATATTGCCAAAATGGTGCTCCTAATAAATGACTCTATTTCTTTTGAAGTTTGGCTCGTGAATTAATTAGGGCATCTTTCAAAAACTTCACACCCGTCCTATACTGTTGTGTTTTTGATGCTGCATGCATGTGTGGACGGCGCGCATGAGCGAATTGCCATGTCGTTTGACATCGCACCCATACAGACAGCGCATGTGAGCGAATTGCCGTGTTTTGTGATGCGCGAACATTTCTGGTGCTGGGCGAACTGGTGGTAAAATTATATGAAACGCACCTTTGTTCACTACCTGACTAGCTCACCTTTAGCTATTGGTACCACTTCATTAGAAGATGAGCAGGGTGCATTAGTTTTGAGGAATATCCCATCCACAGAAAATGGGTGGGAACTTAAGGAGAATTTCTGTTGCCATTGGATAAGGAGTTGCCGTTCTTCCAGTGATGTGGCCAGCATCCGACCGGACAGTTTCAATGTGGTATCAGAGCAGGTGAAAGTCAATTCTGTGGAAAGACAAGAAAGATGGATACTTAGTCAGGCTTGAAAGATCAGAATCGATGTATTTCAGGACGTGGGGAAGATTTTGTGAATGGTTAGAAAAGAAATATGGAGAAAAAAATGACAGATAAATGAGGGAGATAATAGAAAGGTAAACGATGGAGAGATTAAAAAAGAAATAGAAATCTAGATGATACCAGAGAAAATTGAAAAGGTGGGGGAGGGGAGAAAGAAGAGTATAAGAATAACATACAATTATGATGATAATATTGATAGATAGAATAAACTTGAAAAGAAATTGAAAGAAAGTATATATGATTAGAATATCTCAGATATATATGATTAGAATATCTCGGATACCAAACAAGAATATTACCTAACAAAGAAGATAGAAAGGAGAGGGGAGTAGAAGGTAGGAAGAGGAGAAGGAGTGAGAGGAAAGGAAAGGAAGAAAGGGAAAAGGAGAGGAAGGAAGGACAGGGGACAGGAGTAGGAGAGAAGGTCAGAAGGGGGAAAGAAAAGAGGATTGGGAAAAAGAAAGGGAAAGTAGGGAGGGAAGAGAGGAGGAAGGAGAAAGTAGAAGAGGAGAGGAGTTGGGAAGGGAAAGAAAGGAGAAGAAGGAGAAGGCTTGGTGTGAAAAGAGGGAAGAAAAGGTAGAAGAGCAACTCTGAATGTAATTAAAATGTCTTATTTTAATGCTTTCTTTAAGGAAAATATATACATATATGATTAATTATATATAAGAAAATATACATTGTATATTATGTGTATAAAAAATAAAACTGAAAAAACTTTTCTAATTATATCTATATCTATCTATCTATCTATCTATCTATCTATCTATCTATCTATCTATCTATAAAAGAGTGCATAAACAGAGACCTTGGTGAAATAAAAAAAAAGATCAGGCCTCACGGTCCAATTAAACTGATGTGGTGTGTGATGGCTCAGTGGTTAAAGATGCTGAGCTTGTCAGCTGGAAAGCTGATAGCCCGGGTTCAAGACCCAAGCACCGCACAATAGGGTGAGTTCCCATTACTTGCTCCAGTTCCTGCTCACCTAGCAATTCTAAAGCATGCAAATGCGAGTAGACAAATAGGTACCACTTCATGGGAAAGTAACAGCTTTCCATGCATCTTTGGCATGTAGCCATGCTGGCCACATGACCACCAAAATATCTTCAGACAACGCTGTCTCCCTTGGCTAGGAAACAAGAGAGGACCACTGTGTCCTAGAACTTGATTGCCAAATTGCTACACAATTTCAAAATGGAATGAAAAACACCGACAATACCCATAAAGAGAATAATTTCTCCTTTCTCATTAAAAATTACACAATGTGATAATGGGTAATTTTTATAAGAGCTCCGGGCACACCTCATTTTAGTCTGTTTAGGGAAACCAGTTTCTGCATCCCTGCTTAAAACCAAGGGAGGAATATTTGTGTCCTTTCAGAATCTGTTAGATAGAAGCTTCCACCATCCTGATCATTTGGCTTTTCTGGCAGGGAACGATGGGCACAGATATATATTAAAATCTGGGCCACCACAGATTCCCCATCTTAGCTCGAAAAGTTCAGAAACAGAGGTGCAGATTGAAAGCAATAACGTTATTTCCATTGCCCGTGAATGTATTGTCTCTAGAGATATCAATCAAGAAGCAATATCGATCAATATGAGACTATTTTTTTAAAAGCTGTGTCGGGCACAAACCTTGCAGGGCGCAGAGAGAGAGAGCGCACAAACAGCTGTCTTCCATGGATCTCACTAGCATCTGCTGGAAGTGAGCTTGTAGCTGTGGATTTTGAAGCCAGAAGGAACAGTCTACCAAGAGAAGAGCAGCCATCTTAAGTACCTGATTCTGGTGCAACATACAACATTTGTATATAAAAACAAAGAACCATACATTAAAAACGTATTTGAAAAACAACCTTGGTGTAGTGGTGAAAACACCAGGCTAGAGAATGGAAGATCATGAGTCCTAATCCCACTTTAGTCATGAAATTGGGCAACTCTGAGCCAGTCACTGTTCCTCAACTCCAAGAAGAAGGCAAGGGCAAATCAGCTCTGAAAAAAGTTGCCAAGAAAACTGCAAGAACTAATGGTCCATACAGTCACTAAGAGTCAAACAATGACTTAAAGGCAAACAGAAAAACAACCCCACTCCACAGAAAACTAGTATGGGGTTTTGACATGATACCAATGATACCAAGACTCTGTTTCTTGGTTGTGTCTGCAGCAAGTGATAGCATCATGCCTCCTTCTAGGAAAAGTACCAAGGTTTCAGGCCCCAAAACCAAGAATGACATGTGGCAATTCTTCCAAGCTGAGAATTGTTTTATTCCCATAGGCAAAAAAACTTGCAACACTGAGAATTCTACTATCTGCATTGACAATGTATTCTGGGTACTATTAGGGAGATGCTGTCTTCACCCTCTTTCTCTCACACATGATATCTGGGCTGCTTCTTACTCCTCTGGAATGCACTCCCTCCCTCCTGGAAATCCAGCTCCTCCCTACATTCCATCACCTCATGTGTGGATTTCAACTCCCAGAATCCCTCAGCCACCATGTGTGGATTTCAACTCCCAGAATCCCTCAGCCGCCATGTGTGGATTTCAGCTCCCAGAATCCCTCAATCACCATGGGTGGATTTCTAACTCCCAGAATCCCTCAGTCACCATGTGTGGACTTCAACTCCCAGAATCCCTCAGCCGCCATGTGTGGATTTCAACTCCCAGAATCCCTCAGCCGCCATGTGTGGATTTCAACTCTCAGAATCCTCAGCCGCCATGTGTGGACTTCAACTCCCAGAATCCCTCAGCCGCCATGTGTGGATTTCAACTCTCAGAATCCTCAGCCGCCATGTGTCAGACCCCAAACCAGAAATAACATGTGATGATTCTTCTTGAGTTCTTTATTGTTTCACACCTATAGACAACATCTTGCCAGACTGAAGACTCTACTGTCTGCATCTACAATATAGTCTGGGAAGTGTTGAGGAGAGGCTGTCTTCACCCTCTTTCTCTCACACAGGATATCTGAACTGCATTGCCTCTTACTCCTCTGGACTGCAGCCCTCCCTCCTCAGGATCTGCCTCCTCATCACATTCCATCACACAAGGGATGACCTCATTCTCTCCAGTTGCCACGCGAGACAAAAAATACCATTTACTAGGTGGTACTTACTAGGTGTCGATAGGCACATTCCGAGATCCAAGGACAGAGATTCTTGAGGACAGCTGTTCTCCATGCCTGGGGTGGGGTTGGAGATGAGAAAGGTTTCCTTGCAAAAAGGGCAATAACTCAATGACCAGATTCTGCAAAAACACAAACACAAAACGTTTGTAGCAAGGAGAACATGACACGTGGACCAAACATTTAAAGGCAGATATCACAAGGATAGTTCTAGGAAACAATTTCAATAGATGTGGTTAAGACACTGGACTTGTAGACTGGAAGGTTGGCAGTTCGAGACCCAAGCACCATGTAATGGAGTGACCCCGTGTTCTGGCCCAGCTCCTGCCCACCTAGCAGTTCAAAAGCAGGCAAATGTGAGTAGATAAATAGGTACTACCTCAGTAGGACAATAATAGCATTCTGTGCACCTCAGAATATATACCGTATTTTTCAGAGTATAAGATGCACTTTTTCCCCCACTAAAAGAGGGTGAAGATTTGGGTGTGCCTTATACACCGAATGTAGCCAAAAACACGAGGCATGGAGGAGTCAATGGTCTGGTAATTCCTGCAGCCTGGAACAGTTGATTGGGGGTATTCCAGGAGGCCCGCCAATCAGCTGCTCGTGCTGAATCAGGCTGCAATAATGTGCTGAAGCGGATCTGCTGTTCGCTATTTGCTGTAAGGACATGTCAGAGTTTGCAGCAGCAATCACACAGAAAACACCCACAAGTAACTGATTCAGCAGGATTCAATAACTTCTCTTTATATATACACATGAAGTAAATATACAATACCAAAAGCAAGTTTTCCAACATGGTAGTAAATATAAGTAAAACACAAGCAGAGGAGAGGAGTTTCAGTTTCACTTTTAGTTTCAGAGATCAGCACAGCATGCAGCTTTAGTACAGAACAGTTGAGCTACACCATGCCCAGGCTCCTTGCTGTCTCCTTGTTGCTCACACAGCAAATACTGCTTCAGTTTCCAAACAGCCCTCAACTCTCTCACACACTGACAGGACGCTAGCCAGATGAATACCGATGGATGCTGGTAGGCAGAGGCAGAATTTTTTCTTCTTATTTTCCTCCCCAAAAACTAAGGTGCGTCTTATACTCTGGAGTGTCTTATACTCTGAAAAATACAATTGTTGTGCTGGCCACATGACGCCGGAAATTTCTTCAGACAATGCTGGTTCCCTTGGCTAGGAAATAGATATGAATAACATCCCTAGAGTTGGACACAACTGGATGGGGGTAACATTTATCTTACCTTTACCTTTAATGGTATGTGAGAATGAACTTGGAAGGAGGAGGAAGAGCTGTAGACAATAGTTGCATAAGAGGCAACCAAGCCCACAGAAGAAATGTGGGTGTGGCAAAGTCTCAGAAGGGACCCTCCCTCGTTTTTACAGAAAGAAATGCAGAATAGAAAATGCAGATGCTCACCTTTCTCTTTTCCCAGACATAGAGGGTATTTGAGAGACCACCCCAGGGTTCCATGTCAAACTGTCTTCTAGTTTCTCTGCAATATTTAGAGTGCCATATGGAAGTCGTACTTTACGGCTGAAGAGGGCTACCGTTAGAGTCCCCTGCTTCGAGAATGGGTGATTCCAGAGAGTGGGTATCACCAACTGCTCTGGAAAGTAATAGGATAAAGTTTAATGAAGGACCAGCATTAAAAAAAAACAGTAAAGTATTTATTTAAGAAAATGTAATGATGACTTCCTAATTCACTCTAAGTGACTCCAGGTGGCTTATAAAGATTAAAATATCATATATAAATATATCAATCTCATATAAAAACAATAAACAGCAATTGCTGTTTAGGAGGATGTAAGTAAATTGGACCAACAATGCATTTCTGAACAGCTTCAAACAGAACTGATTTTAAAATTTTCCCCTCTCAACAAATCTGTGATTTTGCAAAAATATGTGAGAATAACATGGCAGAAGTTGAAAAAATAAGATATGGTGGAAAATGATTATAAATGATTTTATGATAAAGATGAATGAACAGAATTTGTCTACACTGAATCCTAACAGATAGAAATGTGAAAATAAGTAAGTTGACAATATTATAAAGTTAGATAACAATGTAAATTAAAAGGGACATTTAAAATGCTAATTGTATTGGAAATAACAATGTTGAAATCATGAAAGTGATTATTTTTTGCAAAGAACAAGAAATAGAACATGTGATAAGCCACAGCAGACGGAAAGGTGAAAATAATTTAATCATATTATTAATTTTGATAATGCAAATTAAGATGAATTTTTTATGGTTAATGATTGGGAAAAAGGAATTAGAGAGACACTTCCAGAAATGAAGAAAGATTGTAAACAACTGGAGCAATTGTAATTGAGAAGAAATATAAGGCGTAAAGTGATGTTATTCGAATATAAAATTGAAAATGATAAAAAATAGTGGGGGAAAAATTAATATGGCAGAAGTTGAAATAAGAAGATACGGAGAAAAATGATAAATTTGTGATAAAGGATTTACACGAAAGATGAATATTGCAAAAAATGGAAAAATTAAGAAATATAATGATGATTTTGATTATGTATAAGATGGGTCAACACTGTTCATAAAATATGTATGATGAAAGAATTTTTTTAATTAAAAAAAATTAAATAAAAATTTAAATATAAAATGTAATAAAACTTATCTAAAAAGAAACACAAAAACCAAATCTGTGATTTTGCTAACTTTTTATACATACTTGGTACTGGTTACTCACTTCTGTATTCAATCCATGTCCATTTTACACCCATAATTATGTTTTCTCCCTCACGGACACTTTTCAAGTACCTGATTCTGCATTTAATACACTTTTCACAATGTCCACGTCTTCAGTGGCATAATATCTCCATTGTTAAACCTTTTCCACTAGCTACTCTTTTCCTTATTTCAACTCCGTAAAATGTAAAGCTTTAATTTAACGGATCCCGGAAAAAAACCTGACAAAATCTTTATAACATCCTTCCGTGAATAGATAAAACCCCACCCACAGTTTTACGCATGGATAATATGCCCCAAATCAGTAAAATACGACATGTTTTATGCGCGACAAAAATATGCACGACAATTCCCATTCCAAAGCACAAATACAGGTAGTCCTTGACTTATGACCGCAACTGAGCCCAACATTTCGGTTGCTAAGGGAGACAGGTGTTAAGCGAGTTTTTCTCCTTTTGTGACCTTCCTTCCTACCGTTGTTAAGTGAATCACTGTAGTTGTTAACTTAGTAAAATGATCGTTAAGTGAATCTGGCTTCTCTGTGGACTTTGCTGGTCAGAGGGTTGCAAAAGGCGACCACGGCAACCGTCATAAATATGAATCAGTGGCCAAGAGTCCGAATTTTGATCACGTGACCATGGGAACGCTGCTGCAACACTCGTAAGTATGAAAACTAATCATAAGTCACTTTTTTTCAGAGCCTGTAACTTTGTACAGTCACTAAATGAATGGTTTTAAGTCAAGGTCTACCTGGAAAGAGGCTTCTGGGAAGATACCTATGGAGATTCTCAGTCATCCAGGTTATGGTTGTCCCAAAGGTGCTTTTTTTCAAGAGCCAACTGGACTTTCTGGTTTTTCTTTGAAGACATTTCGCTTCTCATCCAAGAAGCTTCTTCAGCTCTGACTGGATGGTGGGGAATGGAAGGATTTATACTCCTTGCAGACAGCTGGTCATTTGCATCCTTTGAGAGGGTCATTGAAGACATAGATAAACCTCCAAGTGCTTCAACAATCCTCTAAAATTTCTTGGAATTTATATCTCGGAGGACCTCTCATGGACGATGAATGCTAACATGCTTGTGAAGAAGGCACAGAAGAGGCTGTACTTCCTGAGAATGCTCAGGAAGATCAATCTATCTCAGCATCTACTTCTGTCCTACTATCGCAGCACCATTGAGAGTATCTTGACCAGTGGTGGGTTCCTCCCGGTTCAGCCCGGTTCCGCCGAGCCGGTAGCGGTGACGATATGATGTCACCGAACCAGTTCTGCCCCCTCGCCCCTCCCTCATGTTATTCTTACCTTTTCTTTGACCCCACCCCCAATCTATTGCTGCCTCCTGAGTCCCAGCTGATGGCTAGAGGGAAAAAAACTGTTTAAACTCTTGCCGCAGGGCTTCAAAGGGCCGCCCTACAGCTGATCAATATTAAAAGAAAACAAATGAGTAGACCGGTGCCTGCAAAAATAAATGGGTAGACCAGTGCTTGCAAAAATATACGAGTAGACCAGTGCCTGCAAAAATATATGAGTAGAACAGTGCCTGCAAAAATAAATGGGTAGATCGATACAGCTCTGCAAGCAGTTAAAAGCCTGGTAGACAAGTACCTCTGCTAAATCCTAAATAATTGTCACATGACCATCAAGCCACACCCACAAAATAAGCCACGCCCACAGAACCGGTAGTAAAAAAAATTAGAACCCATCCCTGGTCCTGACATACAGCATTCTTGCATGATATGGGAGCAGCTCTGCAGTGGACAAAAAAGCTCTACAAAGAATCATTAAAACTGCCCAGAATATCATCGGGCTCTAGCTACCAGCTCTGGATGACATCTTTGCATCTCTCTGTTTGAGGAAGTTGCACAACATTCTCAGAGACTCTTCCCATCCTGCTTACCATCTTTTTGGACTGTTGCCTTCCGGCAGAAGATACAGAACTATTCAAACTCAGACCACACGTCTTCTGAATAGTTTTTATCCCTGAGCTATAATTGCACTCAACAATGAACTAAAGGGCCACCCTCAGTGAGCTGTTCGACAGCATTACTTGGTCTGTGGTGTGGATGTTTGGGTAGTTTAGGGGTGAGGAATTATGGTGGGTGGGAGTGTTTGGGGATTGTTATGTGTGTTGGACCTGGTCTTTAGGTGTTAAGTGAATTTCGTTGTATGGGTATACTGTGTATACACGTACAATGACAATAAAGTTATTATTATGTAGATGACCAGCTTTCTGCAAGGAATACAAACCCTTCCATTCCCCACCATCCAGTCAGAGCTGAAGAAGCTTCTTGGATAAGAAGCTGAAACATCTTCAAAGAAAAACCAGAAAGTCCAGTTGCCTCTTGAAAAAAAAGCACCTTTGAGTCCTCTGGGAAGAGTTTATTAGGACCAGCAACATACCATGAGTCTGATCACTTTGGGACACTTGTCCTGGCATGACGACAAAAAGACCTCCGCTTCCAAATTTGCCTTGCAGGTGGATGCTGTTGTAAGGCTGGTTATGGTTTCCGAAGAAATGCAGTGTGTATTTTTTCAAGCTGTCTCCAGGCTTCCCTTTCAGCTCAATGAACTTATATAGAAGTGAGTCGTTGGCCAGGCCCACTTCGTTGATGACGGCCGAAGAATTGTGGATCACTTGTCTGGTGAGATTCAAGTTGAAGGACACGCAAGAGTTTTCCCGAAGAGGCGTTATTTCAGTCACCTGGGAGATGGACAGAAGGGTACCCAGAAAATATAGGAATCTGCAGTGTTCATTTCTTTTAAAGTTCATTGTTACATTTCTAACAGCTTTCCCACACCCGACTAGCCACTCTGCTGCAGAGTTATTTTCGAAGCTCAGCCTGGGAGAAAAACATCCAAGGGCGAAGGGATTTATTTTATTTAATTATCCCCCGTTTCAAGGCCAGCCAACTCTTTGGAAACTCCGGAGCGTTTAGAGATAAAAACAAGAAACGATAATATAGAAAAAGAAATTGTGACTGAGCAGAAGAACAAAACGAGCCTGGTGGTACAGCAGCTTAAAGTGGTGTTAAAGTGACACCAGCTGCCTGCAATTACTGCAAGTTCGAATCTCACCAGGCTCAAGGTTGACTCAGCCTTTCATCCTTTCAAGGTAGGTAAAATGAGGACCCGGATTGTGGGGGCAATAAGCTGACTTTGTATAAAAAAAGAACACCATTTAGGGGGACTCAAAAGCCCCACTAAGCAGGAATATACGAAAGTATGAAGGCTATTGATGTTGAGTTCTAGTTTTAGCACTGAAAAACCAGCTGGGTGACTTTGAACCAGTCCTTCTCTCTTAGCCCAACCCGCCTCACAGAGTTGTTGTGGGGAAAACAGGACGAGGAAGATGTGTTTGAATGTGTTCAACCGCCTTGTAAAAAATACTAAAAGCGAGATATAAATAAATAAAATGTCAGCCTCTCAAGTTGCATTTCGTTCAGGGCTGACATAGTAAAGTGGAGGGGGGGGGGTTAAATTCCTGTGAGATTAGGAAGAAAAACTGCAGTAGAATGATTTAGAAAATGACCAATATGAATAAGGGAGCAAGCCAGGAAAGGGAAGGAGTTTGGAGCAGAGGTCATTTCCTGGCTACATAAGAGTTCGTGAGGACGTTGTTCTAATAAATAAATGTTTTTTTTTTCTTTATTATCAAAATGTGAGAGGCAATTTATTTCTTTTTAGA
The DNA here is from genome assembly GCA_038048745.1 of Coluber constrictor foxii. Lineage (NCBI taxonomy): Eukaryota > Metazoa > Chordata > Lepidosauria > Squamata > Colubridae > Coluber > Coluber constrictor. The sequence continues at coordinate 9,021,095 of CM075973.1, forward strand.
CAACTCCACTCGGACATAAACATGAATAGATGAGAGCAACATGTCCGCCTGCTCCAGGGTCTTCCTTCGATCAGCGGTCAGCCAGATGTTCCTGAGAAATTAACTAGTGTGTAATAAGCTAACCTAATTCTCAGGTTTGGTGACACATTATTTCTGAATGTCAGCACAATCAAAACCCTAGTGGAATAAAACGCAAAGTCTAATTCAGCCCACATCCTGTTTCCTTCTGGAAAACCCCGTTAGGAGGATCTACCCTCAAAAACCTCTAAGATTGTCCCACCGCCATCAGCTGTGGTTCAAGTTGATGAACGACTTGATTTTGCTCGAACGGTGATGCAGAAGAGCAGGAGTTGGGAGGGTTGTCAGATATCATGTGGATGCAGCTAACCTCTCCATGGGCTGCTCAATAAGGTTTGCAGTAGGGGTCTCCAACCTTGGCCACTTTAAGACTTGTGGACCAACTCCCAGAATTCTCCAGCCAGGCCTGAAGTTGAAGTCCACAAATCTTAAAGTGGCCAAGTTTGGAGATCCCCAGTTTACATCATAGCAATAGCCCTTAAGACTTATATGCCGCTTCACAGTGCTTTTACAACCCTCTCTAAGTGGTTTACAGAGTCAGCCTCTTGCCCCCAACAATCTGGGTCCTCATTTTACCCACCTCGGAAGGATGGAAGGCTGAGTGAGACCTGGTGAGATTCGATCTGCCAAATTGCAGGCAGCCGGCAGTCAGCAGAAGTAGCCTGCAGTACTTCACTCTAACTCAGGGGTGAAATCCAGCAGGTTCTGACAAGTTCTGGAGAACTGGTAGTGGAAATTTTGAGCAGTTCGGAGAACTGACAAATACCACCTCTGGCTGGCCCCCGAGTGGGGTGGGAATGGAGATTTTGCAATATCCTTTCCCCAGGAGTAGGGAGGGAATGGGGATTTTGCAGTATCCTTCCCCTGGATGGGCTTGGAACAGGGATTTTTATTTTTATTTTTACTTTTACTTTTATTAAATTTATATACCGCCCTACTCAGTATCCTTCGGATTTTGCAGTATCCTTCCCCTGCCATGCTCACCAAGCCACTCCCACCAAGCCACACCACACCCACCAACCCATGCCCACAGAACCGGTAGTAAAAAAAATTGGATTTCACCACTGCTCTAACAACTGCTCCTCATAACATACATCATAACATATATCATTAGCAGAGTCAATTATGGTTGACTCAACCAATTATGCTAAAGCAAATTAGGGCTTGGTGTGTTAGATAAACGTAACCAAGATGGAGTAAAAAAAAAAAGAAATTGACTCTTGGCTGATCTCTATGGCACCTCCTTCTCAACACTTAAGCCATTTTACCTGGAAACTCATAGGATCTCTGGGCTTCAGGCTGAGACATCGACTGATGGACTCGTCTTCGGTGTTATGAGAGTCATTTTCATGGAGGACATGCTGCCCAGGAGTGAGAAGACCCACGAGCTTGTCAGCTTTTTCTGCACCCCGGGCTCTGTACACCACAGCATCAACCAGCCCATCAACGGTCACTTGCATGTCGTTTTTATAGACAGGGTTGGCGTTGCGGTAGAGCCCCACGGCGTCGACGCCATTTTGGATGGTGGCATCTGGCAGAAGAAGCGAGGGCTTGGGGGTGACTCCACCACTCCCTATAAGGAAGTAGCCCCACTCGTTGGTTGAGTAGCCTGTCAGGTTCAAGACTTTGTAAGCTAAATTGTTCTTGCCGTTGTACAGAACGAGCCAGTAATTCTTGAGTGGAAACGGTGCTTGTCCTGGGTAGAACAGCTCAATGTATTCTGTGTCTTCCCGAGAGCCAGGATTGTCCGCGTTCACTTCGTTGATAAGCAACTCCAGGGCTGGAGTTGGAGATTCTCCAGTTGTCTGTGGTTCTTCTGAAGTTACATCTACAATGAACCAAATAGAATAGAATAGAATTCTTTATTGGCCAAGTGTGATTGGACACACAAGGAATTTGTCTTTGGTGCAGATGCTCTCAGTGTACATAAAAAGAAAAGATACATTCGTCAAGAATCATAAGGTACAACACTTAATGATAGTCATAGGGTACAAATAAGCAATCAAATCATATTAGGAAATGATCAATATCAATATTGATCTCACAGGGAGTGACTACTCAGGGTACCGTCATTAAATTATGTCGACTGGCGACTCCCAGGGGAAGGGCCTTCTCTGTGAGGGCTCCAACCCTTTGGAATGAATTACCCCCCGAGATACGAAATATCCCTGATCTCCGTGCTTTCCGCTGTGCCCTCAAAACCCTGATGTTCCAACAGGCGGGGCTAAACATGTAAACATGTGAATGATTTTAAAACGTTATCTAATTTGGGGTTTTATTTAATTGGGCCAAACTAAGTTATAATTTTAATTAGCAAGTTTATGATGTTTGTGTATCTATATTTTCCCTTGACTGTACACCGCCTTGAGTCCTACGGGAGAAAGGTGGTATAGAAATTAAATAAATAAATAAATGAATGAATGAATGAATGAATGAATGAATGAATGAATGAATGAATGAATGAATAAATAAATAAATAAATAAATAAATAAATAAATAAATAAATAAATAAATATTGTAAGGATACAAGCAACAAGGTTACAGTCATAAGTGGAAGGAGATGGGTGATAGGAGCAATGAGAAGATTAATAGTAATAGTAATGCAGACTTAGTGAATAGTTTGACAGTGTTGAGGGAATTATTTGTTTAGCAGAGTGATGGCGTTCAGGAAAAAACTGTCCTTGTGTCTAGTTGTTCTGGTGTGCAGTGCTCTATAGCGTCGTTTTGAGGGTAGGAGTTGAAACAGTTTATGTCCAGGATGCGAGAGGTCTGTAAATATTTCACAGCCCTCTTGTCACTTTACAAACATTTTATTCTAGGGTGAAGAGCTGATGTTTCTTTCCTGATCACTGAAGAGAAAAAGGGGATTACAAGTAGTCAGCACACGACCATTGATTCAGCAAGCATCCAAAGTTATGACGGCACTGAAAAAAAGTGAATTACAACCAATCCTCACAATTATGACCGTTGCAGCGTCCCTGATCAAAATTTGGGCACTTGGCAATCCAGTACATATTTGTGACATTTGCAGTGTCCCATGGTCATGCGATTACCATTCTGGCCAGGGGTGAAATTCGCTTACTTTCTCTACTGGTTCACAAATGTGTGTGTGTCCTGTGCATGCTCACTTTGTTTGCACACACCGTCATCCGCGCATGCTCAGAGGCTTAAAATCATCCCAAAAACGCAACGTCATGACATCTGTGAAGATGGGCGGAGCCTCCCACAGCCACTGCTACTGATTCGCCCGATGCCGGATAGAACTGGCTGAAGTTCACCCCTGATGCTGGCAGGGGAATTCTGGGAATTGAAGTCCACCCACCTTCAAGCTGCCGAAGGCTGAGAAACCTAATTTACAGTATCTTAAGGCCAAGCAACTCTCGTGTCACCACAAAATGGTGAATGGTGAATGCTTGTGCTCTGGGGCTAGGGAGGGGGAGCTAAAAATCCCGGAAGTTGCACTCCGTTGTGTTCTCACCTCCATCGCACTACCGTACCTGGAGGCGTGTCTGTCCCATCTGCATTGCTTGAACAAGTCTTAATCGCTACGCTGAAGTTTCCAAAATGAAACCGTTCTTCACTCTTCTCCAAGACCGAGAGGGCCTGCAACTCAAGATCCAACTGGTCTGTTGACCGGGCACTCAAGAGGGCTGTGAAAATCAATTCTCTGCCTTCACAGGTTAAAACGGGATCTGTCACGAGAGGAGCGAAAGGAAAATATCATTGTTGGTCTCCATCTGCACGAATTTCTTCCCCCAATACTTTCATTACCTACTTCCGTGATGGCGAACCTATGGCACGCGTGCCCAAAGTATGTAGCATGTCCTGTTCCTCTTCCGGGTCTCTGGCACACATGTGTGTGTGATAATCAGCGGGCCTTTGTGTTTATATCAAAGCTGATCTTCCATTTTCCAGCATGAGCATGTGTGCTGGCCAGCTGATCGGCACGTGTGTGTGCGTGGCAGTAACCTGAAGACTTGCCGGCCAGCGTGCTTGTGCGTGCCGGAAACCAGAAGTACATTTTCCAGCGCGCACTTGCCAGCTGATGGGCGCATGCGCATGTACGGCAGTAATCTGAAGACTTGCCTGCACTAAAGGAGAAGAAACTTGAAGAAAATGCAAGTACATTCTCCAGCGCACATATGTCCCTTGGCAACTCCTATTCCTGGTCTTGGCCAAGATGAGCGCATGTGCATGTGTGTGTAAAATGCTTCCTTTTCAGCACTTGGTTCCACGAGCATGCGTGCACACTTCCTTTTTGGCACTGGGTGCCAAAAAGATTCGTCATCACTGACGTATTTTAATATCAGCATCGCTCTGAATCTCTTTTAAATTTCATTTCATGTCTATTTTTTACAGTTTGTTACCTATCCTCAACACTAACCTTTTTGCCATCGTGTGTAAAAAGCGGGGGCAGCGCAGGAGGGTCACGCACACGTGGTGCCCACACCCATAATTCTATGCACCCTGCCCCCCCATGCATGCACACGCAACCCCCCTGCGCAACCTCCACTTTTGGGATGCGATGGCACAGGGGTCTGGCAGGCCCGTATTTTGCTCTCCTCAGGCTTCCAGAGCTTCCGAAGTTGGCAAATGGGCCATTTCCGGCCTCCAGAGGGCTTCGGGATGGTGGAGAAGGCCAGTTTAGCCCTCCCCAGGCTCCTAGAAAGGCTCTGGAGCCTTAGGAGAGCAAAAAACAGGCCTTCCCCACCCACCCACCCCCAGGCCCTCCAGAAGCAGGAAACAGCCTCCGGTGGGCCCAGAAGGCCCGAAAATCAACTGGCAGAGCTGAGCTTGTGTGCCCACTGATATGGCTCCATGTGCCACCTGTGGCATACGTGTCATAGGTTCGCCATCACGGCGCTAGAAGATCAGGGAGTAAATCAATTTGTAATACAGTTAATAAACGCAAAAGGCTGTTTCATCAACTGAACGATTATATTCAGACTATTCGTTTACACCATTTAATGGACCAACCCAACTGATCTTTTTTTTTTGCCACAGATTAAGCCACGAAAGATTTTCACCATCAAAATTTTCTTCCTTTTGTTGTGGTGTTAGGACATTTCCCACACACTTGTTCCTTTATCCAGTGATGTCTTAGCCTCCTTTGTGAGCATGGTAAGGATGTTACTGGAGGATTTTTGTAAAAACATGGAACCACTGTCTTTCAACCGTGGTTTCTTTTTTTTTTTAAACCGCAGGGGCTGAAACGCTCCGAGAGAAATGTATCGCACGGCTTACCTTTGAAATAGGCTGGGGAAAAACTGCAGTTGCATCGTTTCTCCAGAGACTGGGCCAAAACTCTCTGCATCGTGCTTTCGTCCTGAGGTTTTTGTTGGCAATCTTAAGGTACAAAGGACACCGAAGAAAGAGGAATGGAAGAGACAGAGAAGATATAACGTTTCTATCTCCCATTTGGTTCGCTTAATCCATTTACAGCTTCCCTCTCAGGTGCAAAGGATCAGGACCATACATAAAGTTGCAGTGAACAGAATGTGCATTAACAGAATCTTGCAAGTCTGAAAATTAGAACAGAATATAGAATAGAGTAGAGTAGAGTAGAGTAGAGTAGAGTAGAGTAGAGTAGAGTAGAGTAGAGTAGAATAGAATAGAATAGAATAGAATAGAATAGAATAGAATAGAATAGAATAGAATAGAATAGAATAGAATAGAATAGAATATGGAGTAGAGCAGAGCGGAGTAGAATATGTAGAGTAGAGTAGAGTAGAGTAGAGTAGAGTAGAGTAGAGTAGAGTAGAGTAGAGTAGAGTAGAATAGAATAGAATAGAATAGAATAGAATAGAATATTGGAATGAAGAACAGAATAGAATAGAATAGAATAGAATAGAATAGAATAGAATAGAATAGAATAGAATAGAATAGAATAGAATAGAATAGAATAGAATAGAATAGAACGGAACAGGAGAGTAGAGTAGAGTAGAGTAGAGTAGTAGAGTAGAGTAGAGTAGAATAGAATAGAATAGAATAGAATAGAATAGAATATTGGAATGAAGAACAGAATAGAATAGAATAGAATAGAATAGAATAGAATAGAATAGAATAGAATAGAATAGAATAGAATAGAATAGAATAGAGTAGAGTAGAATAGAATAGAATAGAATAGAATATTGGAATGAAGAACAGAATAGAATAGAATAGAATAGAATAGAATAGAATAGAATAGAATAGAATAGAATAGAATAGAATAGAATAGAATAGAATAGAATAGAATATTGGAATGAAGAACAGAATAGAATAGAATAGAATAGAATAGAATAGAATAGAATAGAATAGAATAGAATAGAACAAGGAATGGAATGGAATGGAATGGAATGGAATGGAATGGAATGGAATGGAATAGAATAGAATAGAATAGAATAGAATAGAATAGAATAGAATAGAATAGAATAGAATAGAATAGAATAGAATATTGGAATGAAGAACAGAATAGAATAGAATAGAATAGAATAGAATAGAATAGAATAGAATAGAATAGAATAGAATAGAATAGAATAGAATAGAATAGAATAGAATAGAATAGAATAGAATAGAATAGAATAGAATAGAATAGAACAAGGAATGGAATGGAATGGAATGGAATGGAATGGAATAGAATAGAATAGAATAGAATAGAATAGAATAGAATAGAATAGAATAGAATAGAATAGAATAGAATAGAATAGAATAGAATAGAACAACTTGATTGTCACTTTGAATGTCACTTTGATTTCTATTTTAAATCTTCCACTGTCTCTTTTACAGCCTGAGAAACTAGGGAGGGTCCTTTCTGAACCCCTTGCCCCATCCCTTATCCAGCTGAGGGCTACGCTGTCTCTTATCTAACTGTTCCCTTGGCAGCATCTCTTGGCTTCTTCCCCACAAGGCCTTTCCCACTAACTTATTACAGTACGTTCGGTGCGATCCCATGCTTCAATTCACCAGTTCACCGCACTGTCCCCAGGTAGCGCTTACCTGTTACTTGAAAACAAAAGGAAACCTTTTGGCTAAAGCGCATCTTCGGGCAGTCGTTGAACTGCAAAGGCGTGGGCTTGGCGAGGGCGTAAGAGGAGGAATCGCGGGAGACGGAGCAGCAGAGGCACCGGCTGACAGAGGCACCATCCGCCTGGGATCTGATGAAAATTATCAGAGGGGAAGAGAAAGGTCCATAATTAATCAAAGGGAAAGGCCAGAAGAGAAGCAGAGAAATGGCCAAAGCGATTTTAATACAGGTAGTCCTCGACTTACAACGGATCATTTAGTGACCGTTTAAGGTTACAACAGCATTGAAAAAAGTGGCCCATGACCATTTTTCACACTTATGACAATGATAGCATCACCGTGGTCACATGATCCAAACTCAGAGGCTTGGCAACAGATTCATATTTGTGACGGTTGCAGTGTCCCGGGGTCAAATGATCCCCTGACAAGCCAAGTCCATGGGGAAGCCGGATTCCAGGGCCCTTGGCAGCTACAGGTAGTGCTTAAGTTACGACCGCCATTGAACCCAAAATTTCTGTCGTTAAGTGAGACATTTGTTAAGTGAGTTTTGCCCCATTTTACAACCTCCCTTGCCTCATTTGTTAAGTGAATCAGCGCAGTTGATAAGTTCCGTAACCCGGTCGTTAAGCGAATCTGGCTTCTCTCTTGATTTTGCTTCTCGCAAAAGGGGATCGCATATAAATCTAATTTTAAAAAAAAAGGGGGAGGGGGGAGGCACTGAGCCAACAGGTAAATCAGACTGTTGAGTGGATCAAACGTAGGAGCACAAACTCCCTAGAGGTATTCCGGATTGTTGTTGCTTTGCCATAAATGCAGGAGTGGGCGCCAGATCCTTTAGCAATAGGTTCGCTGACCCCTTGCTGGGTGGGTGTGGCCATGGTGGGCGTGGCCTAGTCAGCTGCCTGCACCACAGTGGGCGGGTGGGTGTTTTTCACCCTCCCCAGGTTCCGGAGGCTTTCCTTGAGCCTCCGGGAGGGCGAAAACTGCTTCCCCTGGGGTCCGGAGGCCCTCCGGAGGCCAGAAACAGGCCCGTTTTCGGACTCCCGGAACCTCTGGTAGGACTGTTTTTTTCTTTTTTTTAATTTGATTTATATGCCGCCCTTCTCCGGAGACTCAGGGTGGCTTACAATGCATTAAGCAATAGCCTTCATACTTTTGTATATTTATATTTATACAAAGTCAGCTTATTGCCCCCAACAAACTGGGTCCTCAATTTACCCACCTTAGAAAGGATGGAAGGCTGAGTCGACCTTGAGCCTGCCTGGGATTGAACTCACAAGTAATTGCAGCAGCTGGATCTTAAATGCTGCCTTTGTAGGAGGCATTACTCCCCTACGCTACTCAGGCTCATCCCAGACCCTCCGCGCGGCTCCTGCACTTACCTGGAATGATGAACGGGCCGCGTGGAGACTCCTGGGAAGGTGGGGTGTGGCTGGAGGGGCAGGACGGAGTGGGCATGGCCAGCCAGGGGTAGCATTTGGGGGTTCGGTGAACCCCAGCAATCCTTGGCTAGAGGATCACCCAAACCCTGCCGAACCCCAAAGAGCCCATCCCTACATAAATGCATATTTCACCTCCACCAAACAGCAGTTTTCACCTTTCTTTGGGCCCCTCATTTTCTATCTAGACCTAAAATTTGGGAATCTGTTCTCGGCATGACCCAGGTTTTCTTCTGCCAAGAACATTTCGGCTTGCATCCCGCTTCCTTACTCTTTGCTCACGTAGAAGGGAAGTTTTCCAGGCGTCAAGTTGTCCAGCAGCTCCGAATCCATCTGTTCCACTGTTGTGTATACCAAGGCATCCAGAAGGCCTGGTGTCGACGGGACGCTGGAGCCCACCACAAAGTTTCTGATGGTCCCACCGTACAGGGCAATGGCGTTGGTGCCTGCTTTGAGAAGGGGGGTGCTAGAATTCTGGAGGAAAGTGAAGTTCTGGAAGTGAGCTGGGCCCCCTGAAAAAAAGAGAAAACCTTAATGTAGCATTTTTAAAGGAAGCCTGTATAGGTACAGGACAGGTAGTCCTCGACTTATGACACTCTTCCGGGTTCCAGCAGCGCCCCCCTCCCCCCCAGCCTGTTTTTTGTCCTGGGAGGCTTCAGGGAGATTTGCCAGACCCAAAACGGGCAGCAGGGATGTGGTACAGATGCATGGATGCAGCGGGGTCATGCACGCATGCGTGGAGGGGGTGGAGAGAGTGTGCAGGGGTCATGTGGCACATGGGCGGGGCGCAGGGGGCATTGCATTATGGGTGTGGGCATGCCCGCGCCTTCCCCTCCCTCTCGCGCTCGTCTCCCCACTTTTGGCACGCGACGGGAAAAAGGTTCACCCTCACTGCCCTACACCATTTCTGAGAGACGGCAATCCAGTCTCTTCTTGAAAGCTTCCCAGGATGAAGCTCCCTCAAACCTCTGAAGGCAAACCTGCTTAAGGGAAGGGATAATACTGTAACGTCATTGTCGGTGTGTAAATCTCACTCTCCAATTTGCTTGAATATATCACTTGCATCACCCCTGGGCAGGCAAGAGTTTCAACAGATGAAGCTGAGATTCAAGCAGCCCTTCCAAGAAAGCAAATATATCTTTTGGTAGGGTCAAATTTCTATTTGTGTACCTTTTTCACCCTAGGAGAAATGATTACAGCTTTTAAAAACGAGTGCTAGATACTCGCAAGATGCTAAAATAAAATTGCTTGCGTCTTTGCAGAGAGCAGGGAGTATTGTGCTTGTAAATTACAGCTTAGGTTCGCCTTAGCAACTGTAACTTTATGCAGTAACACATCATTTATACAGTAACACATCATCCAAAGCACCTGAGGGCAGGAGAAGAAGCAATGGGTGGAAACTCATCAAGGAGAGAAGCAACTTGGAACTAAGGAGAAATTTCCTGACAGTCAAAACAATTAATCAGTGGAACAGCTTGCCTCCAGAAGTTATGAATGCTCCAACACTGGAAGTTTTTAAGAAGAGGTTGGGTAACCATTTGTCTGAAGTGGTGTAGGGTTTTCTGCCTAAGCAGGGGGTTGGACTAGAAGACTTCCAAGGTCCCTTCCAACTCTGTTATTGTATTCCAGTGATGGCTAACCTTTTTGCCATCATGTGCCAAAAGGAGGGGGAGCCCAGGGGATCACACGCATATGTGCCCACACCCACAATTCAATGCACGCATACCTCGCGCATGTGTGCGTGACCCCCCCTGCGCGACCCCCGCTTTTGGCACATGATGGCACGGTGGGACCGGAAGTCCCGTTTTTCACTCTCCCCAGGCTCCAGAGCCTTCCTTGGAGCCTGGGGAGGACAAAAACAGCCTTCCCCACCCGTCCGGAGGCCTCCGGAGGCCGGAAACGGCCCATTTGCCGACTTCCGGAAGGCCCAAAAATCAGCTGGCTGGCATGTGCATCCCTGCCAGAGCTGACCTAGGGCAACGCTCACATGCCCACTGATATGGCTCCGTGTGCCACCTGTTGCACGCGTGCCATAGGTTCACCATCACAGTTCTATTCTATTTTACATGTCATGTGAACGCAGTCCTAGTTTCTGAAGTTGATGAGCCCGCTGCTTGGTGAAGCCAGACCTTCCTAAATGCAGGCAGTCCTCGACTTATAACCACAACTGAGCCCAAACTCTCTGTTGCTAATCGAGGCTTTTGTTAAGTGAGTCTTACCCCATCTTGCAACCTTTCTTGCCACATTTGTTAAGTGAATCTGACTTCCCCATTGACTTTGCTCGTTAGAAGGTCGCAAAAGGGAATCCGATGACCCTGGGACAGGGCAACCGTCATAAATATGAACCAGCTGCTAAGCATCCGAATTCTGGTCACATGATCATGGGGATGCTGCAAGTGTCGTAAGTGTGAAAAATGGTCATAACTCCCTTTTCTCCCCCGCCATTATAAACTTTGAACAGTCATTAAACAAATGGTTGTAAAACAAGGATTACAGATAGTCCTCAATTTACAACTACTTTGTGGGGGGAGGCAGAATTTCCTAATGTGATATATGAGTTAGCCAATGGCTACTGATCATGGTGGCTATGTCAGAAACTGGACAAACAGATATATATACATATAGAGAGAGACGTATCTAGCCCTACCTGGAATTTTGGACAGTCCCGAACCCAACAGAAGTAGCCCATCAGGAGAAGTTTCACCCTTGACCTCCATGACAGAGTAGATCTTTCGGGTGCTTCCTTCCATCAGCACCATCACCAGGTCCTTCACCTCTACGGAAGGGGGACCTTGGAGCTCCACAAACTCAGCGTCTCCAGGAGAGGATGCCAACTTCACCTCATTGATCAGCACAACAGAGGCATTCAACTGTGAGAAAGGGATGCAGTGGTTATCTGTCCCTGGGGTCGGTGCCCCCAGTTGGAAGAACCTCTGAGAATCCGTCCCTTGGCACCTCTCCAGAGACTCATCATCCGTGGTCCGGAATGAAGGGTCCTCCAAGAAAGGCTCCATGCCAGGGGTCAGGACACGAACCAACTCATCTGCTTTGTCCCTTTTGTTAGACTTATGAACCAAAGCATCCACCAGGCCTTCGTTGTCCACAGGCATGCCTACGTACAAATCCGATCTCTCAAAATAGAGAGCAATTGCATCCGGTCCATTCTGGATCGTGCCCTTCGAGAGGATTATAGCTGGCCTTGGGACAAGGTTGCCAGACCCAACCAGGAGAAAACCCTGATCATCTGTGGAAAAACCACCAAGATCCAAAACTTTGTAGGCCATGTTTCCCTTCCCGTTGTAGAGGACTAAATGATATCCGTTCAAAGCAACTCTTTGTCCGCTGACATGATAGAGTTCCAGATACTCCATGGTGTCGTAGCCTGGATTATCTGCATTGACCTCATTGATCAGGAGGCTCGGCTTCATCTTTCGGTCCTCGATGAGGTTCTGAGAATTCCCTTCATGTAACCAGAAGCACAGAAGGAGCACAGATGCACAGATCCAACCAGATTCCATGACGGCAGAGACGAGCTGTTCTCCAAGCAGCGTAAACAATCTGATCCAACTTTTCCAAGAGGTCTGGGTAAAACAGAAGAGAAAAATAAGCTGGGAAAAACAGCAAACAGGATTCAAAGCAATAAAATTATTCCGCCATCTCAACGAACGATGATGAACGCACAAAGATCCAGACACCTCAAATCCAAGTAAGAATGACAAGGAAGTGCAGTTATATTTTCCCTTTGATAATCTTATCTTTTCCATTAGTAGGAAAAAACAAAAGAAATTAAAAAGCTGTACTTTCCCTGTAAATCATTGCCAACCTGGCCATAACCATGATGAGCCAAAGCAATAGCCAATATATCCTTATCTTGGAAAAGAAACGTACCTTGAAACAAATATTGCATACCAATAAAGTATAATACGTATAGTCAAGGCGATGGTTTTCCCAGTTGCAATGGATGGCTGTGAAAGTTGGACTATAAACACTGAAGAATGGAGGCCTTTGAACTCTGGTGCTGGAGAAGACTCCTGCGAGTCTCTTGGACTGCAAGGCGATCCAACCGGCCAGTCCTAGAGGAGATCAACCCTGACTGCTCTTTAGAAGGCCAGATCCTGAAGAGGAAACTCAAATACTTTGGCCACCTAATGAGAAGGAAGGACTCCCTGGAGAAGAGCCTAATGATGGGAACAACTGAGGGCAAAAGAAGAAGGGGATGGCAGAGAATGAGATGGATGGATGGAGTCACTGAAGCAATCAGTGTGAGTTTAAATGGACTCCAGAGGATGGTAGAGGACAGGAAGGCCTGGAAGAATGTTGTCCATGGGGTCGCGATGGGTCGGACACAACTTTGCAATTTACAACAACAACAAAGTATAATATACAGTTTTCCTTTCCAACCTTCTTGTTATTCCTCCTTCCAAAGAAAGAATTGCCAGTGGAGAGTGAATAAAATTAATTGAGAGAAGATTTGGTTAGGGGGAAAATATTTCTAAAAAAATTGCATCTCTGAGAAATGCACCCACTAGGATTAACCATGGTTTATTCGGTCCCTATTGCTTGGATTCACACATAAGTAGTCCTCGATTTACGACTCCAATTGCGCTCAAATTTCCCGTTGCTAAGCGAGACAGTTGTGAATTTTGCCCCATTTTACAACCTTTCTGGCCACTGTTGTTAACTGAATCGCTGCAGTTGTTAAGTCAGTCACACGGTTGTTAAGTGAATCCGGCTTCCCCATGGACTTTGCTTATCAGAAGGTCGCAAAAAGGGATCCCATGGTTTGGGACATTGCGACCATCATAAATATGAACCAGTTGCCAAATATCTGAATTTCGATCACATGACCCTGGGGATGCTACAACGGTCATAAGTGTGAAAAACGGTTGTAAGTTACTTTTTTCAGGGCCACTGAAACTTCGAACATTCACTAAATCAGAGGTCTTCAAACTTGGCAGCTTTAAGACTTGTGGACTTCAACTCCCAGAATTCTCCAGCCAGCTGGCTGGAGAATTCTGGGAGTTGAAGTCCACAAGTCTTAAAGCTGCCAAGTTTGAAGACCTCTGCACTAAATGAATGGTTGTAAGTCAAGGACGAACTGAATCGATGTCACTTGGAAAGCAATTTTATTCCATTCTAAACATACCATTAAATTTAACCAAGTCTTGTCCTTACAGCTGATTTGTATTGTATCATTAATCTTATACTTTACAGAGACTATTTATAAACCTGATAAGGTTTATAAAGTTTTCTTAGTCTGTATTATGGGTCAATATTGGTATAACGCTGAAAGATTAATCCACAATTTTTTATTGCCCCAGGTTATCTATTATATTTCAATTCACATAACAAAGCACAGTCAATTTAGCTGGCCAAACAGACTTCCCTTCCACATTATGTCAAAATATTTACTTAACCATGGTTGGTTGAGAATAAGCCATAATTGGCGAGACCATACACTGTCATTCCCAAACCTACTTCAAGGAGAGAAGCAACCTTGACCAGTGTTGGGTTTCACAATTTTTTACTACCGGTTCTATGGGTGTGGCATGGCTTGGTGGGCGTAGCTTGTTGGGCGTGGCAGGGGAAGGATACGGCAAAAACTCCCTTCCCACCCCACTCCAGGGGAAGGATACTGCACAATCCCCATTCCCACGCCACTCCAGGGCTAAGGATACTGCACAATCCCCATTCCCACGCCACTCCAGGGCTAAGGATACTGCAAAATCTCCCTTCCCACCCAACTCCAGGGGAAGGATACTGTAAAATCCCCATTCCCTCCCTACTCCAGGGGAAGGATACTGTAAAATCCCCATTCCCTCCCTACTCCAGGGGAAGGATACTGTAAAATGCCGATTCCCTTCCCACTCCAGGGGAAAGATACTGTAAAATCCCCATTCCCACCCCACTGCAGGGGAAGGATACTGTAAAATCTCCCTTCCCACCCCACTCTAGGGGAAGGATACTGTAAAATCCCCATTCCCTCCCTACTCCAGGGGAAGGATACTGTAAAATGCCCATTCCCTTCCCACTCCAGGGGAAAGATACTGTAAAATCCCCATTACTTCCCCACTCCTGGGAGAAGGATACTGCAAAATCTCCATTCCCACTCCAGGAGAAGGATACTGTAAAATCCCCATTCCCTCCCCACTCTTGAGGGAAAGATACTGCAAAATCTCCATTCCCTCTCCACTCCAGGGGAAGGATATTGCAAAATCTCCCTTCCCACCCAACTCCAGGGGAAGGATACTGTAAAATCCCCATTCCCTCCCTACTCCAGGGAAAGGATACTGTAAAATCCCCATTCCCTCCCTACTCCAGGGGAAGGATACTGTAAAATGCCGATTCCCTTCCCACTCCAGGGGAAAGATACTGTAAAATCCCCATTCCCACCCCACTGCAGGGGAAGGATACTGCAAAATCTCCCTTCCCACCCCACTCCAGGGGAAGGATACTGTAAAATCCCCATTCCCTCCCTACTCCAGGGGAAGGATACTGTAAAATCCCCATTCCCTTCCCACTCCAGGGGAAAGATACTGTAAAATCCCCATTACTTCCCCACTCCTGGGGGAAGGATACTGTAAAATCCCCATTCCCTTCCCACTCCAGGAGAAGGATACTGTAAAATCCCCATTCCCTCCCCACTCTTGGGGGAAAGATACTGCAAAATCTCCATTCCCTCTCCACTCCAGGGGAAGGATATTGCAAAATCCCCATTCCCTCCCCACTCTTGGGGGAAAGATACTGCAAAATCTCCATTCCCTCTCCACTCCAGGGGAAGGATATTGCAAAATCCCCACTCCCACCCCACTCTGGGGCCAGCCAGAGGTGGTATTTGCTGGTTCTCCGAACTACTCAAAATTTCTGCTACGGGTTCTCCAGAACCTGTCAGAACCTGCTGGATTTCACCCCTGCTCCGAGGTCCCTTCCGACTCTGCTATTCTATTCTACTCTAATTCCATGACGACTTTTACAGTGAGGTATGGGATAAAATAACTGATGTTGTCGTTGCTGATGTCGAAACAGTTTTACTATTAGAAAATGAACGCGCTGCACACCAGAAAAGCGTAGGTGAGTTTCCTGCTTTTTTTAAAAAA
This sequence comes from Coluber constrictor foxii, assembly GCA_038048745.1. Classification (NCBI taxonomy): domain Eukaryota; kingdom Metazoa; phylum Chordata; class Lepidosauria; order Squamata; family Colubridae; genus Coluber; species Coluber constrictor. The sequence continues at coordinate 9,036,711 of CM075973.1, forward strand.
AGCTACTATAGAAACTGTGGTTTACACCCAAAAGATTGTATCTTGTGGAGACATCTCCCAGTTTGACCACAGCTTACATAAGCTCATAACCCGTTCACTGATAAGAATAGCTTTTGTTTATGTACAAAGGGGTCACAGAGGAAAAACACGTTACAAAATGCAATTCTAGCAGTTTGTTGCATTAAAATCCTTCGCCACTAAAACGTTCCACTAAAGTTTTCAGAAATCTTAACTGCTGTAAAGGCTCCTTTTCTCCACTAAGTACACACTGCAGCTTCCTGGAACGTATCCCTGGGTGTGATTTTTTTCTTAACAGCTTCGTTTTTTGTTTCCTTTGGGTGTTTACAAAATGAGAAAAGCATCTGAGCTATTAAGGAGGAAGTTTGCGTTTCAAGTTTTACTCTGTCTTGGATTATCTTTGTTTTCGACACATTTTGCCCAGTCGAAAACCATTGGAAACAATACAGTATTTACCTACCTGTCAGGTTAATTGGACGGTGGGAAAGACCACAATATTAAAAATAAAAGCACATCTTCCATAATACCAGAAATATGCTACCGCAGTCACTATAAGTCTTCATCTCCTGAAATAGCAAAGAACAGAAAGTCAAAAAGTACTACCAGGCTGGGCAGAGATTACATCACGCTAACACAGAAGAATGATCATCATATTGCTGAAAGTGTCAACCTAGAACAGTGAGGGTTTACCTTTTCCAGACCGAGTGCCCAAAGCGTGCCCGAACCCCCCAAATGCAATGCATGTGCACTCCCTGTGCCCCACTCCACCCCCCGTACCCCCCTGCATGCCCTCTGTCCCCCTTGCATGCAAAGCACAGATCCAAAGACCAGCTGGCCGGCAGGAGGCACGCACGCACACGCAGGGGAGCTGAACTGGGTCGATGGCTCGCGTGCCATCAGGGAGGGCACTGCATGCCACCTCTGGCACATGTGCCATAGGTTCGCCATTATGGGCCTAGAAGATATAGTTCATATCTGTATTTGGTTGCCAACCTACCACCGCTACAGTCGAGTAGAGGAGAGGAGAGGAGAGGAGAGGAGAGGAGAGGAGAGGAGAGGAGCGGAGCGGAGCGGAGCGGAGCGGAGCGGAGCGGAGCGGAGCGGAGCGGAGCGGAGAGGAGAGTACAGGAGAGGAGAGTACAATAGAGAACAGTAGATAACAGTAGAGTAACAAGGTATAATAGAACAGAACAGAATTCTTTGTTGGCCAAGTATGATTCACACAGAAGAAATTGATCTCCAGTGCATAAGCTCTCAGTGTACATACAAGCAACAAAGTGATAGGTCATATAGCCATAGGTCATAGTTACAATCATTAATCCTAATACAAAAACAAGTGATGAATCCTAGATACCAGTAGGAGAAGGTAGTAGGAAAGATCAGAAGATAAGAAAGGTTAGAAGATGAGAAGGATAATAGCAATGTAGCCTAAAAAATAAAGATAAAGGTTCCCCTCGCACTTATCTCCTAGACATTCCCGACTCTAGGGGGCGGTGCTCATCTCCGTTTCAAAGCTGAAGAGCCAGCGCTGTCCGAAGACGTCTCCGTGGTCATGTGGCCGGCATGACTCAACGTCAAAGGCGCACTGAACGCTGTGACCTTCCCACCAAAGGGGGTCCCTGTTTTTCTACTTGCATTTTTTACGTGCCTTCGAACTGCTAGGTTGGCAGAAGCTGGGACAAGTCACGGGAGCTCACCCCGTTACGCAGCACTAGGGATTCGAACTGCTGAACTGCCGACCTTCCAATCGATAAGCTCAACATCTTAGCCACTGGCTACATGGGTAAATATATTTAGGCTTAAAACAGTGCTGTAGGAATTAGGTGTTCAGGGAAATATATCTGTTTCTAATCTGTACTTGGTTACCAATCTACCACCATTACAGTCTGCATTGCTGATCTTAACTAATCCTAAAAATTAGGACAGGACAGGACAGCACAGCACAGCACAGCACAGCACAGAACAAGGTTACCAATATACCACTGTCTGTACCGCTGATCTTAACAAATCTTGCAAGACAGTTATATTGATCCTCTAGATAACATACCATAAGAAAGGCTGAGCGCCAAAGAATGGAGGCCTTTGAACTCTGGTGCTGGAGAAGATTCCTGCGAGTCCCTGAGACTGCAAGGCGATCCAACCGGTCAGTCCTAGAGGAGATCAATCCTGACTGCTCTTTAGAAGGCCAGATCCTGAAGAGGAAACTCAAATGCTTTGGCCACCTGTTGAGAAGGAAGGACTCCCTGGAGAAGAGCCTAATGCTGGGAACGATGGAGGGCAAAAGAAGAATGGGACGACAGAGAATGAGGTGGCTGGATGGAATCACTGAAGCAGTCGGCGTGAGCTTAAATGGATTCCAGAGGATGGTGGAGGACAGGAAGGCCTGGAGGAACATTGTCCATGGGGTCGCGATGGGTCGGACACGACTTTGCAATTAACAACAACAACAACAACTTAGATAACATTGTAAGAGAAAGGAGAAAACCTCAACACACTGAAATAGGATTGGTAACACATCACTTGGGCACACAACACTTGTGGGAAGCTTCCATTGTCTTCAAAGACCTATGAGTCAAGGCTCTGGCAGTCAACGCAGCCACTGTGTTTTATTAACTTAAGGCGGGGGTGAAGGTTGACAATTAACTGTGGTTGGCTTTCAGGTTGGGTCGAACAAGCCCGATCCCTACGGCGAAGTTACAGTAAAATGGCTTACAGTCGGGATTTTCCCTTGAAAGTTATCATAAATCACTGTATTTTTAAACAGCTGAGTTCAAGCCACAGCAAAGAAAAACGAAGCACAGAATGTCTTAGCCTAACATTTAAATATAGCCACTCTACCCAATTCTAAGCTTCTGGGAGAAAGTGATGGGGCTTTATATTTATCACTTATTAGATGGTTATCCTACTTTTTAAATTATCTTTTATAAATACAAAGATGTCTCATACGCCTTCTTCCTCCTATGTTTCCCATAACAACAACCTTGTGAGGTGGGTTGGGATGAGAGAGAAGGACTGGCCCAAAAGTCATCCAGCCGACTTTCGTGGCTAAGGTGGAACTAGAACTCCCAGTCTCCTGGTGATTAGGCCAAAGTCATCCAGCTAACTTTCATGGCTAAGGTGGGATTAGAACTCCCAGTCTCCTGGTGATTGGCCCAAAGTCACCCATTTGGTTTTGCACCTAAGGTGGAACTAGAACTCCCAGTCTCCTGGTGATTAGGCCAAAGTCACCTAGCTGGCTTTCATGGCTAAGGTGGGACTAGAACTCCCAGTCTCCTGGTGATTGGCCCAAAGTCACCCATTTGGTTTTGCACCTAAGGTGGAACTAGAACTCCCAGTCTCCTGGTGATTGGCCCAAAGTCACCCAGCTGGCTTTCATGCCTAAGGTGGGACTAGAACTCACCATCTCCTGGTTTCTAGCCTGGTGCCTTAACCACTGGACCAGACTGCCTTTCTTTGTATGGAGCACAACTAATAAATAAATAAAAATAAATAAAATAAAAACAATTAAGCAACCAAAAAATAAAAAAAAACAAAAATCTAAAGTTCACCTTTTCTTTAATTCTTATATCAAGAGAAAAGCAACTGGGCCATTTCCACCCACCCTCGCCCAGCTAGACCAATTCTCGAATACAGCTCATCTGCCTGGAACCCGCACTGCATATCGGACATTAATACAATTGAGAGAGTCGAGAAATATTTCACAAGAAGAGTCCTCCACTCCTCTGCTGGCAAGATATGACTTTAACTTTAACTTCCCCTATAACTTTAACCTTAGACTGTCTACCGTTGACCTGACCTCACCCCATTCCTAAGAGGTCTGTAAGGGGCGTGCATAAGCGCACCTGTATGCCTATCGTCTCTGTCCTAATGTCCTCTTTATTTGTATTAATTTTAGGTATTCAATTCATGCTTATACATATGTATTATCTAATACCTACTTGACAAATAAATAAAATAATAAAATGAAATGAAATGAAACAAACAAACTATGGTTTAAATCATCCCCCAGTGGACTGGGTTCACCCAGCAACCAGAGCTGGCATTTCAGAAGCGAAAGCCCCAGCCGAGCTGGTTAACTCAATGGCATCAGCCGGACAGCGGTTGAAGCCCAGCCCCGCCGCTCGGCTTCCCTTCCCTTCCCTTCTCCAGAAGTGGAGAGCTCAGCCAAGCCGGAGGGAGGGAGGGAGGGAGAGAGAAAGAGAAAGAGAAAGAGAGAGAGGGGGTGGGAAATGTGCAAGGAAAAAACGAAGGGAGAGAAAGTAAGGCCTTTCCTTCCCTTCCCTTCCCTTCCCCTTTTCCCTCCTTTTCCCTCTTCTCTTCCTTTCCTTTTCCCTTTTCCCTTCCCTTCATCCCTTCTTCCTTTCCTTCTCCTTCCTTCCTTCCTTCCTACCTACCCACCCATCTATTATTTGTCTGTTTCTCTCTCTCTCTCTATCAATCTGTGTTCTACCTGTTATCTTCAATCTGTCTGTCTGTCTATCATCTCTCTCTCTCTCTCTATCTATCTTCTATCAATCTGTGTTCTATCTATCTATCTATCTATCTTCTATCAATCTGTGTTCTATCATCTATCTATCTATCTATCTATCTATCTATCTATCTATCTATCTATCTATCTATCTATCTATCTATCTATCTATCTATCTATCTATCTATCTGTGTTCTATCTATCTTCGATCTTTCTATCTACCTATCTATCCCTCCCTCCCTCCTTTTCCCCTTCCCTTCTTACCTTCTTGTTCGAAAGACCAAAAAGGAGAAAAGCGCGCCACCCACGAAAGAAGAACCGTTCTCAACCCTTCCGTTCCCGGGGCAAGGAAGGGCGTCGCAAGGCGCATCTCGCTCCGGTTTCCAATGCTCGCCCTGCCCACCTCCGCTCAGCTCATCCCACTCGCGGGCTGGCAGTTCCACGCCGAAGAGCTTCCACGCCAAGCGGGGTCGGAGAAAGGCTCCAGAACTGCCTGCCTGCCTGTCTGCCTGCCTCGCAGCCCACCCTCGGGGCTCTGAGGGTCTCCAGCTGCAAACGCCAAGAGCCGGGCCTTAGACACGTGTTTAGGAGGATGGGGTGGGGTGGGTGGGTGGGGAGAGGAGGCGCCTTGATCCCCCCTTTTTGCAAAATCCGGGGCTGGGTGGGAGGGCTTAGTCGAGATTGTCCCTTAAGGGTTAAAAATCACAGGGATTTTTTTTTTAAAATTCTTTCTTAGCTTGGGCTTGGTAATAAAAATGCATTTCCTTAATTATGGAAAATTATAATGATATATGCATAATTATATTATATTGTATGTTTTATGTTTTTTTTTTAATTAAGGGGAGTAGCTGGGATCAAATTATTTGATATTATTTGATATGAATATGTAGGTTATATTATCTTTGGGGGATTGAGTTTGGCATATGATTAGTAATGTTAATACTAATGGTTTATAGAAAGGTAAAAAAAATTTTTTTTCTCTTTTTTTAAAAAATTGGTTTAAATATTATAATGGTTATTATTTTTGAGTGTTTTTCTTACTATAATATTGTTAATTTTAGATAAATATTTATATTTATGGGCTTTTTTTCTTCTTTTTCTTAATTCTTTTCTTTCTTTTCTCTTCCTCTCTCAATTTAGAATTGAATACATAATAGTTTTTGCTTTTCTTTTTGTTACAAATTTTTGCTGTTTTTCTTTTAAAAATGTGTAGCGGAAGTCAGGGAAGGGATGGGGAGGGAAGGGGGGAGGTTGGGGGGGATGGGAAGGTGGGGGTGGGGGTGGGGTGAAAAAGGGAAAAAACTTTTGTATTGTAAAACTTTTTCAATTTAAAAAAAAATGCATTTCCTGAATGTTTCGTTCTGCCTATGGAAGAAGTCAGTGGGGAATGCCTGGTGGTGGTTATCCCACTGCAAACACGCGGATTCCTATTTAATGTACTTTATTGTACATTAAATAGGAATAGGAAATAGCAATAGGTGCCCATTAGGGAGCAGCAAAGAGCAGGCAGCCCCCTATAGATCAGTGGAAGCTTTATACAGAAGTGGACAAAATTGTGGAAACCTTTTGGGGGAAAGTGTATTTTTGAGGTTTGACGGCTAATAACACCACTTTTTTGGGGGGGGGAGTTTCAAGATCATCCTATTCCACTGCTGGAATGGCCTGGGAAGAGCCCAGACTTTATTTTTTATTTTTTATTAATTTTTATTTATATATACAGACTAAAAAAAAACAATAAAACAGTAAAACAAACTAAACAATAAAACAGTAAAACATACAAAACATAAACATATAAACACAAAATCAAATATTTATCCAAATTACCGCAACTGTAGTCTGTAATCTTATTTCATGATTTAACTCCTCCTTATTTGGTCTTTCCCTTCTATCTATCTTTCTGGTTTATTATTGACTTGTATGTGTCCTATGTTTTCCTCTTTCTGTATTTGGTAGTTCAATTTACTTCCTGACCCTTTTTCCCTTTTCTATTTTCCAACTAACAATACCACCTTTTCCATACTAGATAGAAGTCATGTTCCTCCCTATTTTGTAGTTACTTAGTGAGTTTATCTAATTCTGCACATTCCATGGTTTTGCTAATTACCCTATCTTCTGTCGGTGTCTCACTACTCTTCCAGTATTGTGCGTATAGTATTCGTGCTGCTGTTATCATATGTATAATTAAATATGTTATTTCTTTTTCACATTGTCCGTTTGGTATTCCAAGTAGAAAATCTATGGAGCCGATCAGAGGTGGGTTTCAGCAGGTTCTGACCAGTTCTGGAGAACCAGTAGCGGAAATGTTGAGTCGTTCGGAGAACCGGTAGTAAAAATCCTGACTGGCCCCGCCCCCATCTATTCTCTGCCTCCCGAGTCCCAGCTGATCGGGAGGAAATGGGGATTTTGCAGCATCCTTCCCCCGGAGTGGGATGGGAATGGGGATTTTACAGTATCCTTCCCCTGCCATGCCCACCAAGCCATGCCACGCCCACCAAGCCACACCCACAGAACCCACGGCCCGTTTTGGATGCAAGTAAGTGCAGGGCGCGCCTGGAGGCTCAGGAACGGGCCTACTGGAAGTTTGGGAAGGCCGGAAATGGACACGTTTCCAGCCTCCAGAGGGCCTCCGGAGCCTGGGGAGGCCATTTTCACTCTCCCGGAGGCTAGAGGAAAACCTCTGGAGCCTGGGTAGGGCAAAAACGCCCCTCCCCCCCCCCCCGTGGTGCAGGAGGCCGACTAGGCTACGGCCACCCAGCAACTGGGCAGAGAACCCCTTGCTAAAATATTTGAAGCCCACCCTTGGGGTGCCATCTTTCGGAATGTGAAACGTTTCAAGGCCTTTGAATTGTTGCTGGAGAAAGTAAATATTTTGCTGTTTCTATGAAGCAATATTGGGTTGTTGTTTTTTTTTATTATCAGGAAAATGATATTTTTTTACCGGAGAGGAACTTAGCACTTTAGCAGACATAGCTTTTCTTGACTTGGGATATTCCAGATGCGAGTGCAGTTGCCAGGCAACTGCAGACTGTCATTCATCTTGGACGGAAGGCATGAGTAAGGAATATATATATCATGGGAATGGGTTGAGCTAAATCGATCAGGGGTGTATATTGTACATAGAACATAGAATAGGGCTGGAAGGGAATTTAAGAGATCATCTAGTCCAGGGGTCTGCAACCTTAAACACTCAAGAGAGTCATTTGGACCCGTTTCCCACAGAAAAGAAAACACCGGGAGCCACAAAACCCTTCCTGTGCCTGTTTCTTGAGCAGCCACAGAAGTAGCAAATGTAGTTGAATTAAACCTTCTGTTTTCTTCTGACGCTTTTCTTTTCTTGGATTATCCATGGTTGGCCTACCGGGGGTTGAAAAGCTCAATAAATTGCATGCTGGCATGTGTCGCACATTGGTGGCTTTGACGCATATTTTGAATGACAGGGAGCCGCAGCAGAGAGGTGAAAGAGGCACATCCGGCTCCAGAGCCGCAGGTTGCTGACCCCTGATCTAGTCCAACTCCCTGCTCAACCCTCTATCATTCTGGACAACTGGCTGTCCAATCTCTGAATCGTCTCGGGATGTCAGCCGTTCCATGTAAAGCTGCCTTTTGCAATTGACCGATGGGGATTTTGTCAATGGTGGGAGTTTCTGAATTCTTTGGCTGTTGTTTTAAGCCACACAGTTTGTAGGCTCTTGCTTCAAATACAGCTGCAGGGATTATCTGCCTCTTAGAGATGAAGCAAAATGCAAGTGTTAGTCCAGCCGGAATTCTCCGCCTGGAATGGAGAAGAGGGCATCACCCGCCTATCTCCAGCAGCAAAATGTCTTCTGCCACCTTTGCCCGTGTCACCAATCACCTTTCCCTTCTGCGAACTTGGGAATTCTTTCTTTCTTCCTTCCTTCCTCTCTCTTTCTTGCCATTCTCTTTTCCTTTCCTTTTTTCTTTCTCCGCGTCTTTCATCTTCCTTCCCTTCCCTGTCTTTTTCTTTTTCTTTCTTTCTTTTTTCTTCCTTCCTTCCTTCCCTCTTTCTTTCCCTTCCTTTTTTCTTTCCCCACTTCTTTCATCTCCTTTCCCTTCCCTGCCCCTCACTTTTACTTTCCTTCCTTTCTTTCTCTCTCTCTCCATCCCTTGTCTTTCTCCTTTTCTTTCTTTTTTTCTTTCTTTCCTTACTTCCTTTCTTCCTTCATCTTCCTTCCCTCCCGCCCCACTTTTTTCTTCTTTGCTTTCTTTCTTTCTCTCTTTCTTTTTCCCTTTCCTTTCCCCTGCCTTTCCTTTTTTCTTTCCTCTTCTCTTTTCTTCCTTCATCTTCTTTTCCTTCCCTGCCCCTCACTTTTACTTACTTATTTTCTTTCTTTCTTTTTCTTTTTCTTTTTCTTTTTCTTTTTCTTTTTCTTTTTCTTTTTCTTTTTCTTTTTCTTTTTCTTTTTCTTTTTCTTTCTTTCTTTCTTTCTTTCTTTCTTTCTTTCTTTCTTTCTTTCCTTCCTTTTCTTTCTTTTTTCTTCTCTTCTTTCTTCTTTCTTTCTTTCTTTCTTTCTCTCTTTCTTTTTCCTCTCACTCTCTTTCCTTTCGTTTCCTTTCCTTTCCTTTCGTTTCCTCTCTTCTCTTTTCTTCCTTCATCTTCTTTCCCTTCCCTTCCCCTTTCTCTCTCCCTCCCTCCCTCCCTCTTTCACTTGCTCACACACACACACACACACACACACACACCACAGCGGAAGGCCTCAAGAAGTGGAGCAAAGAAGGCTGAGTCAGGCACTTTGCTTGGCATACCACTTTTAATCAGAGCAGCAAGGAAATGCTGCTAAACGGATTTTCAAGGAGCTGCTGGGGAGGGAAGGAGGGAGTGGGGGAGGGGAGGATGAAAGGGAAAAGTGACATCTCAAAGCCCTCACTGGATTGCAAATGGGCGTAAATCTTCCAACCATTGCTGCCACCACCATCGCATTCTCCCCATTCCGATCTTTTTTCCAAAACCCTTGTGAGAGGCGGAGGGAAGGATTTCTCTTGGGGGTGAGGGAAGCACCCCCACCATGCAGGAGGCACTGTTGGGGGACCCAGGGGTTCAGTCTGCAGCTGTGGAAACAGAAGAGTGAAAAAGTGGAATCCGCACTGTATATCGGACATTAATACAATTGAGAGAGTCCAGGGATATTTCATGAGAAGAGTCCTCCACTCCTCTGCTCACAACAGAATCCCTTAGGCCACCAGACTCGAAATTTTGGAGTTAGACAACTTAGAACTACACCGCCTTCCGTCTGACCTAAGCATACTACACAAAATTATCTGCTACAATGTCCTACCTGTCCATGACTACTTCAGCTTCAACTGCAACAATACAGGAGCACACAATGCACACAAATGTAAAGTGAATGCTTCAAACTCGATTACAGAAAATACGACTTCAGCAACAGAGCGGTCAATGCCTGGAATGCACCACCTGACTCTGTGGTTTCTTCCCCAAACCCCCAAAACTTTAACCTTAAACTGTCTACTGTTGACCTCATCCCATTCCTAAGAGGTCTGTAAGGGGTCGTGCATAAGCGCACCAGCGTGCCTTCCGTCCCTGTCCTACTGTCCCCATTTATTCGTATCCTTATCCTGTATTCATAATCATGTTGATACTTATATCTGTTATCTAATACGTGCTTGACAAACAAAAGAAATAAATAAAATAAAAAATAAATAAAATAAAAATAAAGAGGGAATTGAAGGAGGCGTTGAAGGAGCAGTGAGCTCTCATCAATTTAGAAAAACTCTCAAGCAAAGCTGAACGGTTGTGTCAAAAAAATTTTTTTTTTCAGGAGTGGGAAGGGGAAGTCAGAAAAATCCCCCTTTAGGGGGGGAAAAAAAACCAGGAAGTCTATTAAGGAAGTAGGCGTCAAAGTCTACTGTTCCAGCTGGGAGAGGAAAAAGCAGAATAATCTTTGGAGATTGAATGAATGGGAAGTGATAAAACGTCAGGCTTGTGAGAATGGCCACTGGGGGATTGAACAGAATAATAAGAGGTGGAAGGGATTTTGGAGGTCTCTAGTCCAACCCCCTGCTCAGGCAGGAAACCCTATACCGTTCCAGACAAAATGGTGGTCCAATCTCTTCTTAAAAATTTACAGAATTGGAGAGCTCACAACTTCTGGAGGCAAGTCATTCCACTTGTTCTAACTATCAGGAAATTTCTCCTTAGTTCTAAGTTGCTTCTCTCCTGGATGAGTTTCCACCCATTGCTTCTTGTCCTGCCTTCAGGTGCTTTGGAGAATAGCTTGACTCCCTCTTCTTTGGGGCAGCCCCTGAGATATCAAAACACTGCTATCACGTCTCCCCTTGTCCTTCTTTTCATTAAACTAGACATACCCGGTTCCTGCAACCGCTCTTCATATGTTTTAGCTTCCAGTCCCTTAATCATCTTTGTCGCTCTTCTCTGCACTCTTTCTAGAGTCTCAACATCATTTTTCTCTCATTTTTTTTAATGTACTGGTCGTTTACACCTTTCAACTGCTTGGTGCAAAGTTACAACAGCACTGAAAAAAGTGTCTTACCACCCAGTCCTCACCCTTATAACTGTTGTGGCATCCCATGGCCTCGTGATCAAAATCTGAGGACTTGGTAAGCAGCATGAATTAATGATTTTGCAGTCTCCTTCCCCTGGAGTGGGTTGGGAATGGAGATTTATTTTTTTTTAATTTTTTTATTGAGTTTTTAAACATACACATAAAAATAAATAATACATACAAACAATACACCCACCCACACCTCACCCTTCCCACCACCAATTGTGAAACTAACATATAGCAATTTTTCTGTCAACAGGTTTTATAATTCTCTGTATATGTACTTCATTATTATATAACCCACATCAAAAGTAATATCTTTCCTATAACCTTCCTCTTCTCTTCTATATCCTAATTTTTATTCTCGTTTTTTATTTCAGTTCTCCTTTCAAGCCATTTTTGCCATTTGTGCCATACCGCATAATATTCACTATCCTCCTTATCTTGGAGTTCTAGCGTTAATTTGTCCATCTCAGCACAATCATTTACTTTGGAGATAATTTGGTCTTCCTTTGGGGTTTGATCAGATTTCCAACTTTGTGCATACAATAACCTAGCTGCGGTTAGAATATGTATTATGAGGTATTTTGTCTCTTTGGTGCATTTAGTGTCTATCATGCCTAGTAAAAAAGTTTCTGGACTGTTGCCTAGTTTTAAATCTGCTACCTCCTCAATTATTTTTGTAATAGTTTTCCAAAACTGTTGTGCTCTTCTGCATTTCCACCAAACATGGAAATAGGTTCCTTTCTGTGTTTTACACTTCCAGCAGATGGAGATTTATTTATTTATTCGTTCAATTTAAATGCCGCCTTTCTCCGGAGACTCAGGGTGGCCTTTCTCCGGAGACTCAGGGCAGATTTTACAGAATCCTTCCCCTGCCATGCCCACCAAGCCACACCCACAGAACCGGTAGTAAAAAAATTTGAAACCCACCATTTGGGGAGCGGGGTTGGACTAGATGACCTGCAGGCACCTTTCAACTCTGTTAATCTGTTAATTAAAAACCCCAAATATGTTCATACGTCAAGGACTACCCATAGTTTAGGAAAAGTTCAAAAGAACCCGGGATCAGAACAACCCATGGGTTATTTTTTTCCATAGAATTTGACTTGGTGGGCACTGTATTTATGCTCAGTGGTTTTTGGACAGTCTTCTCCTTGGGAACCAAAGGAAGGACCTATAGGAGAAATGGGTTTCAGCAGTTTCGGACCAGTTCTGGAGAACCGGTAGCGGAAATTTTGAGTAGTTTGGAGAACCGATAAATACCACCTCTGACTGGTCCCGCTCCCATCTATTCTCTGCCTCCCGAGTCCCAGCTGATCGGGAGGAAATGGGGATTTTGCAGTAACCTTCTCCTGCCACACTCACCAACCTATGCCACGCCCACAGAAACCAGTAGTAAAAGAAATTGAAATCCACCACTGTGGCAGGCACAAGTGTTTAGCTTAGATGGTTGGAAATTTAATTTGGTTTGCGGGCTTCGTTTATTGTGCGATTCCATGCGTTGCGCAGATCTTTAAAAAAATGAATTCATTGCCCCCGTTTTCCCCTCAAAGCAGGGGTGAAATCCAGCAACTTCTGACAGGTTCTGGAGAATCAGTAGCGGAAATTTTGAGTAATTCGGAGAACCGGTAGTAAAACATCTGACTGGCCCCACCTCCCATCTATTCTCTGCCTTCCAAATCCCAGCTGATCGGGAAGAAATGGGGACTTTGCAGTAACCTTCCCCTGGATTGGGGAGGGAATGGAGATTTTACAGTATCCTTCCCCTGCCATACCCACAGAACCGGTAGTAAAAAAAATTGAATCGCACCATTGACCCAAAGGTGTATTTCCAAAAGGCAACTCAACTTCGTTTTGCTTGAAGAGGTTTTTCTTCTCATCCCAGAAGCTTCTTCAGTTCTGAGGTGAACCGAACAAGCTTCTTGGATGAGAAGAAAAACCTCTTCAAGGAAAAAAACAAAGAAACAAAGAAAAGTCCAATTGCCTTTTGTAAAAAGCAGTTTTGGGACCGGGATGACTGAGAATCTCCATAGATAAAGAGAGAACCTTTGTCTTTGATGAAAATAAGCGTCTCCAGATTAGAAAAGTATGATTTCTAACCACTTCTGGTGATTAGCAAATGGATCATCAGATGACCTGGGTGTGTCAAACCGCCAAGCTCTTGCAATTTAAACCAAATCATATGAAATCGTTTCGTTTCTGAGGCAACAGCGGTGGGAATCTTGCAAAATTTGCAGACCTTGTGAAATGCGAACAACTTCAGAGATTTCTACATTAATGAGCAATCTAAATCACATGCCTCACGTTTCCTGAAAAGAAGAAACAACCGGAGGAATATTAACATAGAAGATCCTCTACGTTCAAATCCCATCTCTGCCAGATGTTATCCTTTTTTTATCATTGCATTTATCTTCCTTTTGGTTTAGAAAAAGGACTTACAACAGTTTATTTAGTGCCTGTTTGAAGTTGTAACGCTACAGGAAAAAGTGACTTATGACCGTTTTTCACCCTTACAACCAGTGGTGGGTTCCTCCCGGTTCATCCCGGTTTGGCCGAGCCAGTAGCGGTGATGATATGACATCACCGAACTGGTTCTCTTTGTTTGGGAGCTGGGCCCTCCAGCCCCCCCATCCCCTTGTGTTATTCTTACCTTTTATTTGGCCCCACCCCCAATCTATTGCTGCCTCCTGAGTTCCAGCTGATCAGCTAGAAGGAAAAAAACTGTCTAAAGTTTTGCCGAGGGGCTTCAAAGGGCCGCCCTACAGCTGATCAGTGTTAAAAGGCAGTGTGGTGGTAGACCGATGCCTCCAAAAATGAACTGGTAGACCGTATCTCCAAAAACAAATGAGTAGACCAGTGCCTCCAAAAACAAATGAGTAGACCAGTGCCTCCAAAAACAAATGAGTAGACCAGTGCCTCCAAAAACAAATGGGTAGACCGGTGCCTCCAAAAACAAATGGGTAGACCAGTGCCTCCAAAAACGAATGAGTAGACCGGTGCCTCCAAAAACAAATGAGTAGACCGGTGCCTCCAAAAACAAATAAGTAGACCAATACAGCTCTGCAAGCTGTTAAAAGCCTGGTAGAAGACCAGTACCTCTGCTAAATCCTAAAGAATTGTCACATGACCATCAAGCCACGCCCACAAAATAAGCCACGCCCACAGAACCAGTACTAAACAAATTTAGAACCCACCCCTGCTTACGACCGGTATAACATCCCCAGGGTGCCATGATCAGAATTCAGAAGCTTGTCAACTGACTCATATTTATGACAGTCATAATGTCCCGGGGTCACGTGATTCCCTTTTGCGACCTTCTGACGTCCATGGGGATGTCACTTAACTTACTTTTTTCCGCTGCTGTTCTAACTTTGAACAGTCACTAAACGAATGGTTGTAAGTCGAGGACTACCTGGGCTGGTTGTCAAGCATTGTGTTTGCCAAGGATCTGAATTCTGATCATGCAACTGTGGGGATGCTACGATGGTCATAGGCGCAGGACCAGCTGAAAATCACTTTTTCTTGTGCAGTGGTAACTTTTTACAGTTGCTAAACATATACTTTTATATGTTTGTAATTACACTAGTAATTCAAGGGCTACCAGTAGGAAAGGAAGTTGCGAGGGTGTGTGTGGGGGAGCATGTTAAAGTATAATGGAAAATACCTTTGAGAAAATTGCTGTTTTGGGGGTTTTGCACATAAAAATTGAGTAACGAATAAAGCTGAGGTTTGATCTTAATGCCTTATTCTATTGCACCAAAGGGAGTCGGAAATCAATGCCTTATTTTCTTTTCCCCTGCTCGTCTCTTCCCTTTTCCCTTCCCTAATTTCCCTACCTGTTTACTTGTGTATTTTCTTTGTATGGGTGGTGGATTTCCAAATACTTTACTAACGGTTCTGTGGGTGTGGCTTGGTGGGCGTGGCATGGCTTGGTGGGCATGGCAAGGGAAGGATGCTGTAAAATCTCCATTCCCTCCCCAATCCAGGGGAACGTTACTGCAAAATCCCCATTTCCTCCCGATCAGCTGGGACTTGGGAGTCAGAGAATAGATGGGGGCGGGGCCAGTCAGAATTTTTACTACCGGTTCTCCAAACTACTCAAAAATTTCCGCTACCGGTTCTCCAGAACTGGTTAGAACCTGATGAAACCCACCTCTGTTTTGTATGCTATATTATAAAATTAATAAGTCATTAGATATCAGAGAGCATCATGCAAAAGGTAGAAAAATCTACTCACCAGTCACTCTAAGTCTAGAATTTGCCGGTGGTTCCAAATCTGCAAGAGAAAAAAAAAAGGGGGGGGGGAAATAGGAAGGGAAATGAAACAAGAAATTCTTACTGGATGCTGGATTAATTGGGCTGTCCAATCTCTTCTTAAAAACCTCTAGTGATGTGATGTCTCCACAGATGCTGATGGGGAAATTGTGGGAGTTGAAGTCCACACGCATCTTAGTTGCTGAGACTGAAAAACACTGGAGTAATATCCTGCAATAATACTCCAAGCCAATGGTGGGTTGCCCCCGGTTCGGAAGAACCGGTAGTAAAACTGGCGGGAGGCCCCTCCCATCGTTCCAGATGTCGTCATCCGCGATCTGCACATGCGCAGAAGCAAGGCTCGCGTGCGAGCGAAGGAAGCGCACACACGTGTGCGATCCCGTTGTGAACTGGTGGTAAAGGTAAGTAGAACCCACCCCTGCTCCAAGCCATGTGGCCAGGTTACGGTTATAGGCAGATGGTTGTTTGCTCTAATAAACCAGGATCCATCCTGTGATTATTCTGTTCCAGTGGTGGGATTCAAGATAATTTAACAATCGGTTCTCTGCCCTAATGACCGGCTGGGTAGCTTGGTGGTCATGTGACTGGGTGGGCACGGCCAACTTGACATCACCCACATTGAGGGGCACCTTACTCGCCCCTCTCTTCCCAGACACTCCTTGTCATGCCCACCTACTCGCCCTGCTGCCTAGCCGGCCGAGCAGCCATGTGGCCAGGTGAGCAGGTGGGCAGTGAGGCGAGGAGTGGCTGGGAGGGGACTGGTAAGGCGTGGCGAGACACGCTATTCAGCCAGTTTGCCAAACTGCACAAAAAGTTAGCTACCAGTTCTACCGAACCTGTGTGAACCGGCTATATCCCACCACTGTTCTGTTCCCTATTGTCCTTACCACTGACTTTCCTCGAGATGCCGCTTGGGAACTGGCGGCTGTGGTCGTCTCCTCACATACACGTCGGTGTCAGCAGTCTCCTGCACGGCTTGCTCTGCAGGTCAATGGAGAAAAAAAAAATCCCAAATCAAAAGAGGTTAATTCACACTTGGCCATCTCAAGAACACAAGATCCACAGATTAACACTCTACATTCATAAGTGCTAACCTGCTCAGAAAGAAGAAAAATGCTTGCAAAGTGTTGGGTTTTAAATATATATATATATATATATAAAGGCATCAAGAACATTTCACATGCATGTATTTCAAAAATATTTTGCATGAGAACAAGTTTGGTGTTGTGGTTAAGGCCCCAGCTAGCAACCAGGAGATGGTGAGTTCTAGTCCTGTTTTAGGCATGAAAGCTGGCTGGATGACTTTGGACCAATCACCAGGGGATGGTGAGTTCTAGTCCTGCCTTAAGCACGGAAGCCAGCTGGATGACTTTGGACCAATCACCAGGGGATGGTGAGTTCTAGTCCTGCCTTAAGCACGGAAGCCAACTGGATGACTTTGGACCAATCACCAGGGGATGGTGAGTTCTAGTCCTGCCTTAAGCACGGAAGCCAGCTGGATGACTTTGGACCAATCACCAGGAGATGGTGAGTTCTAGCCTGCCTTACTGGATGACTTCAGGTCCATCCCTCTCCCTCTCTCTCTCTCTCTCTCTCTCTCTCTCTCTCTCTCTCTCTCTCTCTCTCTCTCTCTCTCAGCCCAACCCACCTCACAGGGTTGTTGTTGTGGGGAAAATAGAAGGAGGAAGGAGTATTAGGCATGTTCAATGCCTTGAGTTACTTATGAAGTAATAAAGGAGGGATAAACATCTAATAAACAAATACCATAAATATAGCTTTAATCCTCAGATCACTGGCTCAGTGAGACCCTATTATAATTCCACCATCATCCAAAGATATATGAAGGTAACCCAGATGGGCAGAAGATGGAGGGGGCTTCCATAAAGTGCTATCAGTGCTCAGTGAAGATGGATGAACAGATCCAGAGATGCTTTCCTTGGTATCCTTCCATTTCCCCAGTTACTAGACTACTCCATGTTATTCTAGTCCAACTTTTTATCTATAGTCTGTTCACATTTATTGGGAATAACATTATCTACAGTCTGTTCGTTATTTATTAGAATAATGTAATAGAAAGGCTTTAGAAATCTCTTTCTGAGGGAAAGAGGAGGAGAGAGAGGAATTGAAGAAAGGGGAAGGAGAGGAAGAAAGGATAGAGCAGGAGAGAAGGTAAGAAAAGGGGAAAAGAGGGGAGGAGCGGGGGAGAGGAAGGGGAAGTAGGGGAGGAGAGGAGAAGAGGAGTAAGAAAGTAGAAGAGAAGAAGAGGGAGGGAGGGGAAAGAAAGAAGAAGGAGAAGAAGGTTTGTTGTGAAAAGAAGGAAAAGAGAGGGTAGAAGAGCAACCCCAAATGTGATTAAAAAGTCTTATTTTTATGCTTTGATTAGAAAAAAAAATGTGTATATATATATATATATGATCAATTATGGATAAGAGAATGAACATTTACATTATGTGTATAAGAAATAAAAATAAAAACACTTTTTCCAAAAAAGAAATCTCTTTCTCGGGTATTATGCTCCTCCAACAAATACCGCATTCCTTCTATTATGAGGTTGTCAAGATTCCTGTCCAAAACAATGATGGGAAAGTTTACACCATTTAAAAAAAAAACAAATGGTCTTTTTTTTTCCTACCTGAAGAAAAACCAGGAAGTGGCCGACAAAGTTCAACCAAAATGAAAAATTAATGATTATAGAAAAGGCTCCTGGTTTTCATCCTCCTCAAAATTGATGGAACTAGAGGGGGGTATGAACCGAGGTCATTGTTGAGAATAGCCTTGAGATTAAGAAGGGGCCAAAATTTACACCAGATCAGCATTAGCAGATGGTACTGCATAGTACCATCGTGCAAACACACTCAGTGATTTTTTGACCACCCATGAAATTTGGGATGCCAACAAGGACTCACCAATCTCATCCAACATATGCTGCTGAGCAGAATGATGAGCTTTCTCCTGTTTGAAAAACAGAGAAGGTGGGAAAGAGAGAAGAAAGATACACATGAATTGCAAGCTTTTAGAACATAGAATCATAGAGCTGGAAGAGACCTTGGAGGTCTTCTAAGACCAACTGCCTGCTCAAGGCAGTGTTGTGGCCCCGTCCTTTGAGCCTATCCCATTGGAGGAAGGAAGCTCTGATCATGAGGAAGAGGAGCCAGCCAGATCTCCCAGCCCCCCCCCTCTGGCACCATCTCAGGTGCCAGCTGAAAGAGAGCAAAGTAGTGGGGAAACAGGTGTCTCAGATGAGAGTGAGGGAGAGACGTCATTCCTGGACACACGTCAAAGAAGGTGAGATAAACGCTTACAGTAGCTGCGGAGACGCACGAGGGAATAGACCTGAGTCACTGGACTGGAGTCACAGGACCAATGAGTCACTGGACCACACCCAGAGACTATATAATAGACAGGGTGGTGGTTAATGATCTCTGTGATGAACAAAAACTCAATCTAGTAGTCTTTGGAGCTAAAAGAACGGATTTTGGCAAAGCTACGTAGGTGATTTTCTTTTTGTGAACTATTAAAGCCCTTGGTAGACGGTGTGCATATCGTTGCCAAGTTTGAGATAAGAACTGTGGAGTGTGCCAAGTGCTTCTTTAACCCTCGACTGGCTGTATTTTTTTGGGTATCTGTAGAGGGGGACAGATCAGGCAGGAACCAAGTTATGTCATTCCAGTCTAATGGCTGTCCGGTCTATTTTTGAAAATCGCCAAGGATGGAGCACCCACAACTCCAAGAGACAAGCTATTCCATTGACTACTTATTGTCAGAAAATTTCTCCTTACTTCTAGGTTGCATCTCTCCAGGGGTGGACTTCAAAAATTTTAGCAAGGAGTTCTCTGTCCGGTTGCTGGGTGGGCTCGGCCATGGTGGGTGTGGCCTAGTTGGCCTCCTGCACCACAGCGGGGTGTGTGTCTGTGGTTTTGTTTTGTTTTTTGCCCTCCCCAGGCTCCGGAGGCTTTTCTTGAGAGTGAAAACAGCCTCCCCAGGCTCTGGAGACCCTCTGCACCTTCCGGTACGCCCATTTTTCACCGTCCGCAAGCCTCCACACGCGCCCTGCATTTGCCTGCATCCAAAACGGGCTACATGGGGATTCTTGGGAGGAGAGGGTTGGGCAGGGCAGGGCCAGCCAGTAGTGGGATTTGGGGGTTTCTCCGAACTGCACAGAATCTTAGCTAGAGGTTCTCCCAAACCCCTGCGAACCCCCAGCAGCCCACCTCTGGATCTCTCCTTAACAAACTTCCGTCCATACTGTTTGTCCTGCTGCCTCTAAACGAGGCTGCCAACAGGTTGAACTTTCAACCAGCACAAATAGCAACTGAAATGTTGTCCATCAGAGTTCCATATTTCTGCAGGGCATCGAGTTTGAGAAAAACTGGTTCATATCTTCTGAGATGGCTAGTTTTTTTTTTCTTTTCTTCTGATCATGGCTTTAGGTGAAATCTGAACGGAACCTCTTCAGATTTCACCCTCCCTGTTGAAAGGTTTTTTAAAAAAACGTATTTATACATTTTTTTCCCCCTTAAATATACATAAGAGCTTAATGTATAGTATATGTTCTGGGTCCATTTGCTTATACACAGTGGTGGGATTCATGGGTTGTAATTGGTTCCCTTCATGCGCCCTCTGGAGGCCGGAAATGGGCCCATTTCCGGACTTCCGCTAGGCCTATTTTTCGCCCTCCCCAGGCTCCTGAGGCTTTCCTGGAGCCTCCAGGAGGGCAAAAACGCCTCCCCCGGGCACTGGAGGCCCTCTGGAGGCTGGAAAGAGGCCCGTTTTCGGACTTCCAGTAGGTTCGTTTTTCACCCTCCCAGAGCTTCCATGTGCACCCTGCACTTACCTTGCATCCAAAATGGGCCACGTGGAGATTCCTGGAAGGGATGGGGGGTGGTGGGTGGGGTCAGCCAGTCCTTGGAACAACCGGTTCGCCAAACCAGATTAAAATTAATATCCGGTTTGCTAATAGCTGAACCGGCTGAATCCCACCCCTGCTTATACAACATAGTAAAATGGTATCATAATAATCATAATTGTAATAGTATTCATCATAATAGTAATAACATTTACTTGTTTATAATAATAATCTTTCATCATTTACTTAGATATCTTTTTTCCCTCTATTTTCTATCTCTTAGATAAAACCACCGGGTTATCTAAACACTGGTAAAACAGATCCCATGCTGAAAAGTATTCTGTTTCTTCCTTATCTTTTATTTTTAGTGTCACTCTGTCCATCTCCACACAATCTAGTATTTTTTTTTTAAATTATATTTTCATCACCCTCCCTGTTGGAAGTTGTTAAAAGGAAAGGAAAATGCAAAAAAAAAGTAGAAAGCATTTTGATTTCCCTAAAGCTTCTCTGGTGCTAAATACATTAGAGTGATCCCAGTTTGACCCGCTTCAGGATGGAGCTTTTAAAGGCATGGCTGGTATGCTGGTTGAATATCGGATCTGCCTGCAGGAGGGCAGCCCAAGATCCTTGCAGAAGGTTAACTGAAATTTAATGCTAGCAAAGGAACTGCTGCCCTCTGGTAGACCGACCTCTTCATTTACTTATCTACTTATCATGAACTCCCATCTACTTATCATGAAGTTTTCAGGGAAATTGAGAAAGAGAGAGATCTATTTCTCTCTATTCTAGATCTAGAGATCTAGAGCAAATCGAAGCAGTCAGAATGGTAACTTACTCCATAGGAAAAGTGGGTATAAAATACAGGATAGATACAGGTAGTTTTTGGATGAGCAGATAAAGGCATTCAGAGCCGGAATATTGGAAGCAGAAGGAATTATTAATTTGATGGTGGACCATTTCTGCAAATATTATTATTACCCCGTTCAAAAAGGTGTCATCAAGAGCCATGGTGACGCAGTGATTAGAATGCAATATTGCAGGTGACTTCTGCTGACTGCTGGCTGCCTGCAATTTGGCAGTTCGAATCTCACCAGGCTCAAGGTTGACTCAGCCTTCCATCTTTCCGAGACTGGTAAAATGGGGACCCAGATTGTTGGGGGACAATATGCTGACTCTGTAAACTGCTTAGAGTAAAGCACTGTGAAGTGGCATGTAAGTCTAAGTGTCATTGTGAAGGCAGGCAGGCAGGCAGGCAGGAAGGAAGCCGTGTTGGTGCAATTGGTTAAAGTGCTGTATTGCAGGGTAACTCTGCCCACAGCCAGGAAGTTCGATCCTGACCGGCTCAAGGTTGACTCAGCCTTCCATCCTTCTGAGGTAGGTAAAATGGGGACCCAGACTGTTGGGGGACAATATGCTGATTCTGTAAACCGCTTAGAGAGAAAACACTGTAAAGCGGTATATAAGTCTAAGTGCTATTGCTATTGACAAGAGAGGTTCTGGGTAAAGGAGAGAGAAAAATGTCAGAGGGTTAAAGAAAGAACTCTACCCTACTGTAAATATGCCTCTGTTTTCCTCTGGTTGGAAATATGTAATCTGAGGATGGGCTAATGATTATTGGTAATGAAATAGCGCAAGAGACCAAAACAGGAACAATTCGATAGTGCAAGCATTCCATTAATAACATCCCGGGATATGTGCTTTATGTTCATTTTTATTAAACCCTAGAAACATGATTTTTTTGATTAAAAAATAATAATAATCCGTCTTAAGAGAACCCTCGCCTGTCCTATGGTTGAACTCTAAAATGCACCCATGACCTTGATTCAATACATAAATGCACTGGAGGTTTTTTTTAAAGAGAGTGGACGGCCATTTTCCTGAAACACTAAAGGGTTTCCTGGTTGAGCAGGAGGTTGGACTAGAAGACCTCAAAGGTCCCTTCCAACTCTGTTAATTGTTAACGGGTTAAAGGAGTAGATATTTTTTTCATAATAAACAAACATGTGCCCATTTATATGGGAAAAAAAATGTTTACTCTCTATAGTTAGCAGATTCTGGATGGTAGCTGTCCAGGAAAAAAATAAATGATTCCGTATTGATGGGACAGTTTAGATTACCTTCATGCTAAGATCTGGCGTGTTTAACTATGGCTTGTGGAATAAGCCACATCCCGTGGATTCATGGAACACACCAAGTCATAAACTTCACGTATTGACTACTGCAACGCTCTCTACATGGGGCTGCCCTTGAGGGCCACTCGGAGGCTTCAGCTGGTGCAAAATGCAGCTGCGCGGGTTGTGATGGGAGAATCCCGATACTCCCATGTTACACCCCTCCTGCGCGACCTGCATTGGTTACCGGTTGTCCTCCAGGTGAGATTCAAGGTGCTGGTGATGACTTATAAAGCCCTACATGGCTTAGGCCCAGGATATTTGGCAGACTATCTACAGCCAGCAACGATATCCCATCGCCCGGTCCTGCTCAGGGTGCCGTCGGCTAGACAGTGTAGGCTGGCGGCCCCTGGGATAGGGCCTTCTCGGTGGGCGCGCCCACCCTCTGGAATCAACTTCCCCTGGAGCTCCGATTAGTGCCTGACCTTTGCACCTTTCGCCGTGAATTAAAAACTTGGCTTTTGAAATCCCTTGACCTGGACTGAGGGGGTTTTAAGGGTTAATTTTTAAATTTTGTAGATTTTAGATTTTATTTTGTGTTGTGGCTGGTGTTTTTATTATTGTGAGCCGCCCTGAGTCCATTGGGAGATAGGGCGGCATATAAGCCAAATAAATAAATAAATAAAATAATAAATAAACCACCATTTACAAACCAGAGTTGAGTCTAGAATGTACCGTATTTTCCGGCGTATAAGACGACTGGGCGTATAAGACGACCCTCCTCAGAGCCATTTAAGGCTCGTCAGAGCCTTTCGGGATGGTCTGCCTGGTTACAGGAGAATGAGACCCGGCGTATAAGACGACCCCCGACTTTTGAGAAGTTTTTTGTGTGTTAGAAAGTAGTCTTATACGCAGGAAAATACAGTATTTTGTTTGGTTTCTGCTCTGCAGGGCCACAAAGCCTTTAACTAAGCAGGGATGAGCCTGGTCAGTGATTTAGTGGCGTTCCTTCTGGTGCCAAGAAAGAGCAGAAGGTATATTAATGGATCACGCTGAAACAGATATGAAGGGCATGATAAATATTCCATGGCCAACTCTATAATCTGGATGTCCATTTTAGGAGAACATGGCTTTAAGGCCATTAAAGTTGGACGGAACTGCAAATAGTCTCTTCGGGATGTTTTTTTCACCAAGACAGGCAAGGATTTGTACTAGCTCAGCCAGCAGATTTGCAAATAATTAAATGGTTAGTTAATTAAATAACAGGAATACTTTCTTCTACAGCCTTGGCCACCTGTCTTGTTAAATATATATGGATAAGTTATGAGATGCAGTTGTCTTGATCAATCTTCTTGCAGAGATGCAGGCCAGTTATAGACAGGGTTTATACGTCGTGCTAAGAGGTCGTTTACCTAATCATGGTTTGCTGGTTAGGTTCACACAACCTGCTAAGCCATTAAATCTGACGAGCAAATACACAAGCCAGGTTAACAACACACCATTCTGTAGTCATTTAATATGCTATGCTCAAAGAAAAAGGGGTTGCCCCAAAGAAGAGGGAGTCAAGCTATTCTCCAAAGCACCTGAAGGCAGGACAAGAAGCAATGGGTGGAAACTCATCAAGGAGAGAAGCAACTTAGAACTAAGGAGAAATTTCCTGACAGTGAGAACAATGAATCAGTGGAACAACTTGCCTCCAGAAGTTGTGAATGCTCCAACACCAGAAGGTTTTAAGAAGAGATTACCATTTTATCTGAAATGGTATAAGGTTTCCTGCCTGAGCTAGGGGGTTGGACTAGAAGACCTCCAAGGTCCCTTCCAACTCTGTTATTCTGTTTTAAAAACACCTATACAATGGCTTAAGAATGAAGAGACATAATACAAGCAGCAAAGAAAGTATTTAGGTTTTTCACCATCTGCTGAACCACGAATAAACTCAACCCCAAATTTGCTTAATTGTAGTCAAGACCATTTTTTCCCCCATGGCAACATAAGGTACCGAAGGCTAGGCAATCAGAAAGCATAAATGAGTGCTTGGTTCTTTGGAATTGTTATTTTTTTGGGTGGGTGGGGGGGAATAGCTCACTGCCAAAAAAACAAATACCGTATTTTCCGGCGTTTAAGACGACCCTCCTCAGAGCCATTTAAGGCTCGTCAGAGCCTTATGGGCTGGTCTGCATGGTTACAGGAGAATGAGACCCGGCGTATAAGACGACCCCCAACTTTTGAGAAGAATTTTGTGTGTTAGAAAGTAGTCTTATACGCAGGAAAATACAGTAATAAAAACCAAATTGCTTGCAAAACAAACAAACAAGTCCTAGCTAAAGCTTAACTATTTTGGACACCTTATGGGAAATTAAGAGTCCCTAGAGAAGACTTTGGTTCTTGGAAAAATTTCAGGCACTTGGAAAAGAGGTCAGCAGAAGACACTAATACCACCAGCCTGACTTTACAAGATCTCAGAGACAATTATGAACAACCATTCTGGGGAAATGATGTCCTTCAACCCATGAAAATTGATGTCCTTCAGCCCATGAAAATTCAAAAGCGGTTGAATAACGGAACAACAAAAATGAAACATGTGACCCAACAATCCACGTGTAAGCTACCTCAAAAGGTGGACGTGTTAGATCGGAGAAGATATCATCAGTCTGAATGGCCGTGCTGGTTACACACCTTGAAGGTCGAGGACCTCAAGAGATCCCACAAAACTGAAGTTCCACCCCCTCTGTTATCTCATTTTATCTGGATTTTATTGTAGCTCACCTGGTGCTCTTTTCCTGAAGGTTCTCTCTGGTGGACAGGGTGATCAGAGTGAGGATGCTTCTTGTGGGTATCTGAGCTAAATAAAAGGCTGGTTAACTTCTGCATGGAGGCCTCCAGTTCTTCTTCCGTGTATTCCAGGGCTTTTCCGGCACTGCTGACAAACTGCTTGTAGGAGGTTGAAGGCTTCTCATCATCTGTTTTTTTCCTGATATCATCATCTGGCTTCTGCTTCATCAAAATAAGGACCAAGACAAACAAAACCATGCACAGGTAGACTACCCAGAATTCTTCCATTCGAACGGATTCAGGAACCCCACTTCAGCTAGAACTTTCAATAAAATTGCTGCGATAAATAGCAGAACAATTCTTCGGTAGGATTACTGAATACTCCAATTAAGAGCACAATCTGTTCTGCCAGATATTTTGGGAAATTGGGAGTTAGAACTGCCTTGCTTAAACAATTTTCATCCACCTTAGATGTTCTCCACCGGCAAACACAACTGAATTTTAATCGTATGCAAGTTACAGAAAGGCTCCCTTTTTCTTAGATTCTGAGGTGTTTTGTTAATGAATTTAAGCAAAGATTATTTCCATATTCTCGTAACGTCCATTTGCTGTTGCTGCTTCCCTGGTTGCTGGTGAATGCTAGCTAAATGATCCTTCAGACCAGCGGAGATCAGTTTCCTGGCCAAAAATATCAATCAAGTTCAGGAATGGTTCTCACAATTGTCCAAGGCTCCTTTGCTACGTCAAATATGCAAGTCCTGCAAAGTTTAAATAATCTTTTGTTTTCAAAATCCAAGATGTTAAGTTCCGATAATTGTGATCAGATCCAGAATATTTTTAATTTAGTTCGTAAGACTTGCAAATCAATTAACCAAGGATGCTGATCCAAAAAAAAACGTTCTTTAAAAAAAAATATCTGAAGACTTGCTAAATAAGATATAAGCTAAAGCTACTTTTGAAAAAGATTTGCCAGAATAGAAGATTCAGCCTTTTGAATTGTAAGCACTGCCACCAGTAATTAGAAAGTACAAATCTTGAAATGTCTTGAATTTGTCTCCCAAGAATATTTGCTCATCAGGAAGTTAAGAGTTTAGTTGCTTTATATGGCGATTGAAGTCAAGCTGTTTCTCCTATGATCCTTCTTTTTCAGATCCTTCCACTTAGCTATTCCATAGGAATCTACTCAATGGGCCAATTAAAATATGGCACCCACCCCCATCTTTAGCCAATCCTGGAAAAGGGTCATCACCGTATAGCATTCCGCATTGCAAAGTCGGTCTGAAGGGCCAAAAAGTGAATGAGAGAAGGGCTGGCTGATGGAGCCGAACCTCGCAAGCCAAACTTGAAAGCGGTTACAAGGGCATAGCTGAATTCCTGCCAATCGTTTTTTGTTACTGCTGAGAAAATGCCACAGCTATAAGAAGGAAAAGTGATATCAAGAGATCACCTATATCAGTGATGTTTAACCTTTTCTGGACCGAGTGCCCAAAGTTTGCACGCCTGAACCCCCAAAATGCATGTTCACCCCCCCGCCCCCATGTATGCGCCCCGTCTCATGCCCCACCCCTACAAGCGCTCCACCCCTGTGCATGCATGCACAGCCTCCCGCACCTGCCTGCCCCCCCCCGCGCATGCATGGCAGAGACCCAACGACCAGCTGACCGGCAGGAGATGCTCGCACATGCACGGCGGAGCTGAACCGGGGCAACGGCTCGCCTGTGGCACATGTGCCATAGGTTCGCCATCACGAACCCTTATCTTCCATTTTACACTTGATTTGCTGACTGCCCAGCCACAGCTTTTAAATTAGTCTGTTCTTACAACCCAGTTTCTTTTCTTACCACCTAAATGTTAACGGCAAGGGTGGGTTCTACTTAACTTTACTACCGGTTTGCAATGGGGCCACACGCGGGCGCTCGCTTTGCTTGCCGGCTCTTCTGCCCAATGATGATGTCAGGATCAGTGGGCGGAGCTTTCTGTGCAATGATGTCAGGGTCAGTAGGCGGAGCCTCCCGCCGGTTTTTCTACCGGTTCTATAGAACCGGTGCGAACCGGGGGCAACCCACCACTGGTTAACGGTTGTGTGAAAAATGATGTCACTTTTTAAAACGCCGTTGTAATTTTGAACTGTCGTAAGTGGAGAACTAGCTGCACTCATGCCCTCATCACCTCCCGTCTGGACTATTGTAATGCTCTCTACATGGGGCTCCCCTTGAGGAGCACTCGGAGGCTCCAACTGGCGCAGAGTGCGGCTGCGTGGGTGGTTATAGGAGTGACATGGCACTCCCATGTAACACCTCTCCTGCGCGAGCTGCACTGGCTCCCAGTGGTCTTCCGAGTGTGCTTCAAGGTTTTAGTTATCACCTTTAAAGCGCTCCATGGCTTAGGACCTGGTTATTTACGGGACCGCCTACTACCACCAATAGCCTCCCACCGGCCAGTACGCTCCCATAGAGAGGGGCTCCTCCGGGTGCCGTCAGCCAATGTCGGCATGCGACCCCCAGGGAGAGAGGCTTCTCTGTGGGAGCACCTACCATCTGGAACAAGCTCCCCTCAGAGATACGGAGGATCCTGGACCTGTGCACCTTCCGTCGCGCGCTCAAGACTCATTTGTTCCATCAAGCTGGCCTGACCTAAGTCTTTTCCCCCTTTTAAATGGGAATTTTAATTTGTTTTAAATTATTGGGATTTTAAATTTTTCAGCCAAATTATTTAATTTCGTTTTAGTCTGTTTTAAATTTTGTATTTATATGTTTTATTTTATGGCTGTACACCACCATGAGTCCTTCGGGAGTAGGGCAGTATATAAATTCAATAAAATCAAAATCAAATCAAAACATCTTTCTAGATGATTGAAAGCAATGGCTTAAGAAAATGAACTTACCAACTAAGGCAAGTCCTTTTTGGGACCTCTTGAGATAAATGAACAAGGAAAATAAGAAATACCTTGTTCCAGAGGTGCGCGTAGGTCGACTCAGCCTTCCATCCTTTATAAGGTGGGTAAATTGAGGACCCAGTTTGTTGGGGGTAATAAGCTGACTTTGTATAAATATAAATATACAAAAGTATGAAGGCTATTGCTTAACGCATTGTAAGCCGCCCTGAGTCTCCGGAGAAGGGCGGCATATAAATCAAATTTTTAAAAAATTAAAAAAATAAAAATTTAAAAAAAAAATTTAAAAAAAAAGAAAAAAGAAATACCTTGTTCCTAGAAGAGGTTTTTTTTTTGTTTTTTTTAAAGAAAATTTCTGAAGGTATACATTTGAAGGCTCCCAGCTGACCAAGTCTGGTTTGTTCTTACCTGTATTTTTCAGATTATAAAACACATTTTAATTTTTGGGGAGGAAAATAAGAAAAAAGCCGATTGGCAGGTGGATCGGCTTCCCGGAATACCCCCAATCAGCTGATCCCAGAGGTGAATTTTAGCAACAGGTTCCTTGGTTGTGAGCTCTGTGCCTTGCTTTTTTTTCTGCCTTTAAAAGCCTCCGAAACAGGGCTTCAGAAAAAAAGGCTTTTTTTCTGAAGCTCTGTTTGGAGGCTTTTTTTCTGAAGGACTATCTGTACTCTGTTCAATCTCCTTTCTTTGGTATTGATATATAGATTAACCTCTTCTGACCTGTTGGTGGTTGTGTCATTCTCCAGATTTGTTAGCATAGTTTGGTTAGAACCTTTACTGATTCTTCTTCTGTTGCTTCCCATATTATTTTAGATAAAAGCTTCATTTCTGAGGCTTTTTTTCTGATGCACCGAGATTTTCACCCTTTTTTTTTGAGGGGAAAAAGGTGTATCTTATATTTCGAAAAATATGGTATTTCTTTAACTGACAATTCAATCCTCAGGATGATAAAGATAATTGAGTGGATAATTTCTCTCTCAGAATTCCTAAATAGCCACAAGTGCCTAGCCAACAGCTGATTTTCTGTCCACTGTGGTTGGGTTCATACATCGAACTACATTGCTAACTATGGAATAGGAATGATAATGGTTAGATTCAACCAACGTACCACTTGATTTGAGAATAGCTTTGCTCCAAGTCTCATCGATATCAGACACACAAATTCTGATCACGTGAGCACGGGGAATGCTACAGCAATCATTAGTGTAAGGACTGTGTCAGCTTTGAAAGCCATACTAGCCCGGAAGCTTCCATGCTTCCACCTTATGTGTGGGAAAGTAGGAGGGGAGATTTAGTAGAGGGGTTGCCTGTAGCAGTGATGGGTTTCAAATTTTTTTACTACTGGTTCTGTAGGCGTGGCTTGGTGGGCATGGCCTGGCTTGGTGGGTGTGGCTTGGGAAAGGATATTGTAAAATCTCCATTCCCTCCCCACTCCAGGGAAAGGATACTGCGAAATCCCCATTTCTTCCCGATCAGCTGGGACTCGGGAGACAGAGAATAGATGGGGGTGGGACCAGTCAGAATTTTTACTACTGGTTATTATTATTTATTGGATTTATTGGATTTATATACCGCCCTTCTCCTTGCGGAACCTTGTGTGGTTCTCCGAACTTCTCAAAATTTCCGCTACCGGTTCTCCAGAACTGGTCAGAATCTGCTGAAACCCATCTCTGGTCTGTAGACATAATAGCATTCTTCCCGTCAGTCAAGGTCAGGGCGATCCTACATCGGGAGAAGGAGTGGTCGGCGTGATGTCTCGAGATAGGACGGATGGTGATTGGAGCATGTGATGGACTGATGAGTGAGGGGATGGTTTGGGGGATTTTGATTTACTGAGGGAAAACCCGAAACTCTCAGATTCGGGTTTTCCCAATTGTTCCAGTATCTCTATTCTAATAAATGGAACTTTGAGAAAATGCTTGCCTCGGAGTTTTTAATTGGAGTTGGGGTTTTCTGGAATGCTGCGTTGCAACATGGAACAGCTGCTAAACGAACGTTGCAAATTGAAGGCTACCTCTGCTCCAGAAGTGAATTTTGTTTTTTTTTATAAAAAAAAGAAAAGCAAGAGTCACAGCCTGGATCTGTTTATTTGAACTTTGATCCAATGGGAACAATACCTTCATCTGCTCAGAAGCTTTCTACGCTCCCTTGCTGAGAGAAAATCAAACAAAGACTCCAAAAGTTTGACTCACACACACACAGGAGGTTTTGCGCAAACAGATTGTCCTCCCTGATCTTAAGCGTTGGCTGTGGGAACCTCTGGTGATCTTTTGCATCCCGAGAAGTAACCCCATTGTTTCAAAATGATAAAATGCAGTGGCCAGGATCCAAATGCTCCCACGAAGCATGCTAAATCACAATGGACGATCCTTCTTGATATCTGGATTTTTACAAAAGTGCCTAAATGGCATTCAAGTTAGATCAGTTGCGCTTTTGAGTGTACAGTAATGAGTGGAGAAGATCCACTTTGCCTCTTTGGTAGGCAAACCTATTTCTGCATAGAAAATAAAAATTTGTTTTCTCTGCAGCAGTTCATTGATTTCATAAATGCAACACACTATAGTTTTTTTTATACATAGCACGGTTAAAAAAATTATATGCAGTGTTATATTCATTTTAGATGTCAAAAGGGTTTTGTGGCTTCCAGTGTTGTATTTTCTGTGGGTTGTTGTTAGTTGCGAAATTGTGCCGACCCATCGCAACCCCATGGACAACTTTCCTCCAGGCCTTCCTGTCCTCTACCATCCTCCGGAGTCCATTTAAGCTCACACCGACTGCTTCAGTGATTCCATCCAGTCACCTCGTTCTCTGCCGTCCCCTTCTTCTTTTGCCCTCCATCGTTCCCAGCATTAGGCTCTTCTTCAGGGAGTCTTTCCTTCCCCTTAGGCGGCCAAAGTATTTATTTATTTATTTTTATTTATTAATTAAATTTCTATACCGCCCTTCTCCTGGCGGACCCAGGGCGGTGAACAGCCAATTAAAAAACCAGTACACAAACTTTAAAAACATACTAAAACCAATATAAATTAGGCTGAAGTATAAAACCGACTAAAAACTCTAAAAAGTTAAAATTTAAAAATATTTTAAAAATAGAAGGGATCAGGCAAGTCCGGCGAGTTGAAAAAGATGCGTCTTCAGAGCCCGACAAAAAGTCCGGAGGTCAGCAATTGTTCTCAGTTCTGGAGGAAGATTGTTCCAGAGGGTGGGGGCTACCACAGAGAAGGCTCTCCCCCTGGGGGTCGCCAGCCGGCATTGTCTGGCTGACGGCACCCTGAGGAGGCCCTCTCTGTGGGAGCGAACCGGTCAGTGGGAGGCAATTGGTGGCAAAAGGCGGTCCCGTAAGTACCCTGGTCCTAAGCCATGGAGCACATCTTTGATTTGCATTTGAGTTGCATCTTCAGGATCTGGCCTTCTAAAGAGAAGCCAGGGTTGATCTCCTCTCTCCTCTAGGACTGACTGGTTGGATCGCCTTGCAGTCCAAGGGACTCGCAGGAGTCTCCTCCAGCACCAGAGTTCAAAGGCCTCCATTCTTTGGCCTCAGCCTTCCTTATGGTCCAACTTTCACAGCCCTACATTGCAACTGGGAAAACCATAGCCTTGACTATACGCACTTTTGTTGGCAGAGTGATGTCTTTGCTTTTTAGAATGCTGTCTAGATTTGCCATGGCTTTCCTCCCCAGGAGCAAGCGTCTTTTAATTTCTTGGCTGCAGTCCCCATCTGCGGTGATCTTGGAGCCCAGGAAAATAAAATCTGTCACTTCCTCCATTTCTTCCCCATCTATTTCTGTGGGAAGACAGGTCCAAATTTGTTTAAGGTTGCCGACCCCTGGCATAGAAAGTTGGCAGATCAAGATATTTGCCTAAAGGCAGAGAGACCAAACTTGGTTACGGCTTGCGGTCAGCTGACAATCGCCTTCGGGCATACGTTTGGGCTTTTCCCTAAAGAATTTGAACAATTTAAAGAACAGAGTATCCAATAAGCTATGATAATTTTCACACATGCATGCCTCTCATCGGATTTTCCATCTCTTTGCAGGATATGTGTGAAGAGAAAGCAGGTTTACTACTATCTTGTTATCTACTTATTTATTAAATTTATTTGCCGCCCATCTCACAGTCAGGTGACTCTCCTTAGCTCTCAATTCCTTGTCCCATTTAGGAAAGCATTTGCATAGAAAAAAAATGCATCAAATCAGGTATTCCCCCCTGCAGCTTAAATTTAGCACTGAATTCATAAACCCAGGCTTGTAACCCCGTATTTTGTTAGTCTTTCTTTATCAATTTAGAATTTTCCAACTGTGCAATTATCCCCTTTTTCAAAGGCCATGCTTGCCATTCGGGGTCCCACCTCCTCATTACTGCTTCTCTCCCTCCTCCCCAAAAAGGAGCCTTTTCAAAATCAGTATCCCGGGCCCCAAAACGATTGCTTAGAAAAAGTTAAAGCAGAATTCTTCTTGCGATGGTCTGAATTTAAAAGAGGAAGGGTCTGTTGATCCGAGACAAGCTGGTGGTTGAGAGCAAGAAGGTTCTGGAAGGTTCTGGCAGGTTCTGGCTCCTTCTGCAGACTTTCTGAAGACCTGGCTTCTCTTCTTCTGTGCCTCTTCGTTCACTTCTGTGATGTGAGCTGCTTTTGAAGCTTAAGTGGGGTGGAAGGATAGAGATGAAAGATCAACGCAAACCCCTTGAAAGGCTGACACTCGCTTCGCTCTGCCTACTTTTTTATTTTCCCTGAATTGCCTTGCTAGCTCAAATAGTTGGAACCTGTAAACTGAGGAAAAGCTGGAAAACATTTTTTCCCCCCCAAGAGGCAACTGGACTTTCTGGTTTTTCTTTGAAGATGTTTCGCTTCTCATCCAAGAAGCTTCTTCAGCAGCTAGCTAGGCTAGGCTAGAAAGTGGGAGACGTTGAGTTCTAGTCCCGCCTTAGCCAAGAAAGTCGGTTGGGTGACTTTGAGCCAATCACCAGGAGACGGTGAGTTCTAGTCCCGCCTTAGCCAAGAAAGCCAGCTGGGTGACTTTGAGCCAATCACCAGGGGACGGTGAGTTCTAGTCCCGCCTTAGCCAAGAAAGCCGTCTAGGTGACTTTTAGCCAATCACCAGGAGATGGTGAGTTCTAGTCCCGCCTTAGCCATGAAAGCCAGTGGAGTGATTTTGAACCAATCACCAGGAGACGTTGAGTTCTAGTCCTACTTTAGCCATGAAAAACCAGCTGTGTGACTTTGAGCCAATCACCAGGAGATGGTGAGTTCTAGTCTTGCCTTAGCCAAGAAAGCCATCTAGGTGACTTTGAGCCAATCACCAGGAGATGGTGAGTTCTAGTCCCACCCTAGGCATCAAACCCAGCTGGATGACCTTGGGCCAGTCTCTCTCTCTCTCTCATCCCAACCCACCTCACAGGGTTATTGTGGGGCAAATAGGAGGAGGATAATGTGTTGGATATGTTCGCCGCCTTGAGTTATTTAAAAATAATAATAAAGTGGGATACAAATAAACAAACAAATAAGTTATATTCCAACGCTGTTTCCAACTTCGAATCTGCTCCCTACCTATAAAATAATAAAACAGGGATTTAAAAAAAAGTAATAAATAAATAAAAATCCCCCTTCTCCTTACCTGCTTGCAAGAGCTTCAGCTGCTTCTGCCTTTCCTCCGCCATTTTTGCTCGATAGTCGCCGAACATCAGACGCATCACTTGACGTTTCTTCGCCAACACTGCTTTTTTGCTGCGCAATGTCTTGATGGCGCGGAGAGCTTCCTCCACTGGAAAAAGTAGAATAGAATACAGAATAACGGAGTTGGACGGGACCTTGGAGGTCTTCTAGTCCAACCGCTTGCTCAAGCAGGAGATCCTATACCATTTTTGACAAGAGTAGGAGCCTTGGTGGAGCAGCGGACTAAAGCGCTGTTAAATAGCACTTAGCTGCCTGCTGCCTGAAATTACTGCTAGTTCGAATCTCACCAGTCTCAGGAAGGTTGACTCAGCCTTCCATCCTTCCGAGGTAGGTAAAATGAGGACCCGGATTATGGGGGCAATAAGCTGACTTTGTATAAAAATATACAAAAGTATGAAGGCTATTGCTTAACGCATTGTAAGCCGCCCTGAGTCTCTGGAGAAGGGTGGCATATAAATCAAATTTTTTAAAAAAATCAACCAATGGGGACTGTTTGGTAACTGAAACATAGAATTTGTTGTATCGGGCCATAAGAGACAGTTTGGAGCCTGGCCGTGGCTTAACTGTTCTGTATATAAGCTTGGAAGAAACGCGGTGGCTCAGGGGCTAAGACGCTGAGCTTGTCGATTGAAAGGTTGGCAGTTCAGCATTTCGAATCCCTAAGTGCCGCATAACGGGGTGAGCTCCCGTTACTTGTCCCAGCTTCTGCCAACCTAGCAGTTTGAAACCATGTAAAAAAATGCAAGTAGAAAAATAGGGACCCCCTTTGGTGGGAAGGGAACAGCTTTCTGTGCACCTTTGGCCTTGAGTCATGCTGGCCACATGACCACAGAGACGTCTTCGGACAGCGCTGGCTCTTCGGCTCCTTGTTCAGTTTCCATCCAGTGTTCCTTGTCTGGTCTTCAGGTACTTTGGAAAACAGCTTGACCCCCTCCTCTCTGTTGCCGTCCCTCAAATATTGGAAGACTGCTATCCTGTCTCCCCTGGTCCTTCTCTTCATTAGACTGCCTACCCAGTTCCTGCAAACGTTCATTGTATGTTTTAGCCTCCAATCCCCTAATCATCCTGGTTGCTCTTCTCTGCACTTTTTCTACCATCTCAATATTTTTTTTATAGTGTGGTGATCCTACACCATTTCTGACAGATGACAGTCCAGTTTCTTCTTGAAAGCTTCCAGGGATGAAGCTCTCACAACTTCTGAGGGCAACTTCTGTTCCACGGGTTGATTGTTTTCACTGTCAGGAAATTTCTCCTTATTTCCAGGTTGAATCTCTCCTTGATTAGTTTCCATCCAGTGTTCCTTGTCTGTCTTATGGATGCTTTGGACTGGAGAATAGCTTGACTCCTTCCTCTCTGTGGCAGCCCCTCAAATATTGGAAGACTGCTATCATGTCCACTCCACTAAAATTGCTTTACCCTTCACCCCAAAGGAGTTATCATTTGCCATTCCTCAAAGGAAATTCAAGGGTCAAAGACATGGATGATCTCAGTAGGACGTGAAGCAAAAATACTTCTTCAGATGTCACGCAGTGACTGTCAATTCATTGAACGACCATGTGATTTGCTTAAGAGCTGCTGTGATTTGTTTTACAACCACGGGGGGAAAAAGATGGTAAAATCAGGTGGGACTCAACTTAACCACTGCCTTTCTTAGCCATGGAAATTCTGGTCACAACAATTGTAGCCGTAAGTCGAAGACTGCCTGAATATGCATTTAGGGTGATGGAAAATTAAATAATATGACACACGCTTTTAAAATCTGCTTAAATGGATAAATGCAGCAGATCTATTTTTCTCCTCAAGATAAAATTCAGAAAGGAATAAATTTGGTTAAGTTTTGACATTGGTCACTGTCTGCTTCTGGAGTTGTCATTGTGGTATCTCAATATCATGGTATTATTGGGAATTCACCCTGCATTTTTAAGTCTTCTTGACAGGATGTTGACCATCCTGGAAGGAACATCCTCAAAATAATAAATGAACCAGGACTGTTCCATTGTGCAATCAAGGTCAAGGAAAGGATGAGCGTAAGCGATTGGGGAAAAACCACAATCCATAAACAGGAAAAGACTGCAGGAACAAGAGGTGCCTAGATAACAGAATAATGGAGTTGGAAGGGACCTTGGAGGTCTTCTAGTCCAACCCCCTGCTCAAGCAAGAAACTCTATAACATTTCAGACAAAGGGCTGCCCAATCTCTTCTTAAAAGCCTCCAGTGTTGGAGCGCCACAACTTCTGGAGGCAAGTTGTTCCACTGATTAATGGTTCTTACTGTCAGGAAATACGTTTATTGTTCTTTTCCTTCTGATAGGAACTCCCAGACACGAGAAGATGATTAGGAACCTGTGACCCTCCATACACTGTTAAAACTGGTTATGTCTGAATAAAATCACAGATAGTTTCATACCCTCCACCAGCATGGTGTCAACTCGCAAAGCATCCCTAGCCTGCTCCATTCCAGATATATCTTTCTCAAGGCTGTCTCCCAGGGTTACCCACAGCGGCTGGAAGGGAGTGGTTCCTACAACCCGCGAAATTGCTCTGTTGGCGAATGTGATTGATGACACACCTGGGGGGAGGGGGGAAACAGGGTCATGATTTGGGCCGTAAGTTACGTGGGGTCAGAGTTGGCTTCATTTGGGTACCCGCTGACATGGAGCTCCTAATAAACAACTGGATTTCTTTTGAAGCTTGGCTCGAGGCTCATGATTTAGTTAGGGCATCTGTTGGAACCCTGACACATGGCCAATGTTTCAGGCTGATGGAACTTGGAGGACCCAGGGATCTTATCCTTGCTGAAGATGGGGCTCCATATGAGAAATGATGTCCACAAAATTCTGGCTTTTTCTTCTCCTCATTTCCAAAGTATCAGGAGTGGAGAAGGTGTGACTTGAACAACCCAATCAAGAAAAAGGAATGGTCAGGGTAAAAATGAAAAGAAATTATATATTATTAGAATATTGGAGTTGCTCAGATACCAAAGAGGAAATATATTTCGCAACAAAGAAGAAGGAAAGGAGAGAGGAATAGAGGAGATGAAGAGGAGAGGGAGAGAGAGGAATGGAAGAAAGGGAAAAGGAGGGAAAGAAAGGGAAGGGAGAGGAGTAGGAGAGAAGGAGAGAATAGGGGGAAAGAGGGGAGGAGTGGCGGAAAAGGAAGGGGGAGTAGGAAAGAGGAAGGAGAGGAGGAGGAGGAAGAAAGTAGAAGAGGAGAGGAGGGAGGGAAGGGAAAGGAAGAAGAAGGAGAAGAAGGTTTGTTGTGAAACGAGGGAAAAGGGTAGAAGAGCAACCCCGAATGCAATTAAAATGTCTTATTTGTATGCTTTCTTTAAGAAAATATGTATATGTATGATTAATTATGTATAAGAGAATGTACATTTACATTATTTGTATAAGAAATAAAAATTAAAAAATTGTTCAAAAAAAGAGAAAGAAAAAGGAATGGTCCCCATCAGGTCAGATTTCGCTCTTGGTGGCTAATGCTGTTTTCTTTTTGGCATCAGTATGGAGGTGACTGGCCATTGCTGTGATATAATAGGTAGAGTTTTTTTCCTTTCTTTCTCCGCATTCTTTCAGTCTAATGTGGAGATTTTCCATCCAAATACAGATCAGCTCTAACACTGCTGATTTATTTTTTTTGAGATAATTCAAGGTTGGCTGACTGCTGCCACCTGCTGATTCCTACAAGGCCCTTAGTTATGAAGCATCATAAACTTTTGATAATCGCAGCCTTAAAATCATGGAAGACTTGTTTGTTTTCTCGGGCCTCGGATTGAGATGGATGGGACCCCTTTTTGAGTGTGGTCCTTGTTATTTCTGGGTCCATCTGCATAGATTTATCAGACCCCATCTTGTTTTGGCTTCTATTGGATGGTTTTTTTTTTAAGGGTAATACATTGTGATCTGCTCAAAGTCAGTTGGAGTTGGAGAAGGGGCACCGAAATTGAATTAAATAAATAAGCAAACGATTTGATTTCAAGCAAGTTCACTCACTTTGTTTTGGGGAGGATTTTTGAGTCTTCAAGCCGAGTTCCAGCTGTTCCACACACCAGTCTATTTCCCTCTTCAATTGATCATCTGGCTGTTACATTCAGGGGGAGGGAAAACGAGAATTAGTTGAGCTCTTTCACCCCTCTGCTGTGGCTCCCTGTCACTCAAAATATGCATCACAATCGCCAATGTGCGATACCCGCCGGCACGTGATTTATTGAGTTTTTCAACTCCCGGTAGGCCAACCATGGATAAATTCAAGAAAAAAAGAAATGCTTTTAAAAGCCTCCGACGATCCCAGCTGAATTGCCTGATCATCAGAGGCTTTTAAAAGCATTTTTTTCCTGCAACCTCTTCGGCTGAAGAGGTTGTAGAAAAAATGCTTTTAAAAGTTAAAAAAAAAGAAAAAAGGGTTGGCCACGCCCACCCAGTCACATTACCCCCTCCGCAAGCCACGCCCACAGAACCGGTAGTAACAAATTTTACATTTCACCACTGGATATTGGAATGTAACTATTAGAATGGTAGATAAGTTGACATACTAGTATATGATGGTCAGAAACTATTGTACAACACGAACAGTTTAAAATACCGTGTTTCCCCGAAAATAAAACCCTGTCTTATATTTTTTTGAACCCCGAAATAAGCACTTGGCCTTATTTTCAGGGAGGTCTTATTATCTTGGGGCGCGTGGAGCAAGGCGGGGCTCCTCTTGCCATCTTACCTGATTTCCAGCTCTGTCTCCCTAACCCCAACCAGAGGAAATGGCGGGGACCGGCTGCGCATGCATTTAAATATTTTTTGTGCGGGGGGGGGGGAGTATATTCAGGGAGGTCATATTTTAGCGCATGCGCTCAGAAGCCCGATTGGGCTTATTATCCGGGGAGGTCTTCTTTTCGGGGAAACAGGGTAGTATATATGTTATTCGGTTGCAGTGTTCCGGGGTCATGTGATCTTCTTTTTGCAACCTTCTGATAAGCAATGGGGAAGCCAGATTCACTTAACAACGGGGGTAAGAAAAGTCGTAAAATGGGTCAAAACTCACTTAACAAATGTTGCACTTAACAGAAATGCTGGACTCAATTGTGGTCATACGTTGAGGACTATCTGTACTGATAAATTACTGTAGAGACTTAATATGACTGCTTCTTGCATCATTGATTACTACACTACCAGTCCACTCACTCGTCTTATGCCACCTTTCAACTAGATCTTTACATGCCTGTAACATCTCAGCTTCTTCAGATGTTCCTTGACCACCGAGCTTGTTGTCTCCGCCTCCTTTGTCAACGTGTGCTACTTTTGACGGTGGAGGTTTCTTTTTCTTTTTTCTCTTAGATGGTCCACCAGCTGCCACAACCAATTTCTCTTCTGCAACCTCTGTTGAAGCTGAGGGCCAAGGATTTTTTAAAAAAACTTTAATCATTTGCTATATTTAATCGATAACATTAGATTTATGTTACTTTGCATCTCTTTCACCTACCTGAAAATTGTTTACCAAGGGAAAAAAGTATTTTTTATTCTGTAAAATCACCGTATATTTAATGCGTTACAAGTAGTCCTCGTTCAAGTGCCCACTCGCTCAACAACTTATGACGGTACGGAACTAAGGGGACTTAGCAATAGCACTTAGATTTATATGCCGCTTCACAGTGCTTTTCCAGCCCTCTCTAAGCGGTTTACAGAGTCAGTCTCTTGTCCCCAACAATCTGAGTCCTCATTTTACCCACCTTGGAAGGATGGAAGGCTGAGTCAACCTTGAGCCAGTCAGAATCGAACTGCTGGCAGTGGGCAGACTTAGTTTGCAATGCTGCATTCTAACCATTGTGCACCATTGATGGATAGGTGGATGGATGGATGGATGGATGGATGGATGGATGGATGGATGGATGGAAGGAAGGAAGGAAGGAAGGAAGGAAGGAAGGAAGGAAGGAAGGAGGCAGGCAGGCAGACAGGCAGGCAGGAAGAAAGGAGAAAATGAAGAGCAAGAGCACTTAGACTTATACCCCGCTACATGGTGCTTTACAGCCCTCTCTAAGCGGTTTACAAAGTCAGCCTATTGTCCCCAACCATTTTACCCACCTCGGAAGGATAGAAGGCTGAGTCAACCTTGAGCCGGTCAGGATCGAACTGCCAAACTGCTGGCAGCCGGCAGTCAACAGAATTAGCTGCATTCTAACCACTGCGCCACCGGGGCTCTTAGGATGAGTCCTCATAGGTTGCAGCCCACACAGCGCCTCCATGATCATGTGACCACGATTGGCAACCGGCTTACAATTACGGGATCACCACATTCTGTGGTTAAGGTGCTCACCCTTCGCGATCTTTGCTGCTGGCTTCTAACAAGCCAAGTTGATGGGGAAGCAAATGGTGGATTATGCACCCACAACATGCTGCGACTGCACAGGATTCGCCTAACAACAGCGATGGGGACTGCCGCAACTGTTGTCGTAAGCCATTGTGATCATGTGATGTTGTACTGTATTGCTTAGCCGTGGAGTTCTGGCCTCAAATACCATAGTTAAACAAAGACTATCTACAGCAACAATGGTGAACCTTTTCGGCACCGAGTGCCCAAATTGGAATGAGCGTGCATGTGTGTGCATGTGCACACGGTGGAGCACCGGAAACCTGAAGACCTGCGCGTGCATGCCTGTTTTTTGGCTAGTTTTGGCCATTTTCAGCTGTTTTTCGGGCCCTTTTCTGGAGGCAGATTTTGGCCATTTTTTGGCGCTCCAGCACCTGGGAAGACCAGCTGACTGGCACACGTCTGCACCGGAAACCAGAAGAGCAGCTGGCGACGGTGCGCGTGCCCACAGAGCAGGCTCTGTGTGCCACCTCTGGCAGGCATGCCATAGCTTCACCATCACAGATCTATAGTAAACTCAGTACAGAGAAAAAAGCCAGCTCTACTTATAAATGAGTTCGTATTGGAATTAGTTGCCAACTTGTATAAGATCAATAAGTACACATTGCTTTCCAAGGCTTAATTAAAACTTAGCGGTTCCCGTACCTTCTTGGGTGGCTTCCAATCTTGGCATCTCTTGTACAGGATGTCCTTCACCGTGTCTGCTTACACAATCCTTCCCGTCAGTTCTATCAGGTTGTGAAGAGGCTGATCTCTCTGTGGTCACCATAGCGTTTTTGTATGAGATGCCTGTCATCTCTGGAGCTGCTTCTGCTGAAGCTCCAGAGCCAAGATCTGTGGCATCACCTGAAGGCGAAGAAGCATCTGGGATGGTGAAATTGAAAGCAAAGCCAGGCTGCTGTGTTCCACTGGAGAAGTCCAGCATCCTAGAGGGACCGTTACCGGTAGATGGTTCTCTCGAGTCACCCAACCCATTTTCTTCTGCTGCGCTTCTATCCGTTTCTTCTGTGGTTCTTTCAGGCAGGACAAAGTTAAACTGAAAGCTATTATCTGACGATGCAAGCAACGAAGTTGAAGCTGCAGAAGGACGATCCGATGGCTGCTTCCTGTACACCACACTGCCCAAAGGCAGGCTGTTTCCTTGTTGAATTTCTACCTGCATGGGTGTCACACCTACAGGGCAGAAATAGAAACATGGGCACTTCCCATTAAAGCACGCTCAACTCAATGCACCGAATTTAACAATCTTTTGAGTTTACAGAAGTCCCCAAGCCTTGCTAGATGTATACTGTAGAGAAGAGACTGCTTTTGTAACAGCCTGTTAATAATAGTCTCACCTATTCCTGGTTGATGGATGAAGGATACTGGTAGTCTTTACTTACGACTGGTTGCTTAGTGATCATTCAAAGTTATGACAGACCGAAAATAGGGGATTTATAACCTAGATTGTCAAATCCATCGAAGATTTTAATTTCTTCAACTTATATTGTTTTTACTTGTTTCCTAGTACGATTTGATAGCTTATTAGTAACCTTGACTATCACTAAGTGTTGTATCTTTTTATTCTTGATGAATGTATTTTATTTTCATATACACTGAGAGCATATGCACCGAAGACAAATTCCTTGTGTGTCCAATCACACTTGGCCAATAAAAGAATTCTGTTGTTCCGTTCCATTCTTGTTCCATTCTTGTTCCTATTCCTATTCCTATTCCTATTCCTATTCCTATTCCTATTCCTATTCCTATTCCTATTCCTATTCCTATCCCTATCCCTATCCCTATCCCTATCTTATCCTATCCTATCCTATCCCTAGCTGCTAGTGTAGTGGCTGGATCTCAGAGATGACAGGGCTGGGTGTCAGTTAAGGCAAGTGTAAAATGGATATTTCATCAAAAGAAAAACTGAAGGGCTCACTTTGACGGAAGCAATTTCCATCCATTTCCCCCCTCACCATTATCCCTCTTTGCTTCCATTTAAAGGAACAGGATTCTTCACTTGTCTTTTGCAACCGACCTCTTTGCTTAGTCTTGTCTGAGCTGGTGCATTTCCAGTTGTTGGGCTTAAAATTCCTCACCTCCTGCCAGCATGGCCACAGACAGCAAAAATGAAAGCTGTAAATCATAATGTGGGGAAGGCCTCAAGTTACAGAAGGCTGCTCCCAGCTGACTCTGCAACAGCTGCTAGCGGCTTCTAAATAGCATGATAAACGGGATGACAGTGTCTCAGTATATGGGTATATATTCATTCTATAACTTGGGATCTTGGTTAGGAGCAATGTTGCTTGGATCTAGGACAAAGGTGGGCACCTTTCAGACAGCCCCACCTTCTACCTGCAGAAGAAAACAATTGCTACCAACCTGCCTTCCATGAAGGACCTGTATACTGCACGAGTCAAAAAGTGGACTGTGAAAATATTTACAGACCCCTCGCATCCTGGACATAAATTGTTTCAACTCCTACCCTCAAAACGACGCTATAGAGCACTGCACACCAGAACAACTAGACACAAGGACAGTTTTTCCCCGAACGCCATCACTCTGCTAAACAAATCATTCCCACAACACTGTCAAACTATTCACTAAGTCTGCATTACTATTAATCTTCTCATCGTTCCTATCACCCATCTCCTCCCATGTATGACTGTAATTTGTTGCTGTATGCTTATGATTTATATTGTTTCCTAATATGATTCGATTGCTTATTTGTATCGTATGACTATCATTAGGTCTTGTACCTTATGATTATTGACAAATGTATCTTGTCTTTTTATGTACCATGAGAGCATATGCACCAAAGACAAATTCCTTGTGTGTCCAATCACACTTGGCCAATAAAGAATTCTATTCTATTCTATTCTATTCTA
Organism: Coluber constrictor foxii; assembly: GCA_038048745.1. NCBI lineage: Eukaryota > Metazoa > Chordata > Lepidosauria > Squamata > Colubridae > Coluber > Coluber constrictor. The sequence goes on from CM075973.1 coordinate 9,079,533, forward strand.
TTCTATTCTATTCTATTCTATTCTATTCTATTCTATTCTATTCTATTCTATTCTATTCTATTCTATTCTATTCTATTCTATTCTATTCTATTCTATTCTACTCTATTCTACTCTACTCTACTCTACTCTACTCTACCCTACCCTACCCTACCCTACCCTACCCTACCCTACCCTCTGCAGAGATCCTGTATGAGTGAACTGTCCTCAAGCCAAAGCAACCTTTCTCTGTCCTCACAGCACACTAGATTAAAAAGAGGGAAGGAGAGCAAAAGTTTTTTTTTTAGGGAAGAATCACTGACATGCAGAAGCCATGACAAACCCATTCAGGTGGGGGTTGTAGCAGGAAAGAACCAAAAGACATGGGCCCCAAGGATACAGATAAACCTCTAGTGGCCTCAACGACTCTCTAAAAGAATGCAAATGACCAGCTGTCCGCAAGGAATATAAATCCTTCCATTTCCCACCATCCAGTCAAAGCTGAAGAAGCTTCTTGGGTGAGAAGCAAAACCTCTTCAAAAGAAAAAGGAAGTCCAGTTGTCTCCTGAAAAAAACACCTTTGGGACAACCATGACCTGGATGATTGACAATCTCCGTACACAATGAGTGAGTGACCGACACAAAAGGCAAGAGCTGCCAGCTCACCAGCTTTTGCTGTTCTCTCATTTTCTTCAGCCATTTTGAGGCGGTAATCTCCAAAGACATGGTGCATCATTTGCCGCTTCTTCACAAGGGGAGCTTTGCGGGAGCGCAATACTCGAAGGATGTGGCGTGTCTCATCGGCTGCTCTCGGAGATGAAGAATGTAAAGGTTATTCACGAAAGCCTGGCATTACAAGTAGTCCTTGAATCATGACCAGTCACTTAGCAACTGTTTCAAGTTACGACAGACCTCCTCAGAGTGAATTACAAGCCCAGTTTTGAAGTTCCAGTGGCTATCCCCTTTGTGGTCATGTACCGTATTTTTCAGAGTATAAGATGCTCCTTAGTTTTTGGGGAAGAAAATAAGAAAAAAGCTGATTGGGGGTGGATCGGCCTCCTGGAATACCCCCAATCAGCTGTTCCCAGAAGTGAATTGGTTGTGAGCCTCTGTGTCTTGGGGTTTTTTTGCCTCTGAAACCTCTAAAACTTCTTTTCAAAAAAAACCTTTTTTCCTGCCTCTGAAAGCCTCCAAAACAGAGGTTCACAAAAAAAAGCCTCTGAAGCTCTGTTTGGAGGTTTTTTTTCTGAAGCTCTGTTTGGAGTCTTTTTTTCTGAAACTCTGTTTGGAGGCTTTTTTTCTGAAGCTCTAGTTGGAGGCTTTTTTTCTGAAGCTCTGTTTGGGGGGCTTTTTTTCTGAAGCTCTGTTTGGAGGCTTTTTTTCTGAAGCTTCGTTTCTGAGGCTTTTTTCAACCTCTGAAACCTCCCTTTGAGAGGCTGGGCGGGGCTACATTCGGAGTATAAGATGCACCCAGATATTCACCCTCTTTTTTGGAGGGAAAAGGTGCATTTTATACTCCGAAAAATACGGCCATTGTAATTTGGGCACTTGGCAAACCAATCCGTATTTATGGTCATTTGCAGTGTCCCATTGTCATGGGACCATAATTTACAGTTTTTGCCAGAAAATGGCATTAATTTCCTGTGCCTATGCTCTACAGCAGAGGTTCCCAACCTCGGCAACTTATGTGTGGACTTTGACTTCCAGAATTCCCAAGCCAGCATACTGGGTAGAGAATTCTGGGTGTTGAAGTCACATATCTTAGAAATGCTGAGATTGAGAAACACTGCATGGTTTCAAATGGATCCATTAGAAGAGGTTTTATTATTTACAACCTACCTTGTTTTGGAGTTGGATTAAGACGCAAAAGGCCTGTCTCCAATTGAGTGATGCACCATTCCAGTTCATCCTGAAATGTTGGTTTGGGAGCCTGGATTATTGGGAAATGTACAATGCGTTAAGGGACGGTGTTTTTAAAAAGGTGGTTTGCACATGCCTGTGTGCAAAATCTAAATAACCTTAAAATCCCAATAGTGTTGGTTGTGGCAAAATTGCTGTGCTTGCTAATATTCCCTGCCCTGTATAGTAATTAAAACTGCAGGAGTCTTAATGTTTAAACCAGGGGTCAGCAACCTGCGGCTCTGGAGCCGCATGTGGCTCTTTCACCCCTCTGCTGCAGCTCCACCGCTCAAAATATACGTCACAATCGCCAATGTGCAACACCCGCCGGCACACAATTTTTTGAGCTTTTCAATCCCCGGTAAGCCAATCATGGATAAATCCAAGAAAAGAAAAGTTTTAGAAGGAAAAAGAATGTTTAATTCAATTACAGATGCTAGTTTTGCAGCCGCTCAAGAAACAGTCAGGCATGGAAAGCGTTTTGTGGCTCCTGGTGTTTTCTTTTCTGTGGGAAACAGGTCCAAATGGCTCTTCGAGTGTTTAAGGTTGCAGACCCCTGGTTTAGACGGGTAGCTATTTCTGAGCCTTTTATAATGCTTTAATCTTAAGCAAATCAAAGCAGTTTACAGCATCTGTTGCCATAAGGAATACACATCTTACCTCTTCCATTAAGAAAGTTTGCAATTGCTCACATAAAATCTCCAGGTATTTTCTCTCCCGTTCACCTAGCAATACAAGGTGACACAAAAACATTACCATGAAATCTAGGGTACCTTTTTTTCAAAGCCCCAACTATGTTTGCTACATAACTGATAAGCATTTGTAGGAGGGACATTTTCAATATTTGTGTGGATATCTTTACAAAGTTCTCTTCTTTGCAGATTTTTTCTATTCCATTTTTCCTTTTGGTTACTAATAACATTGCAGTATGTTATTATGACCAAAATATTAAACTCTCAGGTTTTCAGATCAAGAATTCTTTAAAATTTGTTTTCTCATAAAACCAGCCCACTTCATTGGTATACAAGATCTGAATTATATATATTTTATAGTGTATTGCAAATTGCCCAGCGTCATTGGAGTCAAGAGGCATCAAACCAAACCAAATTATAAACAAAGAAATGACAGGATGGTATAGACTCTAGAATGTTTCTGCCAAGAGCATCAAATCATTAAAACAGCAGAAAACAAGCAGTAAGAAACAAAGGAATCTACCTGGTTCCAGATATTTAGAACTGAGGTCTTCAAACTTGGCAGCTTTAAGACTTGTGGACTTCAACTCCCAGAATTCTCCAGCCAGCTATGCTGGAGAATTCTGGGAGTTGAAGTCCACAATTCTTAAAACTGCCACATTTGAGGACTCCCGATTTAGAAGATTGAGAATTTAGAGAGTCAATTTGGTGCAGTGGTAAAGGTCTTCGCCTAGAAACCAGGAGACTGAATTATAGGCATAAAAACCCAGCTGGGTGACTTTGGGCCAATTCACCTCAAAGGATTATGGGGAAAATAGTAGCCTAGAGGTAACTAAAGTATATTTAAATCTGCATATATAAATGTATTTATAAATATATTAAAATCTAATCATTTTAATATGTCTTTGGGTATAGTAGTATTTATGTTTTTAATTGTACGCTGCCCAGAGTCTGTGACATGGCTGGACTGTAAATTAGATAAATAATAATAAATTACATACACATACCAGTACTTTTTTTATGGGGGACAAGAGAACGGTGCCTATTCTCAACACAAATACATTTTGCTCCGGGGCAATGTCATACCTCTATTTGCAGTTTTCTTTCAGGTCGCTAAAAATGCAAACAGAAAGTGTTCCGCTTTAAAATTAATCAGAGTTTGCAAACAGAATTCCTAATCACCACTGTCCCCCCTATAATAATAATAACAACAATAACAACAACAATAATAAAAACTGTTTATGGATAAAACATGTAACAGTGATACCCACTGTCATTGGGGCACTTGGTATCATGTCCAAGAATGTTATAAGATACATCAACAAATTGCAGCCTCCTGCAATAACACCAGAGGAACTGCAAAAAACTGCGCTACTTGGAACATCTTAAGAAGGTACTTGGTTGATACCTAGGACACTGGCAGCAACCCGTATCAACCATTAGCACCAATCAATGGTATTTGTGATGCATTTTTGAATGTTCAGTTGACTGAGTTTCATATTTAATGAATAAAGTAAATAACAACAACAACAACCTGGCCATCGAAACTACATGGCTATGTAACAGTGATACCCATTGTCATTGGGGCACTTGGTACCATGTCCAAGAATTTTACAAAACACATCAAGAAATTGCAGCTTCCTGCAATAACACCAGAGGAACTGCAAAAAAACTGTGCTACTTGGAACACTGTATATTTTAAGAAGGTATTTGGTTGATACCTAGGACGCTGGCAGCAACCCGTATCAACCATTATCACCAGTCAATGGTATTTGTGATGCATTTTTTAATGTTCAGTTGACTGAGTTTCATATTTAATGAATAAAGTAAAATAATAATAATAATAATAATAATAATAATAATAATAATAATAATAATAATAATAATAATAATAATGGTTGATTATTATTGAAGGCACTTGGTTGATACTTAGGACGCTGGCAGCAACCCGTATCAACCATTATCACCAAATACAATGGTATTTGTGATGCATTTTTGAATGTTGAGTTGACTGAGTTTCATGTTTTATCCATTATAAAGTAAATAATAATAGGAGTTAGTAGGAAGTCAAGACTGACCGTGGGAGGACAGAGAAATAAAACATTAGTGGCTTGCTAATATAACCTAATCTCAAATCATGCATCTGTTGCCCTAAAACCGAGAACCTGCCGGGCTCTTAATAATCTGCATTTATTGGAAACTGAAATTAAAAGCACGCGAAGGCTTTCCCACTCCAGATCTCGTGCCCGACCAGGCCGCGCTCCGTTCCCCCTCTCCCCTTAAATTTACACAGATTCCTCCACTCCAATCCGGATCAATCCACTCTGAAAGACACGGGAGACACAGTTCCTGAAAACTTAAAGCAAGTTACTCCATTGAGATCTCACCGCAAGACACGAGCAAGGAGGGCCCGGTCCGTCGCTGGACTGCTTCCCCCGTGGCTCCGGAGCTCGGAAAATTCAGTTCCGCCCGGAAGCCGTTCCTCCCTCTGATTGGCTGAGAGGTCAGCTGTTTTTCTCCCACCCAAAAGAACGGGATCTGTCTGTAAAGCAGACTTGCAAGATCGACCCAAAAGTGCTTTTTCAGGAGGCAACTGGATTTTCTTGTGGTTTTTTTCCCCCTTTTGAAGACGTTTCGCTTCTCATCCAAGAAGTTTCTTCAGCTCTGACAAGGATAGTGAGGATATCCTATCCAGAGCTGAAGAAGCGTCAAAACTGAAGCAGCTTCTTGGATGAGAAGCGAAACATCTTCAAAATAAAGAACTAAGTCCAGCTGCCTCCTGAAAAAGCACTTTTGGGACAATCCTGACTGAGATGACTGAGAATCTCTTGCAATTGGACTTCAGGGGGGGTTGGACTACAATTCCTTTTCTTCTGACAGTCTGGGAATGTTTTGCTCAAGCTGCCCATCTCCTCCAAATTATCTGGAGGCAAGCACTTGGAGAGTTGGTTCTTGTACACCACTCATTTCTTCTTTACTTGTGGAAGGGTAGATTTTTGCATTCACTTCTGTCATAAACAATCCAATGCAGTTTTTCTTCTTTTTTCTTTAATGTTGGGAAAGGTGGAAGGAAAGAGAAGAGGATCAGCAGTAAGGGGAATGCACTCAGTTACTGTAGGGATTAGGCATTGTTGGAAGATCTAAAGAGACTAGGTTAGATACTGATCATCCTGTAGAAAATCTACCTATGTGGTCGCTAGGAGTTAAAAATTACTTGATGGCACTAATTGATCAATGAATCAATATCATCCCAGCAAATAGATTTGGTGAAAGTGAACGTTTATCTACCACAATCTCCCTTTGCTGGAGAAAACAACACATCGGTTGCGGACTGAACATTTTATTCCCCTTTATAAAAGTTATGCTTTTAAGAAAGAGCCTGATGGCGTGGCAGACTAAAGTACTGTAATTAACATTCAGCTGTCTGCAATTACTGCAAGTTCAAATCTCACCAGGCTCGAGGTTGACTCAGCCTTCCATCCTTTCTAAGGTAGGTCAATTGAGGACCCAGTTTGTGGGGGCAATAAGCTGACTTTGTATAAAATATACAAAAGTATGAAGGCTATTGCTTAACGTATTGTAAGCCACCCTGAGTCTCCGGAGAAAGGTGGCATATAAATTAAAATTAAAAAAAAAACATTTCCAACATAAAAGAATCAGATAAATTTGGTACTTTGCTGGAATTGCAATCGCTGAAAATTTAAATTCACAGCATGTCAAAAAAAAAGAAAAAAAACATGTCATGCCATGAAGCCAAAGATTCCATTTTGTAAAAGGAACAGCACTGAAATACGTCTTTCGTTGCCAAAAATGGGTTGGACCACATCTCCCATTATTCCCAGCCAATGGTGCTATTGAGTGATCATGGGTCCTGTGATCCATCGACTTGCAGGAGAATGAAGTAAACATTGTCGGCATCCATATGTTTGGCTCAATGTGCAGTGTGAAGCATGGCCGGTGTGTTCATAGCTAGGCATGTTGTGAGAACTGAGGTCATTTGCTGAATAGAATCTCCCTTCTCCAAATACTGCAACTAGTCGCCCCGACTTTACCCGAAATTAAAAGATTACAGGGTTGTTGTACAAAGGGAGTTTTTAATGTATATATTCTGTACATTTTTTTTCCGGGTGGAATATGGGAGGCTTTAAAAAATATTGAACTTATTTTAGGGTGTTCGTTAATTTATCTGGAAATAAGGTCTCGTGCTTGAGCAGAAGGCTGGACCTCTAAAGTCTCTTCCAACTCCGTTACTCTCTATTCTCAACCTTTCCAGCTCAAAATGAAATAAAACCATACTACAGATTTCAGAAAGGGCTCCCCGGCTGTCAAACGAATTATTTTTGCAGGATGCACATTTTGCCTTGGGGTTTAATATCACCCCAGATTTTCAGCTCAGCTACTTAGACAAATCCAGTCAGCTGTAACAATGCTGTGTAGAGTTGGCTTTAAATGGGATCAAAGCAGGTGACCCCTTCCCAAAGCATCATCCAAATAGTAAAGAGGTTGAGCTGAAAGACAAAGAATGAGGCACTCTGGGGGGAAAAATGGCTGCTGTTCCCCAGTAGCAGTAAGTCGCTTGATGAACAGTGAGGAAAGTCCCTGCCGAGCTCCAGAAGGAGTCCCACCTCATGCCTGTGGGACAGCTATCTGGATCAAATCGAGAAGAAAAGTTCTACTGTCCTCCATAGGAAGGAGGGCAGCTGATGCTACACTTTGAGCAGGACTTTTCAAAGAGAGTCTGTGGAGAAAAATGTGGCAAACCAGAAGGTTTTAGGGGAAAATGGAGTTGTGGGCCACTCTGAGTCCCGTCTCTGCCTTCAGTCCGAAGTGATGCCCATCCAGCTCTGCACATCAGATGATGAAGTTGCCTTGTCTCCAGACCTCTTCGCCAGCAATATAAGTGGCTTGTACATGAAGACTCTTATCCAGCAGCACAAAATCTGTAGAAAAGAGAAAATGATGCCTCTCACCTCAAGCCTGGTTGATAGGAATTTGAGGAGTTGGTATCCGACTCATTCAGGCACTACAATATACTTCTTCATTCATCAGAGAAGGATGAGGCAGATGGGCCTCTCCAAGGAGAGAATTCCATGAGTACCAAAGGCAGGAAGGTTGCAATCTTTGCAACACACCTAACACCTAAAGCAGGGATCTCCGAACTTGGCACCTTTAAGATTTGTGGACTTCAACTCCCATAAAGGCTAGGGAATTCTGGGAATTGAAGTCCATCAGTCTTAAAGATGCCAAATTTGAAGACCCCTGATCTAAAGAGTGGAAGATAGAAGATAAGAGGTTCGTGGTTTGGATTCCCACCATCCAAAATCTCTGAAGTAATGGTGAAGGTGTTGCTGGGCCAGGATCAAAGAGAATGAGATCCAATCAGATTCCCTGGGAGATTTTAGCCCATCCTCTTATTTTCAGCTCAGCCTATCTGACAGGATTCTCAATGGATTCCATGTTGAGCTGGAGACAGTGCGATCCGAATTCAACCCTTATCAGAGCAATACTACCTGCGTCGGTATCGTAATCCAAGGTTCCCTTTTGATCCTCAATATTTAAGAGTTGAGCAGGATGGAGAGAGGCAGCCTCCAGGGCTGTTTCTAATGAGCAGGCTGCAAAATAGAAATGGGGGTTGCTTTTTAGTTAGAATCCACAATGGCAAAGGGTTCTTCATTTGGGAGAATGAAACCCTTGTCCATTCTATACCACTTCTGAGGAGAATCTGGGATTGACTGTGTCTCTACGCCAGTGTTTCTATCAGAGTATGTTCATAGACTGGAATAGGCAATCAGCCAATGAGGACTGTTTGGTAACTGAAACATAGTATTTGTTGTAGAGATAGTTTGGAGCCTGGCCGTGGCTTAACTGTTCTGTATATAAGCTTGGAGGGGACGTGGTGGCTCACTGGCTAAGACGCTGAGCTTGATTGAAAGGTTGGCAGTTCAGCAGTTCAAATCCCTAGTGATGCATAAGTGAGTGAGCTTCCATTACTTGTCCCAGCTTCTGCCAACCTAGCAGTTCGAAAGCACGCAAAAAAATGCAAGTAGAAAAATAGGGACCACCTTTGGTGGGAAGGTAACAGCGTTCCGTGCGCCTTTGGCGTTAAGTCATGCCAGCCACATGACCACAGAGACGTCTTCGGACAGCGCTGGCTCTTCGGCTTTGAAACGGAGATGAGCACCGCCCCCTAGAGTCGGCATCGACTAGCACGTATGTGCGAAGGGAACTTTACCTTTACCTTTACATAAGCTTGAGGGCTCTAGCTTCTCTCTCCTCCATTTTGCCTTCTCCATTTTGTGCTATGTTTGTACTACGCTATTTCTCTTCTCTACAACGTGGAAAAACCTACAAGCGTATTGTATGCCTTATGCGCCGGTATTGTATATAAAGAAGTTTCTTATATGTAAATTGAATCCTGCTTAATAGGCTGCTTGTGTGTGTGCTGCAACGAACTCTCGACAAGTTTCTCAACCATGAGAATTTGAAAACGTGTAGACTTCAACCCCAGAATTCCCCTGCCAGGGAATTCCCCTGTGGGAATTGAACCTTCACTTGTGGACCTCAACTTTTGCGCCTGTCACTGAGTCATTGTGAGGGTCACCCTTGGAGGGGTTACAAATAAATCCCCAACAGATCTGGTTCCCTGGGAGATGGTAAACCTAGTAAGCCAGACTCTACTTACCAGTGGCATCCATGAAATGTCTGATACAGGTGTCCATGCTGGAGATGCTTCCACTCAGTGTTTTGGTACCTGGAAAGAGGCGGAGGAAGAGAAAGATGATCAGCCTTACATCTAAATACAGTTGGATAGGGGATGATGGGAACTGTAGTCCTTCTCACAGGTTTGCAAAGACCTTTTGGGTCTTGGAGAAGGACTTAGGGGAAAAAATCAGCCCCACCTGTTTGAGTGGCTAATTGAGATTTCAGCCTAGGAGTGCCCTTACCTGCAATGTAGGTATTTGCACCTTCTACTTCTACCACCAGCTGGCCCAGAGTGTGTCTGCCAGGGGGAAGTCCCATTGCCGGGATGGCATCTGTCACCAGGATCAGACCTAAGGAGGGATAAGTTGAGCCTGTTCATTCCACCTGAAAATAACTTCAGTGTTGCATCAAGTCAACGTATGGTTAGTTACCGTATTTTTTGGAGTATAAGACGCACTTTTTTCCCTCCTAGGAGGCTGAAAATTTGGGTGTGTCTTAAACTCCAAATGTAGCTTTTTCGAAGCTTTTTTTCAGCCCTAATGAGGCGCTAGTGAGTGAAGCAATCTCCGCTTCCCTGCTCTGCCTGCTCCCTCCGACTCTCAGCTGTGAAGCTTTTTTTTACTTTGGCTACTCCCTCTGACCTGAGGCTTGCCTGCTTTTCTCATCGCTTCTCTCTCCAAAGATCAGTGGTGCTTTAGAAGCTGTTTTTTAATCCTCAAGCAGGGGATAAAAACCAGCAAACGAATGTGCTGAAGCTGACCAGACTAAGGATGCTCACCAGATGAAGACCTGGTAGGCAGATTTCCTCCCGCCCCCCCCCCCCCCCATTTTCCTCCCCAAAAACTAAGCTGTGTCTTATACTCCGGTGTGTCTTTTGCTGCGAAAAATACGGTAGGTTTTCAGGTACCCCAATGAAGGGACAAAGCAGCCAATTTGCAGCTTATTGCTTAACGCATTGTAAGCTGCCCTGAGTCTCCGGAGAAGGGCGGTATATAAATCAAACTAATAAATAAATAATAAACAAATAAATGTAGGATAAACATGGTCACGGAAGTGTCTTCAAACCAACATTAAAACAAGCCATGACTTACTTTGAGGGAACTGAATCGTATTCTCTCTTTGATGTTCTCCATCTTTAGATCAAAGCCCTCCCAATATCCACAATATCAGGCCAAACTAACTTAAAAAAAATGCCCCTTCTCATTTTAGGGGGAATCGTTCCCCTTGTGGAGACAGACCTTGAGGATGGGCCCGGTGTGCGATTCTCAGAGCAGCAGGATTTGTGTGGATCCCATCTGAGATCATGCCATAAAACACTTGCTGACCAGGAGGAATCTTGTCACTTGTGAGAAGTCCTACAATTCCGGGGTCTCGGTGATGGAACTGCAGAAGAAATGTCAGGACACAAGGCAGTTAAATCCACGGATTATGAACAAGGACTACAGAACCCGCTCTTCCATTTCTTGGCTGGACCACACCATCTGAGAGGTCTCCCTAAGAGGAGGACTCACAATTCTGTGGGATAGTAGGGTTTTCCAAATCCACTGAAAAAAAGTTAACTTACAACCAGGTTGGTTAAGATGCTAGAAGTGGAAACTTGCCTAGGTACTACTCACAGGTAACATGGCGTTGAAGAGGTGAGTAATGAAGGTAGCTCCCTGACCAACAGCCTCCTCAGCCTGAGATAGATTAGCCACAGAGTGACCTAGAAAAAAGAAATGGAGAGAACTCTATATAATGTTCCTGTCAAGATTTCAAATAATACATCCCCTTCAATAAGAACTCCGAGGGCAGGTATATTCCTCAAAGAACATTTTATTGGGACACATCCAATTGGCACAGACTGGGTAGAAAACCGGCTCTAAGTTCCTGCTGATTTTACACCCAATTGAAAGTAAAATTTTGTCACTCCACCCCCTACCCCCAAGAGTCTCCAGTCACATGGTCCAATCAGCATGTAGTCAGGGGTGGGCTTCAAAAATTTTAGCAAGGGGTTCTCTGTCCGGTTGCTGGGTGGGTGTGGCCATAGTGGGCGTGGCCTAGTCGGCCTCCTGAACCATGGTGGTGGAGGAGCGTTTTTGCCCTCCCCAGGCTCTGGAGGCTTTCTTCGAGCCTCCGGGAGGGCAAAAACGGCCTCCTCAGGGTTCAGCGGCAATCAGGAGGCCTGTTTCTGGCCTTCCCAAATTTCCAGTAGGCCTGTTTTTCGCCCTCCCAGAGTCTCCACGCGCACCCTGCACTTACCTCCATCCAAAACGGGTGTGTGGGGACTCTTGGGAAGGGTGGGATGGGGTAGAAGGGGCCAGCCAGGAGTGAGATTTGGGGGTTCCCCGAACTACACAGAATCTTAGCTAGAGGTTCTCCCGAACCCCTAGCAGCCCACCACTGCATGTAGTCCAGTTGCTAGGTGACCTCAGTCTCCACTTTTCGAACACCTGCACCAATGCCCTTGCTTTCCAGGGGAAATAATTTTATTTGGGCTACAACACCCGAGCTGTTTCTACACCCCACTTCCCTGGCCCCTTCTGGCTTAAGGTTGACTCAGCCTTCGATCCCTCCGAGGTGGATAAAATGAGGACCCAGATTGTTGGGAGCAATATGCTGACTGTGTAAACCGCTTAGAGAGGGCTGTAAAGCACTGTGAAGCGGTATATAAGTCTAAGTGCTATTAGACTTATAAGTGCTAAGTGCTATTGTCCTTCCTTCCTTCCTTTTTTTTTTAAATTTATTTTTTTTAATTTGATTTATATGCCACCCTTCTCCGGAGACTCAAGGCGGCTTACAATGCATTAAGCAATAGCCTTCATACTTTTGTATATATTTATACAAAGTCAACTTATTGCCCCCACAAACTGGGTCCTCAATTTACCTACCTTAGAAAGGATGGAAAGCTGAGTCAACCTTGAGCCTGGCTAGGATTGAACTCACAGAATTACAGGCAGCTGGATGTTAATTGCTGCCTTTAGTAGGAGGCATTAGTCCCCTATGCTACTCAGGCTCATTTTTCCTTCCTTCCTTCCTTCCTTCCTTCCTTCCTTCCTTCCTTCCTTCCTTCCTTCCTTCCTTCCTTCCTTCCTTCCTTCCTTCCCTCCCTCCCTCCCTCCCTCCCTCCCTCCCTCCCTCCCTCCCTCCCTCCCTCCCTCCCTCCCTCTGCTCACTGCCAGCAGTTCGATCCTGACTGGTTCAAGATTGACTCATCCTTCCATCCTTCCAAGGTGGGTAAAACCCAGATTGTTGGGGGCAAGAGGCTGACTCTGTAAACCGCTTAGAGAGGGCTGTAAAAGCACTGCGAAGCAGTATATAAGTCTAAGTGCTACTGCTATATTCATGGTGACATCATTTTGAAAATGCAGCAGCTACTCTCCTGATGCAGGTGTTCAACTGCACACTACGCTAGTGTGACAATATCATTGTGCCTACGTTCAGAACAAAGAAATAAAGGGAGGTCTTCTACAGTCCAACCCCCCCTGCTGAAGAAGACCCATTTATCATCTTCATGACCTTGTGATTTGCTGCGAATGCCTTTTGCTTCCCATGCCATGGTGTCCGATTTAGTCTGCATCCTAAATCTCAATCCTTCAGCATCCAAGGATGACGTTTACCCAGTGATACGCAGATGCCTCTCTTGGTCAGCTCCCGGATCACTTCACTGCTGCGTTTCATCTCAGGGGCTAAGGTTACAATCCGGACGCAATCCAGGCTCCCATACATGGCGAGCAAATCCTGAAAGGCTCCCGACTCAAAAGTACGGAGGTAATTTTCTGGGTGAGCCCCCTTCTTCTCTTTGCTGATGAATGGACCCTCCAGATGAATCCCTGACGAAGGGAAAAAAAACAAAAAGACACTCTGGAATGAGACGAGGCAAGCTTGTCTGGACCCCTGAAGATTATAATATGGGTGCGATGATAAACTCCAGCTGAAGTGAAGATCTGTAGCAAATTTCCAAAACTCCAAGTCCTTAGCCAGGATGATCTAGAGCAGTGATGGCTAAGCTTTTTGCCGCTGCGTGCCAAAAGCAAAAGTATCGGGCCTGATGGCTCAGCAGACTAAAGCATTGTGATTAACACCAGCTGTCTGCAATTACTGTGAGTTTGAATCTCAGCAGGCTCAAGGTTGACTCAGCCTTCCATCCTTCTAAGGTAGGTAAATGGAGGACCCAGTTTGTGGGGGCAATAAGCTGACTTTGTATAAAATATACACCCATAATTCAGTGCCCCCCCCACACATGCATGTGTGACCCCCCTGTGCTCCCCTGTGCACGACTCCCTGCACCCCGTTTTTTGCCCTCCTCAGGCTCCAGAGGCTTTCCTGGAGCCTGGGGAGGGCAAAAACGGCTTTCCTCACTCCCACCAGAGGCCCTCTGGAGGCCAGAAAAGGCCTGTTTCCAGGCTTCTGGTGGGCCCAATAGGCCCATTTGTCACCCTCCTCAGGCTCCAGAGGCTTTCTTGAAGCCTTGGGGAGGGGGCAAAAATGGCCTCCCTCACGGAGGCCCTCTGGAGGCCGAAAACGCCCTCCCAGAGCCTCCGCATGAGCCCTGTACTTATCTGGCATTCAAAATGGGCCGCGTGGAGACTCCTGGGTGGGACGGTATGGGCGGGGCCATCTGAAAATCACTTGGCTGACGCACGCATGCGTGCTGGAGCTGAGCTATGGCAACAGCTTGCGTGCTCACAGATATGGCTCCACGTGACACACGTGCCATACGTTCGCCATCACGGATCTAGAATTCTTGAAGGTGTTGACCCTCAGAAAGGCACCAGATCAGAGAAAGGTGCAAAAGTTCTTTATCTTTCTTACCCCATCAAAAGACACAACTATTAACGATGAATGATTCTTATTCACCTAGGACACCAGCTCCGTGAGGCCCTCCATTTTGTACACGGATCTGAGGTAGAACCTAGCAGGAGAGAAGACAAGGGGACCATTGTTGCTGAATCACACATGTGGACGTCTACCTATAAAATATAGTCTTCTTTCTTTGATCAATTCATTTATTCCCCAACACCGTATTATCAAACTAGATTAAAAAGGCTTATTTCTACAACCCCAAATAGACCACAGAAACCTAATCGGTTCTGATAGTTTGTCCATATGCAATTAATATATAATATATAACAGAGTTGGAAGGAACCTTGGAGGTCTTCTAGTCCAACCCCCTGCTTAGGCAGGAAACCCTACACCACTTTAGACAAATGGTTATCCAACACCTTCTTAAAAACTTCCAGTGTGGGAGCATTTATAACTTCTGGAAGCAACTGAGTGATTGTTCTAACTGTCAGGAAATTTCTCCTTAGTTCTAAGTTGCTTTTCTCCTTGATTAGTTTCCACCCATTGCTTCTTCTGCCTTCAAGTGCTTTGGAGAATAGCTTGACTCCCTCTTCTTTGGGGCAGCCCCTGAGATATTGGAGCACTGCTATCATGTCTCCCCTAGTCCTTCTTCTCATTAAACTAGACATACCCAGTTCCTGCAACTGTTCTTCATATGTTTTAGCCTCCAGTCCCTGAATCATCTTTGTTGCTCTTCTCTGCACTCATTCTAGAGTCTCCACATCTTTTTTACATCGTGGCAACCAAAACTGGATGCAGGATTCCAAGTGTGGCCTTACCAAGGCCTTATAAAGTGGTATTAACATTTCATGTGATCTTGATTCTGTCCCTCTGTTTATGCAGCCTAGAACTGTGTTGGCTTTTTTGGCAGCTGCTGCACACGGCTGGCTCATATTTAAAGTGTTGTCCACTAGGACTCCAAGAATGATCTGGTTCAGTGACTGGACTTACATCCCATAAAGCCATTGCTTGCTTGATCTGGATTTACAGCCTAATCTAAAATTAATACTTTACTAGACAAAGTTAGACCTCAACTTTTCTCCGGGTGCTCAGTGTGTTGCCCGAACAAACAGAGCGCTTGTTCTGTTTTTCTCCCAACTAGTTAATTCCATGCAGCAACCTAAACCATCAACCTTGGTTGACAAACTATAGAGGCCAGGTTTACACAATTCCCTCAAAACAAAACAATCCACGTTACAGCTTTGGATCTCCTCACCTTGTGATAGACCGAGGATGGTGAGGTCACCATCGTCGGGCAAAATGAAGTCACTCCGTTGGACAGTATTTTCTGCCCAACCAGCGAAATTCCTGCTTGCGCATCATCCGTAGCCAGGGAAAAATCTACTCCGAAACCTCCTGAGAAGACGGAAGGAGATGCCCATACTTGTTATTTAGGTCGTCCAGTGACTTGCCTCTGTGCAAATCATATTTATACACCTGGATAATATACTCCACAGATGGTGGGATTAATTTATCTCTGGCTTCCCAATGGCAAGACATCTTTAGAAATGTACTGTATTTTTTTGGAGTATAAGACACACATTTTCCCCCCTAAAAGAGGCTGAAAATTTGGGTGTCTCTTATACTCCGAATGTAGTCAAAAATGCGAGGCATGGAGGGGCCGATGGTCTGTGGCAATCCCTGCAGCCTGGAACAACTGATTGAGGGTATTCTGGAGGCCAATCCACCTGCCAATCAGCTGCAATAATGTGCTGAAGCTGACCTGCTGTTTGCTATTTGCTGCAAGGATTGTCAGAGTTTGCAGCAGCAATCACATCCAGAAAACACACACAAGTAACTGATTCAGTAACTTCTCTTTATAAATAATATAAAGTAAATGTTCAATACCAAAAGTATAAATTATTCAATACCAAAACCTGCTTTTGGTATTGAATATTTTACTTCCAACACAAGTAAAACACAAGCAGAGGAGAGGAGTTTCAATTTTAGTTTCAGAGATTAACACAGCATGCAGCTTTAGAATAGTTTAGCTAAGCCACGCCCAGGCTCCTTGTTGTCTCCTTCCTTGTTGCTCACACAGCAAATACTGTGTCAGTTTCCAAACAGCCCTCAACTCTCTCTCACACTGGATGCTAGCCAAATGAATACCGATGGATGCTGGTAGGCAGAGGCAGAATTTTTTTTTTCTTATTTTCCTCCCCCAAAACTAAAGTGCGTCTTATACTCCTGAGTGTCTTATTGGTTTTAGGGGTGGGGAATTTTTGGTGGGTGGAGGTGTGTCTGGGGATTGTAATGTGAGTTGGACCTGGTCTCTGGGTGTTATGTGAATTTCGTTGTATGGGTATACTGTGTATACACGTACAATGACAATAAACTTTCTTTCTTTCTTTCTTTCTTTCTTTCTTTCTTTCTTTCTTTCTTTCTTTCTTTCTTTCTTTCTTTCTTTCTTTCTCTTTCGAATTCTACTATATAGTGTAACACTAATCCAATATCGGGTTTTCAATTCAGTTGTATAGAATGTGAAGGATGTGTTTGTGTTTTATTTTTATAGTTATAATGTACACTGAAAATGGCATTTAATTTCGTTGTATGAGGTGCAATGACAATAAAGCAAACATAACTTAAATCTATATATTTATTTGAACTGTCTGGACTCCTGATTTCCTGTGCTTGACAATTTCTGCAGCCCTTGGATTGGGGCCCTTGTTTTTCTCCTAAATAGCAGCAGTTGCAATGCCTTACCGTTGATTTGTACATCAATGAAGCCTGGTGCCAGGATGCTGCCTTTACAATCCAGCTGGACATCTGCAGACTTTTTCTCATCAAAGAACACCTTCTCTGGGTTCAAGATCTTCCCGGCTCTTACCCATAGATCCTCTCTGAAAACAGACGGAGCTAGTCATGCAATTCTTAGAGATAAAAATTCCACTTGATCTCTCCTTTAGCCAATCAAACAAAGGCAGTTTTCGGCTGGAATCTTAGTTGTAATTTATTCTGCGACGAAGAGAGTTTTATTCTCCATCCAGAGAGTTACCTAAACGACGGTTTGGTTCTATCAAGTTTTATTGATTGTAAGCAGGTGATGAAAGAGAGGGCTAGCGGGCAGGGGTGGGCTTCAAAATTTTTAGCAAGGGGTTCTCTGCCCGGTTGCAGGGTGGGCGTGGCCATGGTAGGTGTGGCCTAGTTGGCCTCCTGCACCATGGCGGTGCGGTGGGGTGAGGTGTTTTTTGGAGCCTCCAGGAGGGTGAAAGCAGCCTTCCCAGGCCCTCTGGAGTCTTCCCAAACTTCCAGTAGGCCTGTTTCTTTGCCCTTCTTGAGCCTCTGCACACACCCTGCACTTACCTGCATCCAAAACGCACTGTGCGGGGACTCCTGGGGGGGGTGGGTGGGAGGGACAAGCCAGGAGTGGGATTTGGGGGTTCTCCGAACTGCACAGAATCTTAGCTAGAGGTTCTCCCGAACCTCTGCGAACCCCCAGTAGCCCACCCCTGGTTAGCGGGCATTGGATTCTAAGGGAACTTTCTCTTGACTCATGAAGTTGTTTGATGTCCAAGTTTTTTCCCTTTGGGGAAAGTTCTGGAGAAGATGGTCGGAGATTATTGTTGGTCAGGTGCCCCAAAACTCAATGATTGGAGTGACGCACCAAAATGTGTAATGGAATGTAGTGGACTGGATTCCCAGAAGAGAGGAGTTGTGTTCCAGAGGAGTAAGAGGCAACTCTCTCAGTTTGTGTGAGAGAAAGAGAGTGAAGACAATCCCTCCTCAATAGTCCCCAGAGTATATGCTCCATGCAGGTAAGTAGTCTGCTTCAGTTTGACAAAACTTTTGTCTATAGAAGTGGAAACAATACAGAATCCTGCTTGGAAGATTCACCACATATCTGTCTTGGCTTTTAGGGCCTGACAAAAAGTTATAATGTATAAATAAATGGAGCAATAAAACTATTATCGGTTCCTTTCTACCTGGAGGATGTTAACCTTAGCAGAATGTTCTTTAGAAGAGAATATTTGCAGCTCGTGGTTGAAATGGAGAGTCCCTGGTTTCTTTTTTTTTTTGCAGACGTTTAATTACCGAACCAGGTAACATCATCAGTGTTAGATGGTACTGAGGTGTATTCTCTGTTTAAATACAAGCCCCCTTTAGCACTGATGTTACCTAGGCAATGAAACATCTGCCAGAAAAAAATCAGGCTCAGAGAGCATCAAGAACCCCACAGAATATTCTTTGGGATAGCTATCTTATTCATCATCCACAAGAACCGACAGACAGACAGACACAGACTTCAGGGGATAATGAGAACTGCAGAAAAAACAATGGCTACCAACCTGCCTTCCATTGAGGACCTGTATGCTGCACGAGTCAAAGAGGGCTGTGAAAATATTTACAGACCCCTCACATCCTGGACATAAACTGTTTCAACTCCAAGCCTCAAAACGATGCTATAGAGCACTGCACACCAGATCAACTAGACACAAGGACAGTTTTTCCCCAAACGCCATCACTCTGCTAAACAAATAATTCCCTCAACACTGTCAAACTATTCACTAAGTCTGCATTACTATTAGTCTTCCCATCGTTCCTATCACCCATCTCCTCCCACGTATGACTATAATTTGTTGCTGTATCCTTATGATTTATATTGTTTCCTAATATGATTCGATTGCTTATTTCTACCGTGTGACTATCATTAAGTGTTGTGTCTTATGATTCTTGATGAATGTGTCTTTTCTTTTATGTACACCAAGAGCGTACATCAAGACAAATTCCCTGTGTGTCCAATCACACTTGGCCAATAAAGAATTCAATTCAATTAATTCTATTCTATTCTATTATTTCTATTTCTATTATTTCTATTTCTATTATTTCTATTTATTCTATTATTTCTATTTCTATTTCTATTTCTATTTCTATTTCTATTTCTATTCCTATTCCTATTCCTATTCCTATTCCTATTCCTATTCCTATTCCTATTCCTATTCTATTCTATTCTATTCTATTCTATTCTATTCTATTCTATTCTATTCTATTCTATTCTATTCTATTCTTTCCATTGGAAGCATTACATTCCATGCTTATATCTAAATCATGGAAGCCTAGAAGAAAATCCTTACCTTTGCAAGATATGATCCTTCAAAATCTGGCAGTTGGTAAATTGGAGGATTGGCTCATCCACAGTGGATTTATGGCATGGCATCCTTCAAGTCCACGTGTGAGACAACTATAAGAGCATGGAGAGAAGATGAAGGAAACCATATTTAAGCATCTATAAGCCTTGATTTGTTTAGTCACGATTTACTGAATCAGAAAACAAAGTGTTGCATGGGTTAAAAGCAATACTGGAATATGATCTATTTGCATTTTATTTTATTCTTTCATTCAATTTATCCTGCTTTTAATTAAATCAACCAATCAAATCAATCAACCAACCAACTCAATCAACCCCACAAATCAATCAATCAGCCATCCAACCAACCAACCAACCAAATCAACCAATGAACCAACCAACTATCCAATCCTGTTTATGTTCCTACTTATACTTGCTACCTTGTACATGTTTGACAAACAAATCAATAAAAATAAATTCAATCAATCAAACCAACCAATCATCAATCAACCCACCATTCAATCCAATCCTGTTTATGTTTATACTTATACTTGCTACCTTGTACAGGTTTAACAAATCAATAAAAATAAATTCAATCAATCAAACCAACCAATCATCAATCAACCCACCATCCAATCCAATCCTGTTTATGTTCCTACTTATACTTGCTACCTTGTACAGGTTTAACAAATCAATAAAAATAAATTCAATCAATCAAATCAACCAATCATCAATCAACCCACCATCCAATCCAATCCTGTTTATGTTCCTACTTATACTTGCTACCTTGTACAGGTTTAACAAATCAATAAAAATAAATTCAATCAATCAAATCAACCAATCATCAATCAACCCACCATCCAATCCAATCCTGTTTATGTTCCTACTTATACTTGCTACCTTGTACAGGTTTAACAAATCAATAAAAATAAATTCAATCAATCAAATCAACCAATCATCAATCAACCCACCATCCAATCCAATCCTGTTTATGTTCCTACTTATACTTGCTACCTTGTACAGGTTTGACAAACAAAAGTAATAAAACCAATAAATCAAATCAACCAATCAATCAATCAATCCAACAATCGCCCTTGGCCATTTTTAAATCGATCTGCCCGCCTTTCCTTTGGGCAGCCCGCCGCGATCGCTTCTTCCTCCTCTCCTCCCGAGCAAGCAGCGATCCACCCTTCTGGGATCCTGTCCCGGGGAGGGAGCGGGGGAGGGCACTGAAATCGCCTGTCCATCATTGCAGAGGGAGGCGCCCTCCCCACACGCCCCGGTCCCCAAAGCCAGCCGGGGAGGCAAGGAAGTCTTCTCCGCAGGGAAGCTAAGAACCACCGGCCGCTGCCCCGATCAGAAGCTCGGAGGAGCAGCCACCCCGGCCGGGCTTACCCGGGTCCAGCCGAGTCTTTTTTCCAGCCCGCCGCCAACTTCTCTCCTTCTGGGGGTAGCTGCCTGCAAGTTCTCCCGATCCCGGTCACGTGACCGCGCGCTCCACGTCAGCTGACGGGGAAGGAGGGTGGGGGCCACCCGATCTCGCGGAGGGGGGGGTCACGTGAGCGGCGGCGACGAGCCGCCATGATGGGAAGGGAAAGGAGGGAGGGAGGGAGGGAGGCCGGGCGGGAGCGGCTTCGCTGGACGCCGCCGCCATCTTGGTGAGGTCGTAGCGATGCGGAGCGAGCGGCGGGGGAAGCGATGCGCCACAAGGCTTCGGGTGGGGTGGGTGGCTGGGTGGCTGGACTACAAATCCCATCATCCGGGATGGGATTGGGGGTCTTGGGTGTGTGTTGGGGGGCGGGGGGAGGCACGGAGATTGCGAAACGGTGGCTTTTCGAAGGGAATGTCTCGGGCAGATTGTAATGGTTTGTAATGATTGTGTGTGTGTGTGTGTGTGTGTGTGTGTGTGTGTGTGTGTGTATTTAACGGGTTTTTTTGGGTTACAGGTAGTCCTCGACTTGCACCCGTTCATTTAGGGACGGTTCAAAACAGGGGTGAAATTCAGCAGGTTCTGGAGAACCGGTAGCGGAAATTTTGACTAGTTCTGAGAACTGGCAAATACCACCTCTGGCTGGCCCCAGAGTGGGGTGGGAATGGGGATTCTGCAGTATCCTTCCCCTGGAGTGGGGTGGGAATGGGGATTCTGCAGTAGCCTTCCCCTGGAGTGGGGAGGGAATGGAGATTTTGCAGTATCCTTCCCCTGGAGTGGGGTGGGAATGGGGATTCTGCAGTATCCTCCCCCTGGAGTGGGGTGGGAATGGGGATTTTGCAGTCCTTCTCCCAGAAGTGGGGAGGGAATGGGGATTTTGCAGTAGCCTTCCCCAGGAGTGGGGTGGGAATGCGGATTCTGCAGTAGCCTTCCCCTGGAGTGGGGTGGGAATGGAGATTTTGCAGTATCCTTCCCCTGGAGTGGGGTGGGAATGGGGATTCTGCAGTATCCTTCCCCTGGAGTGGAGAGGGAATGGGGATTCTGCAGTATCCTCCTCCCAGAAGTGGGGAGGGAATGGGGATTTTGCAGTAGCCTTCCCCAGGAGTGGGGTGGGAAATTCTGGGAACTGAAGTCCAGAGATCTTAAAAGTGGCCACAGTTGGACATCCCTGTCCTAGATCATGGGATAGTCTAGGAACCTGGTTAAATATGTGATGCGAACATGGCTTGTTCTATTTTATTGATGTTCAACTTTAGATCGGGACCAGGTTATAATATTTTAATAAAATACTCTTTAAAAAAGGCTGTTTGATTCTTTTTTTTTTAAGTGGGGCCCAAAGGCATAATGGCTTATGCTTATGGTATCTGCCTTCGTCCTCTCCAATCCTTGAGGTGCAAGAAAAAATGGAAGAACACTTAAGAACCTGTTCAAGGACAATGAATGTCAAAAGCCAAATACAGGCCAACACGCTTCTGGTGTTCCTTGCATCTTGCCCCAGATGCAGCTGTCGGTCTGCAGATTTTATTGATGTATTCACATCCTTATTTAGAAATATGTATGCGTCATCCATTTCCTTCCCCAATAATACTGGGTAGTTTTAAAAGCTGTGATTTAAAAATCCATAAAGACATTTTATATAGGCATGTAAGTATCAGTTGCATTTCTATCCCTGGGCAATCAGTTGGATCTTCAGTGGCTGAAATTGTAAAAATGGTGGCAGTAAATATTTTTTTTTAGTTCCTCCTTAACTGTATAAGGAGGGCTTATTTTAATTTGGCATACTGTAATATGAAATTCATGGGACACGGTGGCTCAGGGGCTAAGACGCTGAGCTTTTCGATCGAAAGGTTGGCAGTTCAACGGTTTGAATCCCTAAGTGCTGCGTAATGGGGTGAGCTCCCGTGACTTGTCCCAGCTTCGGCCAACCTAGCAGTTTGAAAGCACGTTAAAAAAAATGCAAGTAGAAAAATAGGGACCACCTTTGGTGGGAAGGGAACAGTGTTCCATGAGCCTTTGGCCTTGAGTCATAAAGGCCACATGACCACAGAGACGTCTTCGGAAAGCGCTGGCTCTTCGGCTTTGAAACGGAGATGAGCACCGGCCCCTAGAGTCAGGAACAATTAGTACATATGTGCAAGGGGAACCTTTACCGTTACCTTTTAATATGAAATACATTATGCAACGTGCATGTGTCAAAAGCATGCGTTGCTTTTACTGTCGTTCTTGTGAACACCCTGTTAATGTGCAAGATGAATGTTTCTGTCAGTTAAGAATCTATTCTGAGCAATTAAGGTACTGAAAATTGTGGTTTTTTCCCCTAAGTGATGCTGTTTTATGCATCATATATAATGTCTTGATTCACAGATACTACTTCTTGATATGTCTTAACAGACGTATTCACACATCACACTAAACCAACATTAGTGAGATTGCAGCATTTCTTCAACAGGAAGGATGAATTCAGCCCAAGTATTCTGGAATTGAAATGTGGACATTTATAACGCTCGGTATAAAGTGCAACATGAAATTATCTCCTTTTGTGTTGTTTCATGGGGGCTGATGTTTAATTATGTGTATGCACACAACCCGGAGAACTCCTAAAATGCTTTTTGAAGTACGCGTATCCATTTCATTTCTTCCCTCCCTGTGGTGGTAGAGAAAAGTAGAACAGATAATGCAGAAATAGAAAAATGATATGTGGATCAATCAATTTAGTGGCCTGAAACCAGATTTAGGTTGGGGATGGGGGGAAAAGGAAGGAAGAGATAAGAGGGAACACAGCCCTGTGTGGGTTTTAATAACATCTTAATTTATTCTTCGGGACCATATGTCCAATTTAATGTCAGGCAGTTCCATCACAAGACAGATTTTGTAGAGTGTTTTTTTTTTTGAAATGAGAAAACAACTACGAAGCATCAAAGGCACATAACAGAATAATACGGGCAAGAGTTTCCCGCTGCAGCATTGCGTCGGTTTGAGAATGACCAGCAAAAAACAATGGGCTCAGAGTTCCTTTGAGAAAAGCTCAAAGGCCCCCATCCTCAAAAGGGTTTCCTAATCATAGACCTGCATATTAATCAAAACTTCTGACATCCTTGTGACGAAGGCAGCCAGGACAGGAGCCACTGACGGACTCGGGGAGAAGCTGCAAACGGAGCAGCATGCTAATTGGGTTTGGCAATGATTTCCCTTTTTTTCTTTTGCTTCAGCTGAGCAAGCCGTAATTTGTAATTTGCTTGAAAGGGTTGTTGGGATAATGACTCAGATGGTTTGTTACTGGCGAAGATGATTTATTATCATTACTGGCCATTTTCACAGAAAACATACTAAGCGAAAAGCAGAAAGGATGAAATCTCTGCTTCGGGATTCTTAATTTTCCAAAAGCAAGAGAGTGCAGGATTGCTCTTCGCTTTACGTGAACAACCCCTAGCCGTTGGCAAACGCATCCTTCTCTTCCTGTCTTCCTTCCTTCTGACCCAGCTAGAACAGGCAGATCAGGAGATCATGCAAGCCAATCTCTTGGCCCGACTCCAAGTCACGAGGGCCATCGTGAATCATTGAGCAACAAGGAACAGATCTGGATGTCTGCTGATAGGGATTGTTGATTTTTGCCCTATCCTCGGGGGCTTTCTCACAGTCAAGAATGTGCATCTCAGGATGAATGAATGTTGGGAAAACACACCAAACTCGCAAAAACCACATCAAAATAAGGAACTAGATCTAGAGGAGTGGAGCAAAAGTATGAAAGCGAGGCTAACCTGTCACTTGACACACATCCTCCCAAACCTAAACTGCACCTCTGGTAGTGAGAATGCTGAAACGTGTGTTAGAATATGTCTCTGCATAGGTAAATGTTGTGAATTGCATAGGTAAATGTTGTGAATTGTGTCCCACATGGATCTGGGAGGGATATTTAGCTCCCTCTGAAAGACGAGGCAAATTGCTATCTAAAAGACTGAGTTAAGTTTCCTTCCCAAGCATTGAGGTGGCCTCGTCTATGATTTTTATTTCTTCTCTCTTGCTGCTGCTGCTTCGTTCCTTTCTCCTTCCCTCCCCTTCTTCTCTGCAGGGCTGACTCACTCTGCAGCAAGACACATTCTGGTGTAAAATGAAAAGTGGAAAATCCGTTCAAAGCCTCCCCCCCCCCCCCCAACCTCCTGCAGATCCCTCTGCCCCAAGCCTTTTTCATTTTTTTAAATGGAAAAAAAGACACAAAGAGTCACCGAGGTGAGATGGGCAGGACAGAAATGGGATGAAGGAATAAATAACGAGCTGCAGCCCCCCCCCCCCCGTGTTTTTTTTTGGCCAGTCAAGGATGGTGCTTAAATCTATTTCCATTCCTGAAGCTTGTGAAGCCGAGGAAAAACCATGAATGAGTCACTGGGTTGTCCGTGACCTGAAAATCCAGGAAATACCAAGAATATACATAATGCAGGGATCTGATTCCTCCTTTGTGGGCTGCGTGGCAGGCCTGTCTGGGGAAAAGAGGGAACTGCATAGGATTCTCACAGGGGATGTCAGGCCTTACCTGAGCATTACAGCTCCTGCCTTGTGCATCGCTCTTCCTGTTCTTTATTTTGATGCATGATTTTTATTTATTATTTGTATCTATTTTTACAAATAACTCAAGGTGGCGAACAAACCTGACACATTTTCCTCCTCCTGTTTCCCCCACAACAGCCCTGTGAGGCGAGCTGGGCCAAGAAGAGGCACTGGCCCAAGGACACCTGGCTGGTTTTCATGCCTAAAGTGAGACTAGAATTCACTTGTCTCCTGGTTTCTAGCCTGGCACCTTCATCACTATCCCAAAACTGGCTTGTATAGCCTTATGAAATGCTATTTTTTTCCTGGAAGTATAATCCTCCTAAAGGATCTCCACCTTTTTCTATCTCATCCAACAAATTCCTATGCAACTGTACAGAAAACGATTATTTTTGTTGCGGTAAGCAAAAAGAAAAAAAAAAGCACTGTCCACGCTGTTTTTAACACTGAACTAAGAGTGGCGAGAGCGCCACATATTTCTTGTGCTTCAATAGTTTTCCACATTAGATTTGATGGGGTTGAGAGCCAATCTTCTATATGTAATTGGCTCACCCTATTACATATTATATGTAATTGGCTTGCCTGACACTGGCCAGGTGTATAGACATAGAGCAAACCCAACTCTCCTTTTCCAGCACTGATGATGTTACCTAGTTGGGTAATAAAATGTCTATAAGAGTACTATTAGTCTTAGCACCAAGGAGCCCATATTAAAAGTATTAAGAGAGGCTGGATGCTTGGCTTCATCAGCTTTTTATTTCCTAGTTTGGTTTTCAGAACCTATTTTAGCCATACTAAGGATTTACTCCAATGGCTGGGTTTGTTCAATACTACCAACTCCAAATTAACCTGAATGGGCCAAATCCACATGATCTATTATTGCCCCAATATATTCAAGGCTAAAATTAACCTATTTCCCCCAGTTCTGACTGATCGGTTCATGAAAAGCTGAGCGTTTGTTAGTAAAGTTCAGGTATTTCTAAACTCAGGTGGGGTGGGGGTGTGTGATGGTGATGGTGATGGAAGGCTGTTGGATGGTACCCGGTGTTTTGAGACCCCCGCCTCTCAAGGCAACTCACAAGACACACCGTGCGACCATGATACAGTGGAGGCATTTTTTTTTATTACCTGGAAACGTATTACTGCAAAATCCAACATTGGCTGCACAACTTTTGGATGCCAGAGCATACAGTTTTTACTACTTGGGAACACAGGAGTGTCTCAGACGTTTTTGCTGTTATCTGTATAAACACAAAGAGTCTCACACTCCGATACCAGGACACGACAGCAATCATTGAGAATCAAATTACATCCAAGGATTTCTCTGCACTTACAGTTAACCCCACAGTGTAGTAATCTATCTATGCATGAGATTAATATATATATATATATATTTTGTGTGTGTGTGTGTGTGTGTGTGTGTAGAGCATGGAAAATTGAAAACTCTTGTTCCATTATGTATGAACATGTCAAGTCTTATAAATAAAACATCCAATGGAGAGAGAAGGGGGAAAGTTACCATTTTCTAGTTTATATTTATACATAAAGGACTCTAATGGCAAAAATGGATGGAAAACAGCAAAGGAGCTTCCCCCCACAAGCCTCGCGGGAAAAGGCTTGTGGCAGGCCCTCGTTGCTTTTTTATACTGAAGTACACAGAGGACAGACAAGTCACATACATTGCGCAAAATTTACAAGAGATCAACTACCAAAACTGATGACGACTGTACACATTGTGGAGAGACCATATTTTTTTTTTTCAAATTCTGGAACTTTTTAAGTTTGTTTTGCTTTCCATCGCGCTCTGCGGGCCGTTACCCTTTTGTGGAAAGGATGAGGCCAACGATGAGGCCGTACAGCCCCAAGACTTCGGCAAAGATCAAGATCAGGATCATGCCCACAAATAACCTCGGCTGCTGCGCTGTCCCCCGGACACCTGCGTCGCCCACGATGCCAATGGCAAAGCCGGCAGCCAGACCGCTCAGGCCTACACTCAGTCCAGCGCCCAGCTGCAGGAAGCTCCTGGAAGGGAAAAAAGACAAGCTGAAGGGCACGTGGCAGACAACCCGCTTTAATCAGGGAAGACTGACGGTTTTCTGGAGGACAAGAGGAAGACACTGACTTCCTCTCTGGAAGTCAACTTCTCCTCCAGCCCTGGGGCTCTCCCAGCAAGACCTTGGGAGAGCAGCCTCTAGCCACAGAAGATCTGGTTGAAAAGAGGACCCAAAAGGCGGAACGCCTTTTTCTAAAAGCTGGGCTGCTTTCACCAAGGCCAGCCTGAAACCTCCCTGCTGTTGTGGCCTGCCAGTGGCCAGCAGAGCTGGCAGCAGATTCACACAGTGAGGAGGTTGGGGAGGAATGTGGGCCAGTCCTGGAGTTTGAGGAAGGCTCGGATGAGGGCTCTGAGTTGGAGGCAGAGACAGGGCCAAGGCCATCTGGTTGTTCTTTGCTGCCTCCGGAGTCTGACGAGGCAGCAGAGCAAGGCAGAAGAACAGCACCAGCCTGTGTGCGCATGCGCAGAGCTGCCAGAAGACAGAAACAATTAAGGAAACAGGGTCGACTTGGGAGTAAGGCTTGGAGATGATTGGCCCTCCCATAAGACATAAAAAAGAAGCAACAGGACAGGAGCTTTTGCAGGAAGCAATTAGTTCATCTGGTCGGTAAAAGCTTTGGAAAAGTTCTGTTTGACTTTGTACTAAGTTTGGCCTTGCCCTGCATGTGGCAATTAGTTCTCTGGCAGCATTCCAAGGGAGATAAGATGGGTGTTTGTAAATACTCCCCTGAAAGACTGTTTGAGAATCTTTTTAGACTGGGAATGACAATAATTCACAACGGTATGAATTAAAGGGGTTTGCTGGGACTAAGATTGTGCTGTATACTTTCAAAGGAAGCCTAGGTCAGAACACCTGCAGAGTGGGCTCATGTTTACTCTCCTTTAAGAATAGAAGTGCTGGTAATTAAGAACACCTCACATCTACGTTAACCGTGCTCAGCAGAACCCAGGGTACTAAATATATGCTAATGCAGCGCTCCCAATTATGAAGAATTACATGGCAAGAAGACAACTGACAGAATATTCAAAAGTCCTTAAAAGTGCAAATGACAAAGCAAATCACATTTCGGAGATTGCCACAGCAGGGCACATCTCATACATGTTAGGACTCTCTGCTGACTTACATCGCTGTATTTACTCGGTAGTTCCTCGGCAAACTAGTTGCCAGTGCACTGCTACTTTGGATTTGCTTCTGGTACAACAGATGCAACTGTACCTGAACCTCTACACACAAATACTGAGTTCCTACAGTGCGTAGCAATGGTTTGTTCAAAGAACCCAACTTTAAGCTTACAAAGAGAGTCATGAACTAATTTGGCCGCATGATGGTTTTGCATCTAAGGGAGGTGGGTGGTTGAAAAACTGTGAAACAAATAAATATTGGGTGGGTCTCAGGTGGACTCTTCCTGAGGCAGCAGGAATGACAGTGACATATGGAGCTGTGGTGACGCAGTGGTTAGAATGCAGTATTGCAGGCTAACTCTGCCAACTGCCAGCAGTTCGATTTTCACTGGCTCAAGGTTGACTCAGCCTTCCATCCGTCCGAGGTCGGTAAAATGAGGACCCAGATTGCTGGGACCAATATGCTGACTCTGTAAACTGCTTAGAGGGCTTTAAAATACTGTGAAGTGGTATATAAGTCTAAGTGTTACTGATATCTCATATTCAACAATGGTTTTATACCATTGGCCAAGTCTCATTTGTCAGGAATAAAACATTTTGTTCCTTCAAGTTGTTGGCAAGCTATTCTTAGCTTTCCTCTAATGATGCTACCAACCATCCGGTCTTACACCCATGTCTTTTTTTTCCTCAACCTTTCTAATTAATAGTTTTTCTACGACTGAAAGCTACAGTAAGCAATACAGTTATTCCTGAACGGACAGACATGAGTGGGTTCCCCTTGTCAACTACAGCCCCTCATGAAAATTTAAAGCTGATTGTGTTTCAGCCCATTTTAAGCACACCTGGAAACTTCAGGGCATGTCTAATGTAGCAGCAGGAGGATTAGTTTACCAACGTGTTTCAATTAAGCATCTCTGAATAATTCAAAGAGTTGCATTAGATATCAGTTATTTTGTTTTAAAGGATTTTGCTTCATGAACGAATGAAAGAAATGTGGAAAGGCAAGAGTGTCAGATTGAAGTTAAGAGTCAGTTCTGGAAATAAATTCAGGTTATGATACCCCCAAAGGTGATGGTCCTTCTAGTGGGATGAGCCCTTTGTTTGTCATGTTGCACAATTTTAGGAATACAACACACAATGCCGTACTGGTAGTCCTCGACTTATAACCACAATTGGGACTAGAGAATTTCAGTTGCTAAGCAAGGCTAAGCGAATTGCACCTGATTTTACCACTGAATCACCAAAGTCGTTAAGCGAACCTGTTTTTTCCCACTGATTTATGATCAGAAGCTGTTTGGGAAAGTCACAAACGGGGATCACGTGACCCCGGGACATTGCAGCCATCATAAATACATGCTTGGTTGCCAAGCACCCAAATATTGATCACATTGCCTGTGGGGAGAATGCAGCCGTCATACGTGCGAGGAACGATTATAGGCCACTTTTTTTTTTCTGCCTTGGAACAGTGGCTAAACAAATGGTCACAAGTTGAGGACTACTTGAAGTTATGGCACTGGGAATCAACGAGTTTCCAGATGAAATCCCATTATGGGGCATGACGGCTGGAGCTATGCCAAGATGCCTTTTAGTATGATCTGGAGATCCATAGTTTTGTCTATCACAGAACTTGGGTTTCTTGCCTAGCTTTGAGCCACTTATGGCAAGATACCACCTGGGCCGTAGGATTCCAAACGTGGGCTTAAGCAAGGCAGGTATGCCTAGTGCACTACAAAAAGGACACCGACTTTTTTCCCCCTGGATGGTTGGCTCATTATGGCCTTTTGAACAATGTGCAAAATGTCCACTCCAGGTGGTTGGCAGGGCTAGGACAACTACAAGTTTAATTTGCATACAGAGAATACTTTTCTTTTTCATCACATGGAACATTACAATTTGATTACCATTTTTGGAAACTCTGGAGAAAGCACCAGAATCTTTTAAGGGCAATTTATCTTTCTCCTCTATTCTACAGGGAGACAACTGAAATCATAAAATCTTTTTATTAAACACTGGAGCACTGACAATGATCCTAAGCTCCGCCTATTTATGCTCCATTAAAAAACAACAACAACCAACAGCATAATAATCTTTCCAGATATCAAGTTCCATTAAAAAAATATTTATGAATATCAAGTTCTAAAATAAATAGTGCTAATATAAATAATAATCAATTTTGTGTACTGCAGTGTTTTCTCAACCTTAGCAACTTGTGGACTTCAATTCCCAGAATTCCCCAGCCGGCAAAAGCAAAGGTGGCTGGGGTAATTCTGGGAGTTGGAATTCCACATGACTCAAAGTTACCATGGTTGAGAAACACTGGTGTACAGCATTCATTTCCCATAAGAGCTGTTCCTCTTACTGGCAAAAAAATCAAAGGCCCGAGGAATGTTGATTCTGCACCCTGTTCCTTTCCGATGTGCCAACTTCTGGTCAGCATTTCCCTTCTCGTAGAGCAGAGAATGTAATTCAGTTGGATGCTTTCCATTGAGTGAGATTTTTAAGCCCGCAAGGGACCTCTGCAGCCTTGCCTTCGCCAAGACACTTACTTGAATAGCGACATGTCATATGCGACAGAGCTGGAAATCAGGACCGCCACTACCAAGCCATAGATTGCTATGATACCCGCCATGACCACAGGGATGATGGACTTCATGATCAGCTCTGGCCTCATGACCGACATGGCAGCTATGCCTGTGCCGCTCTTCGCTGTTCCATAGGCGGCGCCCAAGGCTGCAAGAGAGAAAAGGCAGAGGTTGAGTCTTACCAAAGGCCCAACTTTTGTCATGCAATATACAGGCTAAGCCTCTGATCACTTAGGCATCTGCTCAGGTAAGAGCCTCTCTAAGTATCCCTTTTTTAAACCATGCCAAGTCATTTATGCATACACATATATGCTTGAAATTTCATTCATTCATTCATTCATTCATTCATTCATTCATTCATTCCATCCATCTTTTATGACCACCCATCTCAATCAATGACTCTGGGCAGCTAGAAGTTGAACCTAAGGACTGCATATATTATCACCTTCTAGGTAACAATAAATATTCCTTTACTGTTTGATAGTGGTACGGATGCAACTTTTGTTCCTTTTGTTTTACAAAGGTTAAGAGTTTGCCATGAGCAAGGTGGGAAGGATTTTGTCACACAGGGAGGAGAATGTTAGAATTTCTTTGATATTAAATATATATTTTACACAACACTTAGACCCCAATTTTCCGATTTCCAAAAGCAAGAAACCATATCACTATACTTTTTAGAAATCCTGGTCGGGGCTGCAAAAATGAACCTCCGCTTGCTTCCTTCACTGAGAAGCAGCATAATTTTGAAATATGTTATTAGATCAAACTTTCCCTTTCTTTTTCAATACAAAAGAAAATGGAAAGCAATTTCTGCACATGGGAAAGTTAAAGAAATTTGCTTGCTTACATAACCATCTCAACCCGCTGAGCTTGTTTTCTCCACCTTCAATGAGTCGAAGTCTACCCAAGCACAAACCCAGATGGACTTATTTGTCCCAACCTCATTTAGCAATAGCAATTAGACTTATATACTGCTTCATAGTGCTTTATCGCCTTCTCTAAGCGGTTTAGAGTCAGCATATTGCCCCCAACCTGGATTCACATTTTACTGACCTCAGAAAGATGGAAGAATGAGACTACTACAGGCCAGTCAGAATTGAACTGCTGGCAGTGGGCAGAGTTAGCCTGCAATACTGCATTCTAACCACCTGCGCCCCCACAGCTCATTTAAAGAAAAAGTGTGTGATCTAATACCATCCTTCACTGTGGCTTTCAAAATACCAGTTTCTATTTTGGAGGCTGGAATTGGGCGATCACAAACAAAGAAGGCAGAAGAGGTAGAATTGGGACAGCAGAAAGCCATCTTCCTGCTGTGGCCCAGGTTGGTTTGGCAATGATCAAAATTAACAAGGATCCCCGGCTTTCCCTCCAAATTTGAGAGCAGATACTATTATGACAAATATTTGCTCCTGGGAGAAAAAGAACTGACAGCAGATACTTAGCAGGGCACTTTGAGGTTTGCCAGGAGATGTTGTGTCCCCCTTTGTCTCCTCCATCCCTTCCTTGCAGTTAAATTCTTCACTAAAGACAATAAAAGGAATGAGCTGAACCCTTACTGAGAGTGGCCATGAGGGTATTTTGCTTATAAGCATGCTAGGACCACAATGTGCAAAAACCTAGGATCAGGGGACTGTACAATGGCCACCCTCCTAAAGTATTGTTCTCCATTCTTTTTTGGGGAGAGGGGAGGAGAGAAGTAAAAAGGCCTTGTCTGGGTTCCTTGACTCTTTGTTCACTCTCTTAGTACCCTAACTATATTGTGGATTCTCCACAGGTGAGGCTGTGTGCTACGGACACCTGACTGAAAGCAGGAACATAAACAAATTACTAAAGGCACGGGATTCTATTCATTTCTTTTCTAGAAATTCATTGCAGAACACGGTCTGTTATCTTCTGCTCTGCTGCGTAAACAATCCCAGAACAGACCAAAGTCCTCCCAGTGGAAAGTTCTCTGTAGCAAAGTTATAAGGCCATTAGCTTGTCTGTTGTTCAGCTTTTATTAATATCTCTAGTCCTTGACTTCAGCCACAAGTAGGTTTACACCTTCCAGCTTCCAGCTTTTACTCTTTGTAAAAATCAAAGCCCCATCAGAAAAGGCAAAAATTTTAAGCAAAATTGCGTCTAAACGCAACTGTTCTGGAAACATAATCAGAAATGACTGTGTGGGCCTATTTTTTGAGAGCCTGCGTTTGCAGACTGGTTCACTGCTCAAGATGTTTCATTTCTGCTTTCGCATACTAAAAAAGTAGGTAAGCGATGCACACATACTTGCTAGGCACAGTTCTAAATACAGGATTGATCGTTTTCGAAGCCTGCAGGCCATCTTAGGCCCTATTACCCAATACCCAAGGATTCACAACAACCTAGCTAAGAGTTCGTACGTGTTTGCCTAGCAAAACTAGGTGACCTGCACTTGCTAAACCAGTTCTTTCTTGGCTATGTAGCTGCTCAGATAAATCATATATGTAATTCCTACAACCAGGGCCATGTCTACAAGAGATACTGGACAGTTGAGTCTGTCTCCTTGTTTCTATGAGCATCACATGGAACTCAACCCATAGCCTTTTCGATTCCGAACTGAAGGCAAGAACTACATTTCCCGCTTAACTGAATCTGTATTTGTTTTTATAGAAGGCCAAGTACACACAAATAATTTTAATCGTTCCTTTCTGAGGAACTATCATGGGGGTATCCATCTGTTGATGCCTTGTCTAGATAAATGCCAAGTGAATAGTTATGGATCAAGGGACTAAAAATTGATTACTTTAATCCAACGGAGGCTTCCAAGAAAATCTCCTGTATCCATCTTTCACAAGCACGATAAAATACTTTAAAGGGTGGCAGGGATCAGTTTTCACTTCCTATGAATGACTGTTGGGCACACATAGCATCCAAATAAAAATGGCACTAGAGGGTTGGCCCTGCCACTTTACATTCCCTTCTTTTTCAATAGTCACTGCACGACAAACATTGAGGGGTATCATCCTGGAGAACTGAGATTTAACCTCACTGGTGATCATTATACCCAGCTTATAAGAGATCAAAATATATTAAACAAGTAACTACTTGCAACTAATTCAAAACTAAAAACTCATCTCTGGATATCAACTTGTAACAAAAAGAAGTGAAGTCCAAGATATTTGATATATAGCACATATGAGCATTCCGTTTAAGTCCCAATGAAGCTTCCAAATTCTTGCATAACTGTAGTGAAAAATTCACATAACCCAATTCTAGATCTTATCACAATTTGACAGCATTCTTAAAAAATTATTTTCTCCTTGATGCATTGTATTTTGTGAAACAGTCATTGTTTATTTAGCCAATGAGATTTGCTTGATTATGGGATCAACACAAAAAGGTGATTTACTTATTTATTTATTTAAAAAGGTGGCTGAGGTCCAGAGAGCCACTTTTAAGGTCTCCTCAAAAGTTTTCAGTATGCCTGGTAAGATTTGGCTTTTTCAGCCTGTGAATGTTATTCCACATCACAAATTCGCATTGCTGTAACACAATGGCCAAGCCCTCTTTAAGCATGAGGAAGTACAAATAGGTGTATCAACTAGTGACATTTAAATCTCAGTGATATTGACAGCCATTCGTCTGATTAGGATTATCTGCTATGATAGATGGACCCTGTATTCAGCTGTCAGATAGAAAAGGAGTAGTTTTATATTCATTTCTTAAATTATAGGGAAACTGACTACCCTCAATAAAGGCCAACTACAGCAACTAGTAGAAAGATATGTCAAAGATTTTAGCTGCACTTCAAGCATTCGTTTGACAAATATAGGAAACTGAGAGCACAACTTAATTTCCAGTTCCCAATTTCAGATGTAGAGCAGCACTGGTTAGGCTTTGCAGGCTGCTAAATAAAGCATACAGTAATATATAGGGAAGGGGGGTGGGGGGGAAGAGTTCCTGCTGTTGAATTGGTAGAGAGAAAATTAGTTTTGGAGGTTGATTTGAGACTCATAACATACAATGCTTTCGAATCACAAAAGAAAACTATTTTGCCAAGCTCCAGAAAGCTACGATCTGACCGAGGGACAATTTCACACAAAAGGGCGAGGCGACCTCAAATCTTTGTGTCAAGTCACTGGAGAGTATATTTCACAAGTGATACTCCAGCAGAGATCAAGTTTGTGCTACTTGTGAAGTTCTCACAGGCTACCTGAAGAAATTAGTATCCCCTGGTTGAGCAGGAGCAAAAGAATCGATTTTTTTTTTAAAAAAACCGGATTTTTTAAAATTTAAATTAGATTTTTAAAAATTTAAATCGGATTTTTAATTTATTTTAATAAAATGCTTTTGGAGTAAAAATCTATCTAAAGAAAGTTTTCTATTTAAGATACATTCATAATTTAGTTAATTCAGCATGAAATGGAGCTTAGTTATGTAGCATGAGGCTGTATATTCTGCAATATTGGGACTGTTGTTGAGTCAGCAGGAAGTCAAAAGAGACAGTTGTTCTTTAAAAATTATGATTTAAATTGAGTTGATTTAAATCAAATCTGCCCTGATCGAAAGATAACCTATTTACGGGTACTTTAATAAGAAACCTGTCATGGCTGAGCCTATTCTTGTTCAATGGCACAAGGTGGCATGCAAAAAGCAATTTGTTCCCCGGTGGTCACATAAAGAGACTGTGAATTAGAAAGCCACAGGTAGTTTTAAGAACCGATACCTTAAGCACACACCTGATTCTTCCATCCCGCAGGAAAGGACAGCACATGTCCCATCCTAGCTGCATGTAATTCATTCTGTTCAAATTCTAAAGAGGAACATTACATAAAGTATTGATTTTTATACTTTTGTCCCCCTTTGAAACTGGTGATTCAGTAACAATACATTTTGCCAAATGTTGCCATGCAGTCCGACAGAGTACTGTTTTAATTTGTGTATTAATCTGGGAAGTACTACTTTAGGAAGCACCTATAATTGCGGATTAAATGAACTGTGGTCTGTCTATATGCTACTCTATCAGCTATGGCAGGATTTTAAATGTTGCTCTCTCTAAATTGGTGTGAGCAGGAATTGGAACGAAGGGGAATGAATTGCTTATTCGAAAACTGCTGCTTAAGATGTTCAGATTTTTTTTTACTATGGTGTGAAAAATAGAAAAACGTCAACAGGAAATATAAAGCAAGAAAACAACAATAAAACCTTGTTGTAATGAAGATTTTAAAAGGACACTTCAGCAGTTGAGTATTTGCACAATTTTTTTTAAAAAAAATACAGTACCATGCTATGCGTTCTTGGAACAATACTGGTTTCGTTAGAATGGCTGACAAGCATGAAAGATATAGAGAAGAGTTTCAGCCATTATGGGGACTCTGCTTATGAGTATTGAAAATTAAGACAATGCGGCTTATTTCAGAAATGAATCAAGCGTTTTATCCTTTTCCATAATCCAGTAGTTTAGTCAGCATGTTCTTGCTCAGAAGCTGCCACAATATTTCCCATCAGGTTTGAGGGACACTCATTGGAAAAATATAGACAACGGAACTGTAATGCCACCTCTACCAAAAGTCAGTGGCCAAAAAATGAATTGGTTATCCGGCTTTATAATTCTCAGATTCAAATACTCTTTGGTCAGAGTTCACACAGGGAGATGGGCCTAACCCCAACACAACTGTGTTTATGGATCCATATTCTCCATCTTTAGCTTAATCACATTCACGTAGGGTTGTCCAATAGGCACGCTCTATGATACACAGGGTATCAAGAAACGGTACCATTAGGTTACTACCTATTGGTGTTTATTAGTGTCTTTGATCCCTTAGGTAGTATTTTTTTTAACTAAGTACCATCCTATTTTTTAAAAAAAATGCCTCCAGGACTAATCCATCTGATATAGTAAAAAGTTAAATACAGTATATAAATACTTCTAAGATGTCAAAAGATTTAGTGGAATCTCTGCTTCAACGTATTAACACAACTCTGCCTCCGAACTCCGTGGGAATGCTCAGACGGAAGAGCAGTGACTATTTATAGCCAGTGATTGGCTTCATATAGCATGTTAAGCCATGCTTGTTTAAACACGTTTCTTGACCGTTATTCCTAAATATCAGTCTGAAAGGAAATCTTGATGGAATCCCCACTCCCCTTCCCCTTTGAGGCAAGATTTCCTTCATAGGATTGGGCATCTGAGAAAAGGCAATTCAAACAACAGAGACTGTCTATCTGCTCAAATACAGAATTCCTGCACTTTGTGATTGTACCCCATCCAGACTATCCACAATGCTAACTAGAATTGCAGGCTATTATTGGGGGAGCAGGCTTAACACTCAACCCATATTTCCAGGAATTTTCTTTTTTTGCTTCTAGTAGCACTATATTAAATATTAATTCTTTTTTGCCACATATACAATTTAAAACTATTTAGAATTCTTTTTGGGATTGCAAGACTGCTGTTTAATAAATGTGTGTTAGTTCTAAAAGCAAAGGGCGCCCATGCTGTTGTTCTTGGCAGCTATTTTTCCAAAAATGGTACTTTGAACCAAACAATAATCATGTCAAAATAGAGGAATTTATTTGACTAGATATTTAATAGAATAGGGTCTACTAGGCTTTATTGAATTTCTCAGCCATCCGATTCCTAAAGGTTCTTAAGAGAACAATTTGGCATGAATAAGCTGCATATTATCCAGCTGGTTTCAGCAACCATCTGCCCATAGCTACCTGTTTCTAAGACATCCTTCTGAAGAAATGTTGACAGTCTACAGTTAAATCAGGCAGTTCTGCAACTCAGGAAGATAGTTGGGGGGGGGGGGAGGCGTCATACATTCCCTTAACGCAGGGGTGGGCAATTGTGGCTCTTTTACTACCTGTGGACTTCAGCTCCCAGAATTGAAGTCCACAATTCTGGGAGATGAAGTCCACAGGTTGTAAAAGAGCCACAATTGCCCACCTCTGCCTTAAGTATAGTTCTTTTAAACAAGGTTTGTGGCTTGAATCATAAGCTGGCTGAATTCATGCATTTTTTAAAAGTAATATTTCCCTGGCTAGACACATGCCTTGAATCTCCATGAAGTAGATCACATGATGGCCTAATGAAGTATAGTCTAGTCAATCTACTGATAAACTAACATAATAATCCAAAACGGAAAACAGTAGCTTTGCACTGACAGTTCATGTTCAGAAATGGCACTAATAATCACAAAATTTTGCAGATCAGCGGCCTAGGATAAGCCTAATTTCCCAATATCCAACGTTCTAAAACAGAAAGACAAGCCACGATAGCTAAAGAAGATTCCAGGGTATATGAATTATCCCAGGCACATGTACTTGCCAAACTGCCTTTTTGTACAGAAAGTCACTTTAATTGCAACTGCTAAAACTGATGACACAATCACTATTTTGCAATAGAGAGGATAATTCTAATACCTGCCTTAAAATAAGCAAATTGCAATTAAAACCAAAGGACCAATTTCAAAAGCACTCTTGTTCATATGAGATGAACCCAACAAGTCTGTGATTCCCAGTTCCCCCCCTCTGACAATGTTTTATTCTACACACTGTCCTGTCATAAATCACAGTCCATCAACCAAAATGCTTGGCTTCGTGCAACGAAGGTGAAGCCAAATGCATCATGTTCTGCTTTGCAGAGGGGTGTTCAAACTTGGCAATTTTTAAGATTTGTGGACTTCCAAAATCTTAAAAGTTGCCAAGTTTGGAGACCCCCTGACTCAGCATGATATG
This sequence comes from Coluber constrictor foxii, assembly GCA_038048745.1. Classification (NCBI taxonomy): domain Eukaryota; kingdom Metazoa; phylum Chordata; class Lepidosauria; order Squamata; family Colubridae; genus Coluber; species Coluber constrictor. The sequence continues at coordinate 9,118,123 of CM075973.1, forward strand.
TAACTTCAATCGTCATGCCATTTCAAGAACCACATGTAGCGGAACGTAATGGGGATTATGGACATTTTACTCCTTGGAAATTTGTCACCATTTCCTTCTACGCTAAGAAGGAATTTCAGTTAGCCATATTGCAAGGAAAAATTAAACCACTCCGTGGCATTTGACCATCCTTGCTATAATCTAATGAAAGGGGGGGGGGGCGGATATGACATTATCCCTTGAGGCTAGAGATCAATCTCGACCGTTGATCGCCTGAAGGTCATTAGTGAAGCAGTGAGTCCTCACAAGATTAGCCAGCGGTAACTAGAATAGTTTCTATGAGATGTTTACTATCATCAGAAATTAGTGTGTATAGGACCAAGATGAGGGTGTTTATGCAACACGACTTCTGCATCCAGCCTGCTTGCACAGAACAAGGCTTGGATCTGCTAGCAGCAAACTAGGCTCCAATGAGTCATTAAGGCCTATAATAGACAATTGCCTTTTCTCTTCCTTATGGCTCTCCAAGGCAGAACTCAATGCCGTTTCTACCCACCTTATTCACATCTCTAGATTCTCCTATTGGGATGCCTGCCAAAGGCAAATTAACTTCTGGCTTGTTAGTGTGAAGTGATTAGGAAGATGAGCATCCAGTACTTGGAAATACTAAGAGTTGCCCAACACAATCAGAAAAAGCTTGCAACAGTAGATACAACGGACGGCAGGTAGTCCTTGCCTTGATTTACAACAGTTCGTTTAGTGACTGTTCAAAGTTACAATGGCACTCAAGTGACTTATGACCATTTTTCACACTTACAACTGTTGCAGGTCAAAATGTGGATGCTTGACAACTGGCTCGTATTTATGCCATCTGCAGTGCCCCAGGATCACCTTTTGCGACCTCCTAACAAGCAAATTCAATGGGGAGGAGCCAGATTCACTTAACAACCGTGTTGCTAACTTAACCGCAGTATAAAAAAGGGCAAAATTCACTCAACAACTAACCTGCTTAACAGAAATTTTTGGCTCAATTGGGGTCGTAAGTCATGGACTAGCTATACTCCATTGTGCATTGCATCATATGGATATAACTATCTCCTTAGATAGAGTCCACCTTCCGCTACAGTAAAAAAATTAAAAAAGTATTTAGTATTTCTACACCGGGGATTTTCTGAGGATGGAGGGGCAGCACCAGAGCCTGAGTAGTAGACAGATGTTCTAGTCTTTAGAGACGGCATCAGTGTGTGAATAGCCTGTCTGTTCCCTTGGGGCAGGGCCAGTGGTTTCAGATCAAGGATGCAAGCTGCTGCTATCAACTCATTAATGATAATCTATAAACTGCAAAAGTCAACCTGATGTTTTACTGCTTTGCAAATTATTTCCGTTAACTATTAAGTCGCATGAAAAAGGAAAAGGGCTTAAGGAAGTTACATGGCATAAATAGACCTGGAAGCTTAAAGCTTGCTCTTTTTTTACTCTTGCTCACTTCTTTTTTCAATTGCTACAAGGAAATCAATTAAGCTGGTTGGAACAGCAGTGACAAACACAAAAGACTACATGGTTTCAATGAGGGCAGCTCAAGTTTTCATTTCCATCCAGTCACAATGCCTCAGTCAGGATGCCTCAGGCTAGCTACTCTCACAACTAATTTATCCTCACAACACCCCTACAGAGGAAAGAGAAGTTAAAAAAAATGATATTCAAAGATGATTCGAATGCATGTTAAGCTTTGCAGGGAAACATTCTCCAGAGAAGTTATCAATTGAATTTTATCGAAAATATAACCAAAAAAGCAAAGTGACAAATCAGGCACAATTTGTATAGTACCTTCAGAATGAAAATGAAAGTTCAATTAAATCTCAGGGCAAATATATTTCAGATGACTGTCATGTTTGTAAATATAACTATTTGTTTTAAGGGAGCTGTTTGAATTGTGCATTAACAATACTGACAAAACTGGCATAATGTGGTTTGAGCTTAGCATAGTACCATATATCAACCCAGCCAATTCTAGTTTGAATAAAGCCCAAGGTTAAACTGGCTTAGCAGGATAGGTGAAGACATCCACTGGGAGATTTATTTATCTGAAGCAATAATGTAAAATCATGTCCACCAATCCCAAGTGTTATAACACAGCACACGATTGTAATATTATCCCAACCCATCTGGAGGATGACAAGACCAGAAAGGCTTATTTTAGTCAGGCTTCAAGGAAATTTACAGGTTGTGCACCAACAGTTGTAATATTCCCATCATCCTAAAAGGATATGGGTCGAAGATGTGTCTCCATGTCTTATTCTGGATGAGCCCCCGTTCTGTATAGCAAAGTAAGCATAAAAGATAGAACTGAGGCTGCAACAGTAAGGCCACTATTTTCATTTTATCAGCCGCTTAGGACTCTTATTTCATCAAGAAGTCACAAAAATTAAGACTGAATTTCATAGTAGTATTCTTCCAATATCTGCAAGCTTCAGTCACAGGCAATTCTTGCATAGTGGGATAGCTCTCACAAGCCTGGCGGCCAACTTCGGGCTATCTCCGTTCTGAGAAGCCAGCCTCCAGCAGATAAGCTCACAATGAATGAAGGAGATACTGCTAGGAAAAACCCTCCTCTTTGCAGCTCTCCTCAATTTGGAAACCCGTTTTCTCAGCCCCATTGAAATCTCTCAGTCTTCCTAAGAACCCAGAGAGCTGCACAGGACAGTAATGCTTGAGAGGTCAAGGGTGCATTGCAAGCTTAGCTGAATTCACAGATGTGAGGAAGCAGCAGAGGTTTCTAAACCACTTCTCCCCACCCCCCCTCCAGTCACATGGCCGGTCAGGGTTCCTCCATCAGCTGGTGTTATGACATCATCCCCATTTCTTCCCCCCCCTCTTCCCATCGCCTTTTCCCAAAGCAGCCTATCTCCTTTTCTTCCATCTCCCCCTTTCCCAGTCAAATTTCCCAGATCAGCCAACCAGACCAGAAAGATCAAAGGACCCCTTCCTCAAAATACCTCTTCCCTCCCCCCATCCCTCCCAGAAGGCAGGAAGGTTGGTGTGCAACAGAAGCAGCAGGCAAGGCTGGTTTGGCTCCAGCCAGACTGGGGTTCCACCCTTCACCTGAGCAGAAACATCTCTGCAGCCAACTTGAGGCCAGCCAGCTGCTTAAATCTTTTTTTTGGGGGGAGGGGGGGAGGAAGAGAAACAGAGAGAGAAGCTGGAGCAAAAGACAAGATCCCTTCCTCTTTTTTTTTTTACACTGGAGAAAAAAAACAGGCAGATGTCACATGGTGGCACTGGAGGGGGGAGGAAAGCTTTTTTTAAAAAAAAAAAAAAGAGATCAAATGTTAAAGGGCACCCACCTTCCAAAAGCCCCAAGGCACCCAAATTCCCCTGGGGTGTTTGTGTGTGTGTGTGGGGGGGGAAACCTGTCTGTCCTTTCTCCTCCAGGAAAGGATCTTCTGCAGGAAAGGGCGGGGGCTTCCAAAACCAGGGTGGGTGGTGGGTGGGAGAGGAATCTACTGGATCCTTCAAAACAGGGTGGGGCTTCCCAAGCAGGAGAGACAGAGAAAGAGAGAGAGAGGGAGAGTGAGAAAAGAGAGAGAAGAGAGAGAGGAGAGAAGAAAGAGAGGATACAGAAGAGAGAGAGAAAGGGAGAGAGAAGAGAAAGAGAGAGGAGAGAGAAACAGGGAGAAAGGAGAGAGAGAGAGAGAGAGAGAGAGAGAGAGAGAGAGAGAGAGAGAGAGAGAGAGAGGGAGAGAGAAGACGACATCGCCCAAAATGCCACTTTTGCCCTTCCCCACTGCGCCAACCTGGAATGGCGGGGGTGGCATTTCCCTGACAATGGCACAAAACGTCTCTTCTTTTTTGGGGGTGGAGTGGGGGGGGGGGGAGAAAGAGGGAAGCAAGGATTTAAAAAAAAAATCAAAGCAGCCTTGCCCGGAGGGGATCCAGGGCCGCCTGTACTCCAGTTCCCATCACCCCCAGCCTGGCAAGCTGCCACCCACCCACTGAGGAAAAAAAAAGGGAGGGAGGGGGGGGGCTCCTCTTACAACCCAGCCGTCTCCTGTCGCCCCTCCCTCCGGTTTTTTTCCCCCCTTTAAAAAAGAGCGATAGCTCCCTTTCCCCCCCCCCTCCCTTATTTGGAGACCCTCCCCAATTCAAAGAAATGGAAGCCCCCCCCCGCCCCCCACCATCCCCTTTATAGAGCCCGGCGGGTCGTGTGAGGGCAAAAGCCTGGAGATGGAGGGGCGCCACGACCCCCATGGCAACAGCCCCCCCCTCACCCACCCACCCCAACCGGTGGTCCCCCCTCCCTCACACCCCTCCGCGGTGCTCCCGGGGGGGGGAGAGAGGACGGGCCGCCTCACCGCTGAAGATCATGGCGGCCGAGGCGCCCATGACGGCGAAGAAGGGGGAGTACTCTGGTCCGGCCGGAGCAGCGACCATGGTGGTGCCGGCTGAGGGGCGAGGAAGAGGACGACGGTGCTTCTTGCTGCTGCTGCTGCTGAGGCGGCGGCGGCGCCGTCAGGGAACCCGTGAGGGGAATGAGTGAGGGAGGGGGGGGTGTCGCTGCGACGGCTTCTTCTTCTCCTTCGGCTTCTCTTCCCTCCCTCGCTGAGCCGCCTGGGAGAACGAGGCAAAGATGGCGGGGCGGCGTCAGCGGCCTGGGCGGCGGGTATCGACACACGACGGCGGTCTTTGGCGTGGACGGTTCTCCGCTGCGCCCGCCGCGGCTGCCTCTAAATACCCAGCCGCCGCAGAACAAAATGGCGGAGGAGCTCTGCGTCACGTGCCGCGCCGCTGGCTCCGCCCCTCTACCTCCTCCTCCTCCTCCTTATACTGTTTTTTTTTTTTCTTTCTCTTCCACTTCTCGGCTGGTGGCTGCTGTTTGGGGGGTTTTTTTTAAACATAGGATATACCAAAATGAGACGGGGGGGGAAATGAAGAAGACGTCATTGGGAAACGGGGGGATAGCGGCCCTGAAAGCTCAGGCGGAGGTTTTTCTACACTTATATTATATCATCTAAAGGGGGAAAAAAAGGGATTTTATTGGGCTGTCGGCCGAATCGATACGCGGGCGCTACTTCGTTTTCTTAGGCACCCCTTCGCTGCGACGTCGGTGGTTTCGCCCCCTCAAGGCTCGTCGGATCTAAGGGCTCAATTTTTTTTTCCTGATGAGCGTGATTCAGCGCTGATTAGCATACGGGGCGGGGCCGCTGAGAGAAGGGGCGGTCCTCTTGTTCTGGTTTTTGCAAAGCTGGCTGGATAATCCGGATACATCAATCGAGATTTAATCGGCCGTACATCGAGATTAGCATGTATAGGATTCATTCCTCTTGGAGCCAACTACAGGAGGAAGATTCTGCAAGCAGGATTCCTGGCATCCTTGTTACTTTCCAGATGTTATTGGGGCTGCAGTTCCCAGAAACCCTCCAGCCCGAACATCTGGATTAGGAAAAGACTGATTTAAAAAGTTAAACCCATTTACTGTGTCAGGAGCCCAGGGTGGGGCTTTGCTTCATTATATTTCCAAATAATGCAAAAAAAAATGGGAGGCCCTAAAATACTTTCAGACAGAAAACAGGACAGTCTTTAAATAAATTTGTTGTTGTTGTTAATTGCAAAGTCTTGTCCGACCCATCGTGACCCCATGGACAATGTTCCTCCAGGTCTTCCTGTCCTCTACCATCCTCTGGAGTCCATTTAAACTCATGCCGACTGCTTCAGTGACTCCATCCAGCCACCTCGTTCTCTGCCATCCCTTTCTTCTTTTGCCCTCAGTCATTCCCAGCATTAGGCTCTTCTCCAGTGAGTCCTTCCTTCTCATTAGGTGGCCAAAGTATTTGAGTTTCATCTTCAGGATCTGGCCTTCTAAGGAGCAGTCAGGGTTGATCTCCTCTAGGACTGACCGGTTGGATCGCCTTGCAGTCCAAGGGACTCGCAGGAATCTTCTCCAGCACCAGAGTTCAAAAGCCTCAACTCTTTGGCACTCAGCCTTTCTTATGGTCCAACTTTCACAACCATCCATTGCAAACTGGGAAAACCATCGCCTTGACTATACGCACTTTTGTTGGCAGGGTGATGTCTCAGCTTTTTAGTATGCGGTCTAGCTTTGCCGTGGCTTTCCTCCCCATTAATTTCTTGGCTGCAGTCCCCATGTGCGGTGATCTTGGACCCGAGGAAAATAAAATCTGTCACTCCCTCCATTTCTTCCCCCATTTAAATTTCCCCATTTAAATAAATAGAGCATGTCAAGGAATAGAAGGTCCTTGATTTGCAACCGTTTAATGATGGTTTGAATTTATCATGACCTTGGAAAAAGTGACTTGTGACTCATTCTTCAAGTTAGGACCGTTGCACCACCCTACTACGGTCACATGTCGCAATTCAGCTGCTTGCAACCAAATTGCATTTTGCAGTATATTTTATAGCTGTATATATGCAGCACCAAATTGGTGCTGTATATTTTTAAAGTTTGCTAGGACATTACAGTTACTAACTAAACCATTTCTTATAGCAATGGCATTCGGTTTTCAGCCTGCTTGGGATTTACATTGTACAGTCAAAATCTGTGCAAAGGAAGATACAGGTAGCTAGCCAGAAGCAGCTTGATGGAGCTTGATGCAGTTTCAAAGCCTATTAAACCTGGACATGTGTAAATAAAAACAGGTTTAGAAAATAACACCAGAAGCATGTTTTCTATTCCTATGTGGTAGGTTACGATATAGGGAGAGTATTGACCGAACGTGCAAGTTATATTTCAAAAAATAAATGTCTGAAATTGCATGGGTAAATCAGCATGAGGATTGCAAATATCTAGATCAGAGATGGGTTTCAGCAGGTTCTGACCAGTTCTGGAGAATCGGTAGGGGAAATTTTGAGTAGTTCGGAGAACCAGTAAATACCATCTCTCATTGGCCCCGCTTCCATCTATTTTCTGCCTCCCTATCCCAGCTGATTGGGAGGAAATGGGGATTTTGCACTAACCTTCCCGTGGAGTGGGGTGGGAATGGGGATTTTGCAGTATCCTTCCCCTGCCATGCCCACCAAGCCACACCCACCAAGCCACACCCACAGAACCAGTACTAAAAAATTTTGAAACCCACCACTGATCCAGATGATCAATAAATAATAGCAAAAAATTGAATTTGGAATCCTTGCTGATACCTGATGGTTTGCCAAATTTTGGTTCCTCAAATATGATAGTGATTGATTGTTTCAGAACTGTGCCACTTCCAAGTCTGTACCAGTGTATCAACCTCAGCGACTTGAAGAAGGGCAGACTTCAACTCCCAGAATTCCCCAGCCAACATACTGGGGGGATTGAGGTTGACATTTCTGAAAAGCGCGATGGCCAGGGAATTCTGGGAACTGAAGTCCATAAATGTTAAAACAACCTGGATAGGGAAGTCTAGGAATTGCAGTCCATGCCTCTTATACGGGGCTGAGCAATTCATTTTCTCCCGGGGATCACATCAGCAACTGGAATTATTGTGAAGGGCTGAATCAGTAGTGCTGTAAAGTTGCATAGGCATGAACACATGTACATACTGTATTTTTCAGAGTATAAAAAGCACCTTTCCCCCCCCCCTAAAAGGGGGTGAAAATTTAGGTGCGTCTTATACACCAATATAGGTCCGCCCACCTACTGGCCCCCACCCTTTGGCCTCTGCCTCGCAGACGTTACCTCCTTGCAAGCAAACAGCAAGAAAAAAACAGCTCCTTTCAGCTTCAGCACAGCCTAATTAGCACAAATTGATTGAATCAGCCTCCCGATTCTCAGCTGTGTTGCTCTCAGCTGTGTTGCGCAGGCCTCTGCTGCTTGCTGCAGGGAGGTAAATTGCTGGGAGCAGATTTTTTTTTTCCCCTTGTGCTAATCAAGCTATGCTGAAAACGAAAATGAAAGTAAAACAGGCTGTTTGCTGCAAGGGGGCAAAATTGTTGGGAGGCGGAGGCAGATGTCTTTTTTTTGTTTTCCTCACCAAAAATGGTAGGTGCATCGTATAGTCTGGTGCATCTTATATTCTGAAAAATACAATAGATAATTTTTTTTTAAAAAAAAGTCACTTTTAAAATAAAAGCAATCCTTGCATGCTGGACAGCGACAGCCAAAGGATCGGCTCAAGGACTGTAAAATGTCCAACCTTGGCAACTTTAAGAGGTCTGGACTTCAAACTCCCAGAATTCCCCAGCCAGCATGCTTTTATAGCATGCTGGCTGGGGGATTCTGGGAACAGAAGTCTACACAAGTTACAGCCTGCTAGCTGGGGAATTCTGGGAGTTTGAAGTCCAGACCTCTTAAAGTTGCCAAGGTTGAGAAACACTAAAACCACACTGTTGCATTGATATTTGCATTGAAAGGATACCAGCAACAAGGTTACAGTCATGCAGTCATAAATGGGAGAAGATGGGTGATAGGAACGATGAGAAGATTAATAGTAATGCGGACTTAGTGAATAGTTTGACAGTGTTGAGGGAATGATTTGTTTATCAGAGTGACGGTGTTTGGGAATAAACTGTCCTTGTGTCTAGTTGTTCTGGTGTGCAGTGCTCTATAGCCTCATTTTGAGGGTAGGAGTTGAAACAATTTATGTCCAGGATGCGAGGGGTCTGTAGATATTTTCACAGCCCTCTTTTTGACTCGTGCAGTAGACAGGTCCTCAATGGAAGGCAGGTTGGTAGCCATTGTTTTTTCTGCAGTTCTCATTATCCTCTGAAGTCTGTGTCCGTCTTGTTGGGTTGCAGAACCCAACCAGACAGTTATAGAGGTGCAGATGACAGACTCAATAATTCTACTACTAGAATTAGAATTCAACTAGAAGGTAGAATCCAACTATCAGGATTTTCTTTAGTAGACTGTGAATTTCTTTTGATATTCAAATGCTCATGACTCCTTAGTCATATCCCTGGTGGTTCTGGGCAAAGAGCTTGACAATGTCTAAGAGATATTCAAGTATACTATCTTGATCAACTTTGGAGGCTTATCTCTTTAAAACAAAGAAACAAATGAATGGATTAGAGCAAAGTTTCCTGATCTAGTCTCCTTCAAATGCAGGGGAAAATCCAGTGCAGTGTTTCTACAGTTGGCTTTAAAAAAAACCCCAGATATGGACGTGAGAGCAATCTGAAATGGGGACAAATCTGATGTAATACTAAAACATCTGGAATTGCCATATGTTTCTGTGTACAATTTAAAAGTATGTTAAAAAATGGAGATAGTTTTCTATTAATATTACATGGATCCCTTCTTTCCTCATTTCCACTTCATTATCATCACTAGGGTTTCATTTCATTTTTGTTTTTACCTGATATTCACTATATTATGGTTCATCGCACGGCCAGCCAGATGTTCAGATTAGATTTGGCGTTTTTCTTATTTTGATGGTTGGTTGCACAGTCAGCCAGATATTAAGACTGGATTTCGTATTTTTGTCCACCTACTCGAGTCCTTCCCAAGGACCTGGGATAGGCAGATGTGGCTGTTTGATGGCGTTCAAGATAATTGTTGCAACATATGAGCTGTTCCAAGTCCAGATGCCTTTTTCTTTGCAATTGACGGGCAGTGATTTTTGTCAACAATTATTATTTTCTCCTTGGTTCATTATATTTGTCGTTATATTTGATCAGCGCTGCCAGGTTGCCCGAAGTTTTTGTTAGTGCATAGCAAATGGTAGAAGGCAGGGGTGAAATCCAGCAGGTTCTGACAGATTCTGGAGAACCGGTAGTGGAAATTTTGAGTAGTTCGGAGAACCGGCTAATACCACCTCTGGCTGGCCCCAAAATGGGGTGGGAATGGAGATATGGCAATATCCTTCCCCCAAGAGTGGAGAGGGAATGGGGATTTTGCAATATCCTTCCACCAAGAGTGGAGAGGGAATGAGGATTTTGCAATATCCTTCCACCAAGAGTGGAGAGGGAATGGGGATTTTGCAATATCCTTCCTCCAGGAGTGGAGAGGGAATGGGGATTTTGCAATATCCTTCTCCTGGGTGGGAATGGAGATTTTGCAGTATCCTTACCCTGGAGTGGGTTGGGAATGGGGATTTTGCAGTATCCTTCCGCTGGAGTGGGACGGGAATGGAGATTTTGCAATATCCTTTCCCCAGGAGTGGGGAGGGAATGGAGATTTTGCAATATCCTTCCCCCAGGAGTGGGGAGGGAATGGAGATCTTGCAGTATCCTTCCCCTGCCATGTACACCAAGCCACGCCCACCAAGCCACACCATGCCCACCAAGCCATGCCCACAGAACCGGTAGTAAAAGAAATTGGATTTCACCACTGGTAGAAGGGTCAATTCAAACCTCTTTCTGGAATTCCAGCACAATTCAGTTGCTGCTGTTGATGCATTGAAGGGGGAGGGAAGAGAAGGAAGTACTTGGATAACAATTTTGTGAAAAGAGCTGTGCAGTGCCACACTTTTTTTTTTTTTTGCATGTCGCATTTGTCGGCTCGGATTTCTCGGCAGCAAACGGACGGCCCAGCTCATCTTTCTGGCGGCTTCTTCATTCTGCTACCCAAAGATTTGGTGTTTCTGAGATCACATGATTGTTCCTCGAATAAACTCAAAATATTGCTTAATGCATTGTAAGCCGCCCTGAGTCTCTGGAGAAGGGCAGCATATAAATCAAACTACTGTATTTTCCTGCGTATAAGACTACTTTCTAACACACAAAAATCTTCTCAAAAGTCAGGGGTCGTCTTATACGCCGGGTCTCATTCTCCTGTAACCAGGCAGACCAGCCCATAAGGCTCTGACGAGTCTTAAATGGCTCTGAGGAGGGTCGTCTTATACGCCCAGTCGTCTTATACGCCGGAAAATACAGTGATAAAAAAGTAAATAAGTAAATAAGGGCCAGCAGGCTTCCCCCTTTATAAATTCCCTCCCTATAATTTGGGCCTTGGCCTTTCTGCAAATCTTCCTTTTCCCTTATTTAGTCTTAAACTTGGAGTCCTAGTAGACACTTAAATAGGAGCCAGCCGTGTGCTGCAGTTGCCAAAAAAGCCAACACAGTCCTAGGCTGCATCAACGGAGGGATAGAATCAAGATCACGGGAAGTTTTAACACCGTTTTATAAGGCCTTGGTAAGGCCACACTTGGAATGACGCATCCAGTTTTGGTCGCCACGATATAAAAAAGATGTTGAGCTGAGAGATCATGAGTGGGCCAAAGTCAATTTTCATGGGTGAGGCTGGACTTGGATCTGGATATCTCCAGTCTTTCCCCAACCTCTGAACCTCTACATCACACTGGTTGTCCAGCAGCAACCCTGGATCAGTGTGTTTGTTGGAGCTTCTTAAGTGAAGTGAGGAACAAACAACATCAACGTTTACAGTAGAAACATTGCATAGCACATTCCAAAGAAGTTGACCTGATAGCTCCGGGCAACCAGGATTCATCCAGGAGATCACTGTGGCACAAGGCACAGACTGTATTCTTCCATCCGGGCTGGATAGAGTTGATAGGGTAAACACTGGACATACCCATCCATTCACAGCAATGGATAATAGCTGGAGCTGTAGAAATTCCTGCCTTCTACACTGAATTCTCCATACAGTTATTCTTTCGACATATGACTACAATTAGGACCACAATTTCCAGGGCTAAGTGATCCCCTTTTGCAACCTTTTTTAAAAAAAAATTGATTTATATGCTGCCCTTCTCCGGAGACTCAGGGCGGCTTACAATGCGTTAAGCAATAGCCTTCATACTTTTGTATATTTATACAAAGTCATCTTATTGCCCCCACAATCTGGGTCCTCATTTGACCTACCTTAGAAAGGATGGAAGGCTGAGTCAACCTTGAGCCTGGTGAGATTCGAACTTACAGTCATTGCAGACTGCTGGTGTTAAATCACAATGCTTTTGTCTGCTGAGCCACCAGGTCCTATTTATTAGTTTGATTTATATGCTGCCCTTCTCCGGAGACTCAGGGCGGCTTACAATGCGTTAAGCAATAGCCTTCATACTTTTGTATATTTATACAAAGTCAGCTTATTGCCCCCACAAACTGGGTCCTCAATTGACCCACCTTAGAAAGGTTGGAAGGCTGAGTCAACCTTGAGCCTGGGGAGATTTGAACTAACAGTAATTGCAGGCAGCTGAATGTTAATAACAGGCTATTAGTCTGCTGCGCCACCAGGCTCTTAACCAAGCCAAGTCAGTCAGGGAAGCCACTTCATGACGGTGGCAAAAAAGGTCGTAAAATGGGGCAAATCTCACTGAACAAATGCCTCGCTTAGCAAAAGGTCGGCGGTTCGGTGGTTCGAATCCCTAGTGCCACGTAACGGAGTGAGCTCCCGTTGCTTGTCCCAGCTTCTGCCAACCTAGCAACTCGAAAGCAGGTAAAAAATGCAAGTAGAAAAATAGGGACCACCTTTGATGGAAAGGGAACAGCATCCTGTGAGCCTTTGGCGTTGAGTCATGCCGGCCACATGACCACAGAGACGTCTTCAGACAGCGCTGGCTCTTCGGCTTTGAAACAGAGATAAGCACCGCCCCCTAGAGTCGGGAACGACTAGCACATATGTGTGAGGGGAACCTTTACCTTTACCTTAACCACAGAAAAGAAAACACCGGGAGCCAAAAAATCTTTTTGACATCTAAAATGAAGATAGCACCGCATGTATTATTATTATTATTATTTTTAACTTTATGCTATATATAAAAAATCTATAGTGTGTTGCATTTATGAAATCAATAAATTGCTACAGAGAAAACAATTTTTTATTTCTGCATGCAACAAAAGCATTTAGAACTCTGGAAAAAAAAAGATGGGTCAAAATTACCTACGGATGTCACACCTTGGTGGTTGTGACACATATTTTGAATGACAGGGAGCTGCAGCAAAGGGATGAAAGAGCCCCATTTGACTCCAGAGCCACGGGTTGCAGACCCCTGTCCTAAACTGAAGACTACCTGCATTTCACCAGAGTCTATTTGGTTTTCTGGATTTCTCAATTTTTTTGGGTCTCTCCAAAAGACCAGGGCAGAGAGATGAGGGAAGGGCAAGCTAAATTAAACCCAGTGAGATCGGCGTGAGCAAAACCAGTGAGGAATCTCTGGAAACCAGCTCCCAACTCTCTTGAGACTCCTGTGCTGGATTGGGAATTAGGACCCCCTCAGGAATGGGCTGCTGGGGATTCACAGGGGTTCGGGAGAACCTCTAGCTAAGATTCTGTGCAGTTCGGAGAACCCCCAAATCCCTCCCTCCCTCCCAGGAGTCTCCACACGATCCGTTTTGGATGCAGTAAGTGCAGGGCGCTCACGGAGGCTCAGGGAGAGCAAAAAACAGGCCTACTGGAAGTTCGGGAAGGCTGGAAATGGGCCTCTGGAGCCTGGGGAGGCCGTTTTCACCCTCCCAGAGGCTCGAGCAAAGCCTCCGGAGCCCAGGGAGGGCAAAAACAACGCCCTCGCGGTGGTACAGGAGGCCAACTAGGCCACGCCCACCCAGCAATCAGACAGAGAACCCCTTGCTAAATTTTTTGAAGCCCATCCCTGAACCCCCTCCCTCGAATCCTAACAAAGGTTTTACAACGGGCATGGAAATAATGGATTTCAGCCTCAGCGGAATAAGAGATACCTGAATATGTCTCTTTTCTAGACTTTGGCTGCGGATAGCTTTAGAATAGCCATAAGCTGTCAGCCGTTGCCATGGTTATTTGCTGATGTGAATCCAGCAGGCACTCTTCCGAATCTCTCAGAGGTGAGTGTCTACCTGTTGATTATTTAATAACCGCTTAAAGGTGGCAAATACATTTAATAAAAAATAAAGTAAAATCAGGCGCGATTCATTTAACAATCACCTTGCTTAGCAACAGAAATTCTGGTTCCCACTGTGGTCGTACGTTGAGGACTATCTGGCTCCTTTTTGACGTCAAATTCAAAAGACGATGGTGGCCTGGGTTAAAACTGAAGTAGTATTATAACCCAGGAACACTCTCGGATATTCATGGCTCTTCTAAATCATGTCAGATTTACTTTTCTCCACACTAAGAATGACACTTGTCCATTCTCAACTCAAAGATTTAACCTCAAAAAACACTATAGATCCTTGATGGCAAACTTATGCCACGTGTGCCAGAGATGGGGGCTGTTTTGGGGGCTGTTTTCAGGCTGAAAACGGCCTGAAAAACGGCATGAAAACAGCCCCCAAAATGGCCAAATAATAGGCGTGCATGCCCTGGCCAGCTGGTCTTCAGTTTTCTGGTGCCTGCAAAGACCAGATGGTCAGTATGCATGTGTGTCCTAGAAACCCAAAGATCAGCTGACTGGCGCGCGCATACACACCATCCAGCTTGTCTTCAGGTTTCCGGGTTTCCGGGTTTCCTGTGCTCCAGCATCAAGAGTGAAATGCTCCCGGTTCGGACCAGATTGCCCGATCCGGTAGCAATGGCAGCAAGTGGTTCGGAGAACTGATAGCAAAAATCGCCCCCACCCCCATGCCCAAGTGAGCCACACGATCATCAGAGGCTTTTTTTTTAACTTTTAAAAGCATTTATTCTACAACCTCTTTCAACGAAAAAATGCTTTTAAAAGTTAAAAAAAAAAAAGAACGCCTCTGATGATCGCGCGGCTCAGCTGGGATCCTCAGAGGCTTTTCAAAGCATTTTTCTTTCTGCGACCTCTTGGCCAAAGAGGTGCTTTGAAAAGTCTCTGACGATCCCAGCTGAGTTGCCTGATCGGCAGAGGCTTTTAAAAGAAAAAAAAAATAGAAAAAATGCTTTGAAAAGTTAAAAAAAAAAAAGTTGGCCATGCCCACCCAGTCACGTTATCCCCACCACCACCACCAAGCCACGCCCACAGAACCGGTAGTAACAAATTTTACATTTCACCCCTGTCCGGCGTGCATGCATAAATGTGCATTCCGGTTTGGGCATTCGGTGCCGAAAAGATTGGCCATCACTGCTATAGATCAGCCAAGATTCTGTTGAAACTCTGTTCGTACATGCAAGTCTCGAAGAGGAAACGCTGGGTGAAAATTTCGACACAGAATCCCGCTAAGGAAACCGAAAGGCAAAAGCTTCTTGCATTCTGTAGAGTTTATGGTTTACATTTTTCTGACCTTCAAAAAAAGGCCTTTTGAAAGCTCCTGAGATTGCTCCCACCAAAGCCTACAATGTGGAAAGTCGTTAAGCCGAGTTTGCCATACAGATAGTCTTCGAATTATGACCCCCAGTTGAACCCCACGTTTCGGTTGCTGAGCGAGACAGCTGTTAAGTGAGTTTTGCCTCATTTTACGACTTTTCTTGCCACCGTTGTTAAGTGAATCATTGCAGTGAAGGAGAAGCGAAGCTGGCTTCCCATTGGAAGGCCGCAAAAGGTGATCACGTGACTCCAGGACACTGCGACCGTCATAAATATGACTCGTTCGCCAAGCCTCCAGATTTTGATCATGTGACCACGGAGATGCTCCAACAGTCGTAAGTGTGAAAAACGGTCATAAGTCACTTTTTTCCAGTGCCGTTGCAACTTTGAACGGTCACTAAATGAACTGCTGTAAAAGTCAAGGACTACTTCTGCATTCTGCCCTTCCGACCTGCCTTCTTTTTGCAACATTCAAGGAGAAGTTGGTTTCCCGCTAAGATCAGGATTCATGTATAATAGAATAAAAGAGTTGGAAGGGACCTTGGAGGTCTTCTAGTCCAACCCCCTGCTTAGGCAGGAAACCCTACAGCACTTCAGACAAATGGTTATCCAATCTCTTCTTAAAAACTTCCAGGGTTGGAGCATTCACAACTTCTGGAGGCAAGTTGTTCCACTGATTAATTGTTCTAACTGTCAGGAAATTCCTCCTTAGTTCTAAGTTGCTTCTCTCCTTGATGAGTTTCCACCCATTGCTTCTTCTCCTGCCCTCAGGTGCTTTGGAGAATAGCTAGATCCCTCTTCTTTGTGGCAACCCCTGAAATATCAGACAGTGGTGGGTTTCAAATTTTTTTACTACCAGTTCTGTGAGTGTGGCTTGGTGGGTGTGGCATGGCTTGATGGGCGTGGCTTGGTGGGCATGGCAGGGGAAGGATACTGTAAAATCTCCATTCCCTCCCCAATCCAGGGAAAAGATACTGCAAAATCCCCATTTCCTCCCCACTCCAGGGGAAGGATGCTGCAAAATCCCCTTTTTTTCCCGATCAGCTGGGACTCAGGAGGCAGAGAATCGATGGGGATGGGGCCAGTCAAAATTTTTACTACCGGTTCTCCAAACTACTCAAAATTTCCGCTACTGGTTCTCCAGAACTGGTCAGAACCTGCTGAAACCCACCTCTGATATCGGAACACTGTTATCATGTCACCCCTAAATCAATGGTAGATTTCTTATTATGATCCTCCTCCTCCCAACCCCCCAAAAATCCTCTTTAAAACTTTGGCACATCTGCGTTCCACTTTTCTGCTCTGAACGAAACCTTATGATAATTCAGATTGGAGCTGAAAGGAACCCTGGAGGTCTTCTAGTCCAACCCACTGCTTAAACAGGAGACCCTACCATTTCAGGCAAGTGGCTGTCCAGTCTCTTCTTAAAAACCTTCAGTGATGGTTTTTGCCACAATGTCTGATGGAGGACCCACAATGTCTAAAGTTCCACTGATTAATTGTTCTCACTGTCAGGAAGCTTCTCCTTAATTAGAGGTTGCTTCTCTCCTTGATTAGTTTCCATCGATTGTTTCTTGTCTTGCCTTCTGGTGCTTTGGGAAATAATTTGACACACCCCCCTCCACTTTGTGGCAACATCTCAAATACTGGAATATTCCTGTCTTGTCCCCTCCCTAGTCCTTCTTTTATCTAGACTAGCCAAACCCAGATCCTGCAACCGTTCTTCATGTGTTTTTCATCCCCAGGCCTTTATTCATTTTTGTTGCTCTTCTCTGCAGTTTTTCCAAAGCCTCAACATTTTTTTTGTAATGTGGTGACCAAATATGGATGCAGTATTCTAGGTGGAATGTGATCGAATAGACTAGACTAGACTAGACTAGACTAGACTAGACTAGACTAGACTAGGAATAGAATAGAATAGAATAGAATAGAATAGAATAGAATAGAATAGAATAGAATAGAATAGAATAGAACAAGAACAAGAACAAGAACAAGAACAAGAACAAGAGTAGAGTAGAGTAGAGTAGAGTAGAGTAGAATAAGAATAGAGTAGAGTAGAGTAGAGTAGAGTAGAGTAGAGTAGAGTAGAGTAGAGTAGAGTAGAGTAGAGTAGAGTAGAACAGAACAGACCAGACCAGACCAGACCAGACTAGAATATAATAAGAATAGAATAGAATAGAATAGAATAGAATAGAATTCTTTATTGGCCAAGTGTGATTGGACACACAAGGAATTGGTCTTGGTGCATAAAAGAAAAGATACATTCATCAAGAATCATAAGGTACAACACTTAATGATGGTCATAGGGAACAAATAAGCAATCGAATCATATTAGGAAACAATATCAATATAAATCATACAAGCAACAAGGTTACAGTCATACAGTCATAAGTGGGAGGAGATGGGTGATAGGAAGGATGAGAAGATTAATACTAATGCAGATTTAGTAAATAGTTTGATACAGAGGTGGGTTTCAGCAGGCTCTGACCAGTTCTGGAGAACTGGTAGCGGAAATTTTGAATAGTTTGGAGAACCGGTAGTAAAAATTCTGACTGGTCCCGCCCCCATCTATTCTCTGCTTCCCAAGTCCCAGCTGATCCGGTGGTAATGGGGGTTTTGCCGTAACCTTCCCCCAGGAGTGGGGAGGGAATAGAGATTTTGCAGTATCCTTCCCCTGGAGTGAGGAGGGAATGGGGATTTTGCAGTATCCTTCCCCTGGAGTGAGGAAGGAATGGGGATTTTGCAGTATTCTTCCCCTGGAGTGGGGTAGGAATGGAGATTTTGCAGTATCCTTCCCCTGGAGTGGAATGGGAATGGAGATTTTGTAGTATCCTTCCCCTGCCATGCCCACCAAGTCACGCCCACCAAGCCACACCACGCCCACAGAACCTGTAGTAAAAAAAATTGAATTCCACCACTGGTCATAAGTCACTTTTTTCAGCCCTGTTGTAAATCAAGGATTACCTGGCTGGGCCTTTCACATGCTAAATTTTAACTCCCATATTTTCTATGGGGTTGCTTTTGACTCACAAATGCTCAACGCTGCATGAACCGCTGAGTCTGGAGCGAGAATGCTTCATGGGTGCCTCAAGAGTTCTGTTCTTAATTTCGCATTCATCTCAAATCTGTTGGACATTGTCTTCTTGCCCATAGACATTCGATTGAAGTGTCTGGACAGAAACGAAAAGTAAAATCATCACATTAAATCCAATCCTGATGAAGTTTTATTGGCAACAATTCAGAAGTGGTTTTTTTATTTTTTATTCCATGCTCCTGGAACAGTTGGAATTTTCATGCCGGTTTGTAGATGCATTTGAAAGTTTCATACAGAAGCTAATTCTTATTGTGGTCTTCAGGAGGAGAAATCAAATATATATGGAATTTTTTTTTAAAGACTGTCTCTTGATGGTGTCAGGATCAGGCCTGGGGTTGTTTTGGGTTCCTCTTCATTTGTGGACACGGAAAGCAAATACTCACCCATTGCAAGTAATTTCTGGTTGAATCTGGCTTTGACATATCAGCTATGGTACATCATGCTCTCCTGTTCTGTTTGCTTGGACGATTTTGCTGAGTGGCTTTACTGATAATAGTTCGGCCTGAATCTTGAAATACATCCGGAAAAGAAACTTTTGAAGATGTTGGCAAAATAGTTTGCAGCCAACGTATTTTGTTGGAAAACTAAACTGGTTAGAGGCCCCTTTCAACTAGCTTTTTAAAATTAGTTCCCACTGTGCTTGTCTCGTACTTTATGAAATAATTCAGTTTATTGAGTTGCCCATGCAGTATACAACTCACGGTGACATAATTGCGGTAGAAGCCATAATTACAGGTAGTCCTTAACGTATGATCACAGGTAATCTATTCAGTTTATTACAGCCATAAGCCAGAGACCAGAACAAATAAAAACACCCAGTAAACATACAAATAAAAATTCTAGGAAAATGATGGCTAATCTTTTTGCTATCACATGCCAAAAGTGGGGGGAACGTTGGGAGGTCGCCAATAGGTGTGCCCACACCCATAATTCAATGCGCCTGACCCCTGCGCATGCGCCCCCCCCCCAAGTGATGGCATGGTGGGCCTATTTTTCACCCTCCCCAGGCTCCAGAGGCTTTCTAGGAATTCAATTTTTTTTACTAACAATTCTGTGGGCGTGGCTTGGTGGGCATGGTGTGGCTTGGTGGGCGTGGCAGGGGAAGGATACTGCAAAATCTCCATTTCCACCCAACTCTGGGGCCAGCCAGAGGTGATATTTTGCCAGTTCTCTGAACCAGTCAAAATTTCTGCTACCGGTTCTCCAAACTACTCATAATTTCCGCTACCGGTTCTCCAGAACCTGTCAGAACCTGCTGAATAGCACCTCTGTACCGGTATTAATATTTTGGTGATTGTCTCACCAGTTGTAATCCTGATGGACAATATCTGTTGTGTTGCTGTGTGCAGAGGATAAGATATCCTCTCCTGAAAATGTGATATTCAGCTAAGCTGAATTCATGTTGGGAGTTGTGGGTAAACACAGCTAAGGGGACAATGTCCTCCATGCAGTGGTGGGTTTCATTTACCCTTGCTACCAGTTTGCGCGCGCGACACTTCTGCGTATGCGCAGAGCGTATTTGATGACGTCCGTGTGGGTTGGTGGAGCCTCTACAGACTGTGAAGGTCTCAGCCACCAGGCCAACGTAAGGGTGCAGCAGGGACTGTGACACTCCAGTTTTTCCACAGAACATTTTGCTGAACTGCATGGCATCTAATGCCCAAGATGGCTGCCTTGCTCTGTCTTATGAGACCCCACCCATATTGCCCAGTTTGCTACTGTTGTGTGTTATACTTCTGCATGTTATATTGTGTGTCTCTAGCAATAAAGAGATGTACTGTGGAAACCAATCAGCCAATCTAAATAAACCTAAAACTCCACAAATTATGGGTTATCCATCACTGGAGGTCTTCGAGAAGAGACCGGACAACCACTTGTCTGAAATGGTATAGGGCTGTGATGGTGAACCTATTACACACATGCCACAGATGGCACATGGAGCCATCTCTGTGTTGTGGCTCCGTTGCCTGAGCCTGCGTCATCAGCAGGGGAGGACTCTGAGAGTGAGGGAGAGGAGTTGGCAAGGCCTCCTTCTCCAGGACTCTCCTCTCTGGCAATGCCTCCGGAGGACACCGAAGGGCAGGAAGTAGGCCCAGAGCCAAGCTCGTCCCCGCAGCCACAGGAGGACATTGATGAGGGGAGTGAGTTTTGGTTGGATCCTCGCCAGCGTCGGAGAGACAGGAGAGCCCAGCAGAGGAAAAGGCGTGGTCGTGATTAGCTGGTGGACCACGCCTCCCAGACTATATAAGAGAGGGATTGCAGCCGTATCTTTGTGACGAACAAAACAAAGATTCATGGATCCTGGTTTTGAATCGGCCCTGCGTCTCAGCTTTGGTGGTGTGTATGTGACTGACCTATTAATAAAGACGTTGGCAAGCAGCTGCAGATTGCTGCCAACCTTTGTTATCAGCTTATTTGGTTGCCTGCCAGTTCATTAGACTCTGATTGTCTGAGGGGAGGTTATTTCTGGGAACGGGGCCAGAACACTCTGCAGGCACGCGAGCTGTTCCCTAGGTCAGCTCCACCACACATGTGTGTGCACCGGCCAGCTGATTTTTGGCTGGCCCCGCCCATGTCACCCGTTCCCTCCCAGGAGTCTTCATACAGCCTGTTTTAGATGCCAGGTAAATACAGGGCTGACACGGAGGCTCTGGGAGAGTGAAAAACAGGTCTCCTAGAAGTCTGGAAATGGGGTATTTTCCGCCTCCGGAGGCTTCAGGGAGGCCTGCTAGGCCCAAAACAGGGCGCAGAGGGGTCGCCTGTGCATGTGTGTGTGGAGGGAGCGTGGAGGGAGCGTGCATGCATGCGCAGGGGGGCGGGGCAGTGGTGGGGGTCACGCACACGTGCGTAGCGGGGGCGGGATGCATGGGGGCATGGCATTATGGATGTTGGAACACGCATGCACGCTATTGCGCGCGCACACGAGCTTTTGGCACCCGAGGAAAAAAAGATTAGCCATCACTGGTATAAGGTCTGCTGCTTAAGCAGGAGATTAGACTAGAAGACCTCTAAGGAGCCTTCCAACTCTGGTATTCCGTTATATTTCTTGTTTCCTTTTAGCAGCAGAGCTTCTCCAAGGACCCAACCTTCTCAGAATCTTTCCTTACAAGTAGCCTCTACCGTCTCTAGTCATTCCATGATTCATCACGTGAGGAGTTTCCACAGAGTCTTTTTCCTGCTTGTGGTTTTCACTTCCCCATTTTTTTTTTCCTTCTTTGCCTTTCTGGCAGGGTGTTTCCAAAATAAGCCTGTTGCAATCAAGGGCACAACCACCACCCATTTTGCTAAGGAAGACGTCTTAAAACAACGCCGTTTGAATCCCAAAGCAAGAAGTGAGAGCCTACGTTCCTTTATCTGCTATACCCTGTTTCCCCCAAAATAAGACCTCTCCTGATAATAAGCCCAATAGGGCTTTTGAGCACATGGCAATAAGGATAAGCGCTTATTTCAGGGTTCAAAAAAAAATAAATATATACGACAGGGTCTTATTTTCGGGGAAACACGGTTGATCGATCAATAGATCGATAGGATAGATAGATAATGATAGATGATAGATATATAGACAGACAGACACAGAGATATATTCAGGTATATATACAGGTATATACAGATATATTCATGGGTGGGCTGCTGGGAGTTTGCAGGGGTTCGGGAGAACCTTTAGCTAAGATTCTGTGCAGTTTGGAGAGCCCCCAAATCCCACTCCGGCTGGCCCCACTCACTCTGCCTCACCCCTCCCAGGAGTCCCCACACACTCGTTTTGGATGCAGGGAAGTGCAGGGCGCACTCAGAGGCTTGGGGAGGGCAAAGAAACAGGCCTACTAGAAGTTTGGGAAAGGCCTCCGGAGCCTGGGGAGGCCATATTCGCCCTCCTGGAGGCTCAGTAAAAACCTCCGGGGCCTGAAGAGGGTAAAAACTCACCCCCACCCCTGCCGTGATGCAGGAGGTTGACTAGGCTATGCCCACCATGGCCACACCCACCCAGAAAACGGGCAGAGAACCCCTTGCTAAAATTTTTGAAGCCCACCCCTGGGAATATTAGACAGGTATATTAGACAGAGAGAGAGAGAGAGAGAGAGAGAGAGAGAGGTATAGATTTGAGACTTATACTTCCCTTTCTATTAATATTCCATTCTTTAAGGTGACAACATATGGAGTGTTTTTCTAAATAAAATGAACAGATTCCAATAAAGGCTCAGAAATCTTTGTAACTAGGAGCGACTTAACTATACCTTTTCTGGTTTTCCATCTATCCAAGCTTTTGGAGTGATATGCCCTCAAGTTCTCATATCTGTCGCCTCCATTAGTGTAGGCGTGCTTAAAAATAAGCACAAAGATGATGATTAAGGACCTCCATTATTATCAATTTCAGTTACAAATGTTTTTCCATGAGTCATGTGAATAGTCAAGCTTCTGCATATGCTTAAGCCCCTGAGGTTCCCCCCCTCAAACACAGAAGCAAAACAAGACAGGTGAGAACATTGTATTGTATTGTATTGTATTGATTATATTATATTAATTATATTATATTAATTATATTATACATACTCTAAAATTCAGAATGATGGGACCTTAAAGATCATCTAGCCCCATCTCGGCAAGCTATAGGAGAATCACATCAACCATCCCCAAGATGGTTCTACCTTTTTGCCAAATCTTTAGAGGAATTGCCCTTTAAAAAAAAAAAAAACGGGGGACAATACAAAAAGCTTCTCCAATGTTGTTATTAGAATACTTATTAGAATAACAATGTTTTTATTAGAATACTGCGTTCAGTTTTGGTCACCACATTACAGAAAAGATGTTGAGACTTTGGAAAAAATGTAAAGAAGAGCAACTAAGACGATTAAAAGCCTGGAGACAAAAACATACAAAGAACAGTTGCAGGATTTGGGTTTGGCTAGTCTACAGAAAAGAAGGATGGGAGGGACAGGGGACGGACATGATAGGAATATTCCAGGATTTGAGATGTTGCCCCAAAGAAGAGGGGAGTCCATTTATTTCCCAAAGCACCAGAAGACAGGACAAGAAACGATAGATGGAAACTAATCAAGGAGAAAAGCAACCTCTAATTAAGGAGAAACTTCCTAACAGTGAGGACAATTAACCAGTGGAACAGAAGTTGCCTCCAGAAGTTGTGAGTGCTTCATCCCTGGAGATTTTTAAGAAGAGACTAGTCAGTCACTTATCTGAAATGGTATAGGTTCTCCTGTTTGAGCAAGGGGTTGGACTAGAAGACCTCCAAGATCCTTTCCTGCTCTATTCTGAATTGAGCTGTATTATCACCAGTCCTGTGATGCGCTTGGCAAGTAATTCCTTCTACCTCTCAGCTAGATCGTATATGAAGTGACCACTGACATCTAGAGGACTAAATGGGCAACGACTGTCCTTCCTTTTTAAAGACATGTTTTAAGTATTGTACACTTAAAAACCATCAATTTAACCCTCCCATAATTGCAACCTATGAAACAGCATTGATTGCTAGAGATCCTAGGAATCGAAGCCCTGATGTGAAGGGTATCAGTTTTGGAAAATATTATTGACCATGCAATAATATTTTAGCAAAACAAGTTTGGATTTTTCACATACAGGTAGCGCTCGGCTTACCATCTTTTATTCAGTAACCTGCTCAAAGTTACAATGGCGCTGAAAGAAGGGACTTACGACTGGTCCTCACCCTCAAAACTCCCGTGGCGTCTCCACAGTCACGTGTTCAAAATTTGGGAGCTTGGCTGGCTACCGGAATGCATCTGCAAA
This sequence comes from Coluber constrictor foxii, assembly GCA_038048745.1. Classification (NCBI taxonomy): domain Eukaryota; kingdom Metazoa; phylum Chordata; class Lepidosauria; order Squamata; family Colubridae; genus Coluber; species Coluber constrictor. The sequence goes on from CM075973.1 coordinate 9,142,024, forward strand.
GGGTGCAGAATTCCGAGGTCATCGGACTGCTGTTGGCCAACCTTCCCAACTGGCTTCTGACAAGCAAAGTCCACGGAAGCATCTGGATTTGCTTAACCAGCATGTGATTCATTTAACTGTAGTGATTTGTTTTGCCATCGCATGCCAAAAGCAGGAGGAGCATTGGGTGTGTGTGTGTGTCACACATGCACATGCCCACACCCATAATTCAATGCGTTCCACCCCCCATGCAGGGGCATGTGACCCACCTGTGGTCCCCTCACTTTTTGCACGATAGCACAGTGGGCCCGGTAGGACAGTTTTTCGCCCTCCCCAGGCTCCAGGGTCTTTCTAGGAGCCTGGGGAAGGTGAAAACGGCCTTCCCCACCCCTTTGGAGGCCCTCGAGTTAGGGCAATTCTCACATGCCCACTGATATGGCTCCACATGCCATCCATCACGGACATAGATTATAAACCAGAAATATTCTTGCTAGGCAGAATACCTGAAAAGTATGTTAAAGGGAATCTATATCTAATATTACATGCCTTGACAGCAGTAAGAATTGTTTATGCAGAGTTCTGAAAAAACGAGGAAACACCCACAGAAGATGATGTCATTTAAAAAATTTTTTAGATTGTGCAGAAATGGACAGATTGACGCAAAAAATAAAAGAAAAAGAAGACACAGAATATTTTCGTATATGGGCCTTGTTTTATAAATGGTTGGACAGTAGAGGTTGAAATTAGGAGTGGGAAGAGAACTACTGTTTAAAAATAAATTGATCCAGACAATACGCTGTTCACTAAGAACTTATGTATGTAATGTGAAAATATATAAATAAACTGCTAAGAAAACAACAACGATTACCTTACTTAAACATGGAAATTCTGGTCTCAATTGTGGATGGACTACCTGTGATCAAATATGATTTGAAAGAAACTTTGCAACCCTTTAGGGTTTATCTGAACAGCAACCAATGAAATCCCTCAATTAAATCATGAGCCTCGAGCCAAGCTTCAAAAGAAATCCAGTTATTTATTAGGAGCTTCATGTCGGCACATTCCAAGTGAAGTCAACTCTTACCCCGCTTAATTTATATCCTGGCTCTGACCCTGTTTCCCCTTCCCCCCAAGGTGTGTCATCAGTCACATTCTCCAACGAAGCAATTTCAAGGGTTGTAGAGATCACTCCACTCAGGCCACTGTGGGTAACTGAGGAGATGGCCTTGACAGAGAGATGGCTGGAATGTGCTTTTGTTTTGACTGAAGCGCTCCCTCGCTGCAGCTGCAAGGTTCTTTTTCCCATCCCCACCAGGGATGCTTTGTGAGTTGACAAGATGCTTAGGAATCAAGCCATGAGGTTATAGGAGATCCCCCCCACCGCCCAAATCTCAGGATCTCAGCACCCTTAGGGAACAACCCTGTTTCCCTAAGGAGCAACCTTAGATGCAGAAAAAACTCAACAGCAGGCCCCAAGAATTATGAAGCTGCTTTGAAAAATGAAGTCATATTTATTTATTTATTTATTTTTACAATAAAATCAGTTGGATTTCTGGACAGTCACAGAGTCACACACTTTATACAGACCTAGGCCAGGACAACTGGATGAAAAGGAGATATAAATTAGGAAGTGGGGAAAGGTATGGGGGGGCCAGAAAGTCACAAATGTCTCTGGAGGAAGAAAAAAAAAAGAACCCCACCATCGTAAGTAAAATCTGCACATTCACACAAATTCAGTACACCCATCTTGAAAATCAAGATGCACAGCACCAAAACAAAGATATAGAGAGAGGCAATCACATTACTGAAAAAAATTGCAGGCCTGGAGAAGTCAACCAGTCTTAATTAATGGAGAAATTAGAGAAATGGCTGGTTTATATATCAATCAACCGTTTCAGATCAGATGGTTAACACTGCTTTGGAAATACTGTTTCTCTAAGCACAAATGCAGAGGGATAGTCTAGAGAAGGACCAAGTCATCGCTCTGGACCAAGGCTGGTGGGGATATTTCTGTGCACAATGTATATTGCATTGGACTTCAGTGGCATGAAGCTATCACCTAAAATAAGTAGATTACTGATATGAGGTACCAGGAATGTAAATAGAAAAATATGAGGAGGGCTGAGGGGTCCCTTAATGTCTACAGATCAGTGCATCACTGCAGAATGAAAATTAAGACTCCTGAAAGGTATTTTCCCCACATATTGAAATTACCAGTAAAGTTAACAGTTGAGACAGCAACAACAGACTCACATTTACACACACAAAAAGCAAGGGTTAAATAGATTTAAAGGAAGTAAGTCCCTAAAAATAATCGGTTGGACCTGAAGGTGGCTTGTGCGCTATGCAATAAAATCTCTCCGTCTACTGTAGTTCTGTGAGGATCAGGGAATTCCTAGAAGGGTGTAATACACAGAGGGTGAGAATGAGGGAAAAAACTGAAAGAAGTCAGCATCATAATCCATTGATTATATACAGTCCACTTTGGATGGAAGCTCATATTTATAAGAAACGAAACTTGCTGGTTGAATCAGGGCAGTGGTGAAACTCTCCGCGGTTTGCCACCAGTTTGCTGCCCGCGCATGTACGGTGCGTGCCAAATGCGCTCTCTGTATGCATGCGCAGTGCGGGCCGAATGCATGCTGCACGCGGAAAAAGGAGGCTTAAGAAGTGAGAGGGGGGAAACAGCTGTGCTGTGTGATTTAGATTTCCTGCTTTCTAGCGAATATAAATCGCGTGGCACAGCTGATCGTCGGAAATACCAGCTGGCCTGAACTGGTAGCTTTTTTTTCCCTACTGGTTTGCCTGAATTGATAGCTTTTTCTTACTACTGTTTCGCCCGAACCCGTGTGAACCGGACCAGTTTCGCCCGAACCGGTACGAACAGGACCGGTTTCGCCCGAACCGGTGCGAACTGATAGCATTTCACCCCTGAATCAGTGGCTCATCCACATCTGTCAAGATCTGAAAAAAACAAAACACAACACACTTGAATGTCACAAGTGATGGCAATGCTGATAGAGTTATGGATCAATCGAGGGGGGATGTTAAAATCCCTCCTTCCCACCAAAAATATCAGGGTGTGCGTCGAACTCAACACAGCAGAAAGAGGCTAATCATTTAGACTTCACGGAATCACGTACAAAAACACGGTGACTAAACAACTAGGCCCCAGATTTAGCCGAGATCTTCCAATTTTTAGCTTTTGACAAAGTACAAAGCAGCTTAATTTTTGAGGGGCTTCAAAGGATAGCTTGGTTCCTGGGAAATGGAAACTTGAGAAATACTTCGTGGGCTAGTCGATGTTGAAGGAGGGCAACCTTCTCAGCTGTTCATAGTGTCCTTGAACCCCCAAACTTCCATGATAGCTATCTGGAAATTTTCGGAGCACAACGGTTGATTGTTGAAAGTGTTGCAATGACCCGTCCTTCCGTGATTCAAGTCTGTGTCAAGATAGAGGGCTTGGCCATCGCCACCACCTGCAAACAAGAGAGTCGTTGTGTCATTTTGTCAGAATGTTTACATCTTGGTGCTCTCTCACAATAACGGTTGTTGTATTACAGATAGTCTGTTCTGACCTAGGCTTCCCCAAACCCCAAAGAAGACTCCTTGTCCCGACAAAAACCCCTTTTTATTAAGTTACTGTGAATTCTTCTCATTCATATCCAGCCAAGTCTTTCAAGGGAGAATTTACAGTCACAGACCTTATCTGGCTTGGGGAGCTGCCAGGCCGATATCTTCAAAATTGCAAACTCCACTCCCCTTTTGCTCCTCTTTTATTCCCTCTGGGAGGGGCCATTCATCGTCCACCTGTGGCCTTACTCCCAAGTCGACCCTTGTTCTTTAGCTCTTCCCTTTATCTGGCAACTCTGCACATACGCACACTGGGAACAGGCTCCAGCTGTTCGTCTACCTCACTGATGTCTGCCTCCAAAGGCAGCTGATAACTGTCAGACGGCCCTGGCCCTCTCTCTGCCTCCGACGCAGAGCCCTCATCAGAGCCATCTCCAGACTCCAGGACCGGCCCAGGTTCCTCCCCAACCTCCTCACTATCTGAATCTGCTGCCAGCTCTGCTGGCAGGCCACAACATAGTCCTTGACTTATGTCTGTAACAGAACCAGAATTTGGGTCATAAATCATGACAGACACAAGTTGAGGCACCCGCGTGATTGCCCCCGATTTTACGATATTTTTTGCACCACTCATTAAGCAAATGCCATGGCCATGAAGCGGAGATGGACAACCTGCTTTTGATACTGTATATTTACTTCATGTGTTATATTATATATAAAGAGAAGTTACTGAATCCTGCTGAATCAGTTACTTGCAAGTGCTTTCTGGATGTGATTGCTGCTGCAAACTCTGACTCGTCCTTGCAGCAAATAGCGAACAGCCAGGTCAGCTTCAGCACATTATTGCAGCCTGATTCAGCATGAGCGGCTGATTGGCGGATCCCCCAATCAGCTGTTCCAGGCTGCAGGGATTGCCAAAAACTTCACCGCCTCCATGCCTCACGTTTTTGGCCTCGTGGGCGGGGCTACATTCAATGTATAAGACACACCCAAATTTTCACCCTCTTTTAGGGAGGAAAAAAGTGTGTTTTATACTCCGAAAAATACGGTAGTCACCGCAGCATTTTTGCATATTCATTTCCACTCTGACCCACATTCCCAGATAATTTTGTCTGTTCACAAATGAAAGTGTTAAAACAGCCACACTGTAAGTGCTAACAGAGAGCACAGAATGTAAGACTTATTTCTCTCTAGAAAATGCAAACAGCCGTTTTGAGAGGAAGCTGGAAAAATGGAAACCTACCTATGATGATGCATTCAGTGTTACCGGCCATAAACATGGACGCTGCTTTCGAAGGCAGGTTGAAATGCCGGGCCGAAAGGAAAGGGGAAAGGCGACTGGAAGGATCCAGGGGGAGATTGGTTGAGGAAGGGGAGTCAGAAACAACCGAAGAATTGTTTTCTTGTTCAGAACCGGTCATGGCGAGTTCTGGGTGTTTGATTATAACCCACTCGTATCGTTCCACTTCGGGCACCAACTGGAAAAGAGCAGGAGATTAAATGAAAAAAGGAAGTGTGAAGGCTGAAGGCTTGAAGTCGTCTGGAAGAAAGCCACAATGGTTTTCTTACCCTGAATACAAAACATTCTCCTGTCCCAAAGAAACTTAGCTTGCCGCCTCCTCGTTTGCGTTCATGCCAGTCGGTCGACAAATAAGCCCCACAAACCTAGAAGGGGGGGGGGGTACAGTAAACAAGACACTGTTTTAAGAAGCAGATATGCACCTCTATAAATGTCTGGTTTGGTTCTGCAACCAACAAGACAGACACAGACTTCAGAGGATAATTAGGACTGCAGAAAAAAACATGGCTACCAACCTGCCTTCCACTGAGGACCTGTGTACTGCACAAGTCAGAAAGAGGGCTGAGAAAATATCTACAGACCCCTCGCATCCTGGACATAATCTGTTTCAACTCCTACCCTCAAAACGACGCTATAGAGCACTGCACACCAGAACAACTAGACACAAGGACAGTTTTTTCCCGAATGCCATCACTCTGCTAAACAAAGAATTCCCTCAACACTGTTCACTAAGTCTGCATTACTATTACTATTAGTCTTCTCATCGTTCCTCTCACCCATCTCCTCCCACTTATGACTGCATGACTGTAACTTTGTTGCTTGTATTCTTACGATTTATATTGTTTCCTAGTATGATTCAATTGACTATCATTAAGTGTTGTATCTTGATTCTTGACTAATGTATCTTGTATGTATATTGAGAGCGTATGCACCAAAGACAAATTCCTCATGTGTCCAATCACACTTGGCCAATAAAGAATTCTAATCTACCGTATTTTCCGGCATATAAGACGACTTTCTAACACACAAAAATCTTCTCAAAAGTTGGGGGTCGTCTTATACACCGGGTGTCGTTCTCCTGTAACCAGGCAGACCAGCCCGAAAGGCTTTGACGAGCCTTAAATGGCTCTAAGGAGCCAAGCTGAATTGCCTGCTGAGTTGCCGCTAATCAGCTGAGTTACACGCAAGCCCCGTGTAAAAGGGAAAAACTTTCCTTTTACACAACGCTGGCCATCCCAGCTGAGATTAGCAGGCAATGCAGCTGGGATCGCCAGAGCTTGGATGGCCAAGCGCTGTGTAAAAGGGAATAACTTTCCTTTTACACAACGCTGGCCATCCCAGCTGCTAATTTTTGCCTGCTAATTGGTACGTAGCAAAAATCCCCCCCACCTCCAGCTTGCTTACCTTAGCTGCTAGCCGCAACGCTTGCCTTGCCTTGCCTGCAATCCATTGCATCAGCAAGCAACTAAATCCCCCTGCCTGCTTGATTGCAGGCAGGGAGATTTAGTTGCTTGCTGATGCAAGCAAGTTATGGACTTCAACTCCCAGAATTACTCAGCCAGCAAAGCAAAGCTGGCTGAGGAATTCTGGGAGTTGAAGTCTACAAGTCTTAAAGTTGCCAAGGTTGGAGACCCCTGTTCTATTGGGTAAGTTTTTTCCCCCCTTTGGGAGCTTTAAAAAAAATAGTTAATTGGGGGGGTTTTGTTCTTTTTTAGACCTAGCCATTTAAAGGCTAGGTCTAAGTTTTAGGCTAGGAAGTTTTAAATTTAGCTTTCATATAAAAATAAAAATAATAAAAATAAAAATAAAATTTGTGCAACTTTCTGAGATTTAGTGTGTTTCTGTAGTGTTTCACTCTAACTACACAAACACACAAAATCTCACAAAGCTGTATGTGGAATTTTGTGTGTGTAAACCCCACAATGTAAAAGTTGTTTTTGGGGGCTTTTTGTGGCTGTGTGAGGTTCCTGCTTATTGCAGGGGCCATTTTGGGTCTAGCACAGCTGCTTTTACATTGTGGGTGAGCCAGTTGATGTTTTTTAATTTTTATTTGGTGTGCATTGGAAGAGGGGTCATCTTATACAGCAAGTATAGCCCAAACCCTATATTTTTACAGGAAAAGTTGGGGGTCGTCTTATACGCCGGAAAATACGGTAATCTATCTTGAGAAAGTCAATATGGCTGTGGTGGAATGTAGTCTAGATTCCCACCAGGGAGGGGCTGCTTTTCAGAGGCAGTGGAGCTTGGAATGTCCAGTAGGCAGGAAGAGAACAAGGATGGAACCCCACCCCCACCCCCACCCCAGCAGTTCACAAAGTAGATCTACAGTGATACAAAGTAGATCTACAGTGATACAGATAATTGCTTTAGTCTGGCAAGATTCTGTCTAGGTGAAGAACAATACAGAAACTACTTTTAAGCAGGGGTGAAATCCAGCAGGTTCTGGAGAACCGTTAGTGGAAATTTTGAGCAGTTCAGAGAACCAGCAAATACCACCTCTGGCTGGTCCCAGTGGGGGTGGGAATGAAGTTTTTGCAATATCCTTCTCCCAGGAGTGGGGAAGGAATGGGGATTTTGAGGTATCCTTCCCCTGGAGTGGGGAGGGAATGGAGATTTTGCAGTATCCTTCTGCCATGCCCACCAAGCCACACCTACAGAACCGGGAGTAAAAAAAAATTGGATTTCACCACTGCTTTTAAGTAATGCCATGTGTCATTCTTGGACCTGACAATAGCCGCTGTGTCAGTTGTCATCGCAATCCTGGAAGATTATAAGCCAAGTGTGTTAAACATCTGTGTGTGCCTCCAATAAATCTTGGGTGGTAAATGCAACAAACAGGAGCATCTAGAGGACTTTCGTTGAAAAGAAAGCAACAATGGAAATTTCTTTTAGTTAGAGGAAGAAAATCTTAAGACGTTGCTTTATTCCAAGCTTATGAAATGCATCAAGGGAGCCTCTAACCTCTTTATCCTCCCACTTACCTCTTGCATAGTTGTTTTAATCAAAAGGAGAGTCGGTTCATGTCCCTCACAATGCGGGTAAAACCTAATGTACAAACATAGGTATAAAAAGATGTCTTTATGAAACATCAATTCAACTTCTACTGAAGCATTAATTTATCTTTTACTAATTGAATACATGCCCCTAGAATCTGACAGAGTCACAGACATATAGTATATTTATGAAGCAGGGATATTACATATGGTGAAGATGCTAGCCTTCCACTTGGCAGTTGAGAGTTCAATCCTAGGTAGCGGCAGATGTGTTTCTTCTAGGGCGCAAAGACAAAAAGTATCTGCTGCGAACTCCACATAGGCATTAGGAAGGGCATCCGGCCAGTAAATGCTCAGCTCTATCCAGTCGCCCTGATTCTTCTCCAAATTAAGGGATTTCAGGGTCGTTAAAGGAAGTTATATATAACTATATATTGATTTATTGATTTATTAATTTATTGATTTATTGATAGATAGACCGACAGACATGCAGTGCAACATCGTTTGAACCTTCAGATAAGTTTAACCCAATAGGAATTAAAAAGCTCCATCCATCAAAACAAGCATTGTACTTGATGTGAAAAAAATCCCTGCCCCCCCATGCCTAGCTTAGCCACGCAATCATCAGAGGCTTTTTTTTTAGTTTTTAAAAGCATTTTCTCTACAACCTCTTCGGCCGAAAAAATGCTTTTAAAAGTAAAAAAAAAAGCCTCTGATGATTGCGCGGCTCAGCTGGGATTGTCAAAGGCTTTTAAAAGCATTTTTTCTACAACCTCTTCAGAGGTTGTAGAAAAAATGCCTTTAAGAGCCTCTGACGATCCAAGCTGAGTTGCCTGATCGGCAGAGGCATTTAAAAGAAAAAAAGCCTCTGCCAATCAGGCAACTCAGCTGGGATTGTCAGAGCCTTTTGAAAGCATTTTTTTTCAACCTCTTCGCCGAAGAGGTTGTAGAAAAAATCGTTTTAAAAGTAAAAAAATAAAAATGGCCACGCCCACCCAGTCACATTACCCGCCCCCCCCACTAAGCCACACCCACAGAACCGGTAGTAACAAATTTTAGATTTCACCACTGAGCTAATTGCTACCTGTTTAGGCTGAAGCCATGCTCTGAGGTGGTAAACAGCAGTAGAGGTTGACAAAGAGCAAAGCGCTCGGGAATCCATGACCAGATGTCTCTCATCTTCTTCACATCGACAATTTCAGACTTGAAGTTCTCAGCGTGAACAGCCAGGTGGACATTCTGCCTGGGGAACAACCACAACAAAAATCAGGTTAAGAAAAGGCAATCGGCTTAAGCCAATTCTACCTCTTTCAAGTCTTAAAATGGGAAGAGAATTATTACTAAAATAACAGTAGCACTAGCACTTAGATGTATACAGCAATAGCACTCAGACTTATATACTATACTGCTTCATAGTGCTTTACAGCCCCCTCTAAGCGGTTTACAGAGTCAGCCTCTTGCCCCCAACAATCTGGGTCCTCATTTTACCCACCTTGGAAGGATGGGAGTCTGAGTCAACCTTGAATTGATCAGGATCAAACTGCTGACAGTGGGCAGAGTTAGCCTGCAATACTGCATTCTAATTACTGCGCCACCCGGGCTCCTAATAGCAATAGCACTCAGATTTATATACTGCTTTACAGTGCTTTTACAGCCCTCTCTAAGCGGTTTACAGAGTCAGCCTCTTGCCCTCAACAATCTGGGTCCTCATTTTACCCACCTCGGAAGGGTGGAAGGCTGAGTCAACCTTGAGCCTGGTGAGATTCGAAGTGCCAAATTGCAGGCAGCTGGCAGGCAGCAGAAGTAGTACTGCACTCTAACCACTGTGCCACCAAGGCTGAATCGACCTTGAGCCGGTCACTGAGCACTGAGTTAGCCTGCAATACTACATTCCAGCCACTGTGTCTTGCTTAAAAAGCATTGCTTACCCTTTTATTACATCGGAAGCCACTTAAAGTCGCTGTAATAGTGAGATGGGTGACATATATTAATTAAATAGGTCCTAAGGAGAAATTTCCTGACAGTGAGAACAATGAATCAGTGGAACAACCTGCCTCCAGAAGTTGTGAATGCTCTAACATTGGAAGTTTTTAAGAAGAGGTTGGATGACCATTTGTCTGAAGTGGTGTAGGGTTTCCTGCCTAAGCAGGGGGTTGGACTAGAAGACCTCCAAGGTCCCTTCCAACACTGTTATTCTATTCTAATTTGGCAACTGACAGTAACTTTGGCAGATATGCCACAGGAGGCTCTAATGTTGCGGGGAAGGAAGAGCTAAAAGAAATCGCATTGTCTTGGTGACAATGAGAAACGTGAGATCAGCACATAAAGAAGAGGACCGGGGCACAGAAACATACGTAAGACAGAAACAAATCCACATAGCCATTTCTTTCTTGCAGCCAAACTAGATTAAATGCAGTTTGGGTCAGGCAAAATGCAGGAGTTGCGCACTGACAGTGAGAACCATCAACCCATGGAACAGAAGTTGCCTTCGGAAGTTGTGGGAGCTTCATCCCTGGAAGCTTTCAAGGAGAGACTGGATTGCCATCTGTCAGAAATGATGTAGGATCTCCTGCTTGGCTAAGGCAGTTGCACTAAATGACCTACAACAGTGATGGCGAAGCTATGTCGCGCATGCCCAAAGTGGCCCGCGAAGCCATTGTTGCCTGGCATGCAAGGCCTTGCCTGTTTGTCTTCTGGGTTTCTGGCGCGCATGAACGCACGGCGACCCGTTGTCCTTTGTGCACATGGCAGCGCCGAAAACCAGAGTGCGCATGCGTGCTGGCCAGCTGATCGTTGGATGTACATGTGCACCAGAACCTGAAGTTTGGCTTTTCCAAAGCGTGGCTCCGACGAGCGCACGCACAATGTTTCCACACTCTTTTTTAAAAAAAATTGATTTATATGCCGCCCTTCTCCGGAGACTCAGGGCGGCTTACAATGCATTAAGTATTGTGACACCTCTCCTGTGTGAGCTGCACTGGCTCCCAGTGGTCTTCTGGGTGCGCTTCAAGGTCTTGGTTCTCATCTTTAAAGCGCTCCATGGCTTAGGACCTGGGTACTTACAAGACCACCTTCTGCCACCGATAACCTCCCACCGGCCAATACGCTCTCATAGAGAGGGTCTCCTCAGGGTGCCGTCGGTCAGGCAATGTCGACTGGCGACCCCCAGGGGGAGAGCCTTCTCTGCGGGGGCCCCCGCCTTCTGGAACGAGTTACCCCCGGGGATTCGATTAATCCCAGACCTCCGCACTTTCCGCAAGGCATTAAAGACTTTTCTATTCCAGCAAGCCAGGCTGGCTTAACGTAGGTTTTAATGGGTGAATTTTATGAGGGGTTTTAAATTTGGGAAAGCCAAAATTGATTTAATTGTGTTTTAGATTATTGTAATTTATATATTGTTTGTATTTTATTTATTTATTTATTTATTTATTAGATTTATATACCGCCCTTCTCCTGACGGACTCAGGGCGGTTTTAATGTTTGGCTGTTCACCGCCCTGAGTCCGTCAGGAGAAGGGCGGTGTTCTGTTCTGTTCTGTTCTGTTCTGTTCTGTTCTGTTCTGTTCTGTTCTGTTCTGTTCTATTCTATCCTATCCTATCCTATCCTATCCTATCCTATCCTATCCTATCCTATCCTATCCTATCCTATCCTATCCTATCCTATCCTTTCCTATTCCTATTCCTATTCCTATTCCTATTCCTATTCCTATTCCTATTCCTATTCCTATTCCTATTCCATTGCCTTCATACTTGTGTATATTTTATACAAAGTCAGCTTCTTGCCCCCACAATCTGGGTCCTCATTTGACCTACCTTAGAAAAGATGGAAGGCTGAGTCAACCTCGAGCCTGGTGAGATTTGAACTTGCAGTAATTACAGGCAGCTGATTGTTAATTACAGTGCTTTAGCCTGCCGCGCCACCAGTGATTGGCCATCATTGACCTACAAGATCCCTTCCAAGCCTGTTATTCTGTTATTGATTTGACAGCTGCAAGAAAAGGCAGCCTTGAATTTTACCGCACCACCACCAGCGCACATAAGCTTATCGTTACCATCACCTTAGTGCAGCCACAGCCAAATGGAAGCCAAATCAAGTTAGAGTAGCAGAGCACGAAGATTTAAAACGTTCAGACCTACCTTCTGGGGGATGTACCACTGCAAAGCAACGCAGCAGATATGGAACGGACAGAAAAGAAGGCACGAGAAGGGAGACAAAAAAAAAAACAAAAAAACAAGAAGGAGGAATCAAGAAAAGACCAAAAGTTTCACATATCCCCATCAAGTGCATGGAAAAAGCCTACAGAAAAAACACAGAATAAGATCTGAGCAGACCAACAGTGAAATAAAGGACCGTTGAACACATTTTCTTTCTTTCTTTTTGTTTTTTTTTTAAAAAGTCAGTTCTTAATTCCTTCAATGGTTTTTTTAAATTTGCTAGGTCACATTTCGTTGCGAGGAATCTCCCTCCACCGCATTTACGACTTCAAGTTCATTTATCTATGGAGATTCTCCGTCATCCAGGACACGGTTGTCCCAAAGGTCCTTTTTCAAAAGGCAACTTTTCTTTCCTTGAAGATGTTTCACTTCTCATCTAAGAAACTTCTTCAGAACTGAAGGAAAACAAAGGAAGTTCAGTTCTCCCCCCCCCCTTTTTTTTTGTAGAAAGGACCTTTGGGTCGAATTCGTTTATTTTTAACTTACTGTATTTTCCTGCATATAAGACTACTTTCTAACACACAAAAATCTTCTCAAAAGTCGGGGGTCGTCTTATACGCCGAGTCTCATTCTCCTGTAACCAGGCAGACCAGCCCATAAGGCTCTGATGAGCCTTAAATGGCTCTGAGGAGGGTCGTCTTATACGCCCAGTTGTCTTATACGCCGGAAAATACGGTACTTTTCCTGACTAACTTGCCTCAAAAGTTCACTTATCCATTCAACTTATCCATTCCCTTTTATCTTTGTTTTCCCCAAACACAGGGATTTTAAAGACAAAGCATCAGCAATACATTAGAATAGATTCCTACCTAAGGTATGCCTTAGGATTTCAGGAGCAAGAATACTGCGGGATCCGTTAGAAAGGAGTCTTCATAGTCATTTTTAGATTCTTATCACTGCTAAGTGAATCTGAATGTGTGAATACGGCAAAGGTGTTATCTAAACCAAAGTCTCTGCTAAAAGTTCATCGTAGCATCACTTTTCACAAGCTCTTAAAACAGCATCACTTTTCACAAGCTTTCTTAAACCAGAAGCACGGAATATATTACCTGGAGGTTGCTGAACCCTAAGGTGTGTGGGAAACTGAATGCAAAAGCCACGCCCATACCCGGTTTAGCGAAGGGGAAAAAAGTCCCGATATATCAGGTGATGTCGTGACGATGCGAGTGCTGATTTGTATTTGCTTTATCAGCAAATATAAATTTGGTATAAAATGGTTTGTCGGGAATGCGACTGCTTGAGGGCTCCTGGATTGGAGCTGAAAAGGTGAAAGGGATGCAGTATGCTCCCTCCCACATGCTGGGGCAGACCAGGTGCTTCGACAGAAAAACACTTTATATCTATACCTACCTACCTAACTACTTATCTACCTACCTACCTATCTATCTTCCTACTTATCTTATCCAATCTATCTATCTATCTATCTATCTATCTATCTATCTATCTATCTATCTATCTATCTATCTATCATCTCTCTATCTATTTATCTACCTACCTACCTATTTTATCCTATCTACGTACCTACCTACCTACTTATCTATCTACCTACCTACCTACCTTATCCGATCTATCTATCTATCTATCTATCTATCTATCTATCTATCTATCTATCTATCTATCTATCTATCTATCTACCTACCTACCTACCTACTTATCTACCTACCTACTTATCTATCTTCCTACCTATCTTATCCAATCTATCTATCATCTATCTATCTATCTATCTATCTATCTATCTATCTATCTATCTATCTATCTATCTATCTATCTATCATCTATCTATCATTTATCTATCTATCTATCTATCTATCTATCTATCTATCTATCTATCTATCTATCTATCTACCTACCTACCTACCTACCTACCTACCTACCTATCTACCTACCTACTTATCTATCTTCCTACCTATCTTATCCAATCTATCTATCTATCACCTATCTATCACCTATCTATCTATCTATCTATCTATCTATCTATCTATCTATCTATCTATCTATCTATCTATCTATCTATCATCTACTTACCTTCTTATCTTATCCTATCCTATCCCATCCCATCCCATCCCATCCCATCCCATCCCATCCCATCCCATCCCATCCCATCCCATCCCATCCCATCCATCTACCTACCTACCTACCTCTTACCCTATCTATCATCTATCTATCTATCATCTATCTATCTATCTATCTATCTATCTATCTATCTATCTATCTATCTATCTATCTATCTATCTATCTATCATCTATCTATCTATCTATCTATCTATCTATCTATCTATCTATCTATCTATCTATCTATCATCTATCTATCTATCTATCTATCTATCTATCTATCTATCTATCTATCTATCTATCTATCTCTATCTATCTATCTACCTACTTACCTACCTACCTACCTACCTACCTACCTACCTTCCTTCAATAATGGTTGAAACCGAGGATGGACGCACAGATAAGCTTGATTTTACAATAGTATTTATTCCCCATAATGCAAGAATGCAGTTCCTAGATTTAAAAAGCCTTTAAGGGAAGACACTGAAACGCCACTACCTTTTCTGCTTCACCGTGATGCCTTTCTGCTGCAGGGCCTTCTCGTTGGCCATTTGCAAAAGCTGAATCTCTTTCCGCGAGAAGAGACGGATGGCAAATGCTTTCTCCAGCAGTTTCTCGGGAGAGACCCACTTTGCGATGTCCCTCACAAACGCTCGGATGTCCCGCTGAACGTTTTCCGACTCCTGGGTCTGCCCAACTCTGAATTTGTGAAAGAATTTGAGGAGAGCCAACGCAATCCGGTAGAGCACCTTGTAACCTTCTACCAAGAACACATCGAAGACCCGGGCGATGTAAACGAGGGGCAGTTCCCCGAAGAGCCACCGTTGCCAATCCGAATAGACTTCCAGCACGTCTTCTGAGATGGCCACCATAAGTTTATGAGCGGCCTGGCAGTACTTATTAACCAGGTCCCCGAATGTCATGCAAGACGACTCAAAAGCCAAGAAGGTCTGATCGATGAAACGCCTGGATGGGTCATTGCAGGCCAGGATACGGCAAACCTTCTCAAAGCACTCGGCTTCGTCCCTGCTGTAGTGAAGGAGGAGGGCCACCACGGAAGGCAGAGCCGGGCAGAATGAGATGTCTGGGAACTGGCTTCCGATGCAGGAGATGATCTTCCTAACGGCCCCTATGCCCTCAGCGTTCAGGCAGTACGTGGGAACCAAGCTATTATCTACGAATTCCGGAAGGGGAAGCGCGATGCTGTTTCGCTTGCCAACGATTTTCACCACAATGTCTCGGTAGACGTGGGCATCCGGTGTCACCGTGCGGCAAGGGATAGCGCCGATCAATTTATCATACACTTTGGCTCTTAAAGAGTGGCTCTTGGCCCAGTGACCTTGGCGAGCCAGTTGTTTCAGCATATCAGTGTGAAATTCGGTGCCGGTCAGTTCTTTCTCATCATCAGCCTGGATGGTAGCATCCATCTTGTCCCAGTCTATAAACCTACTATATTCACCCATGGTTGCCAAGGCGGTTTTAAAGAAGAGACATAAGCGATTTCTTTTTCAGTAGTCCCTTGGAAAGTTTACCCTGCCTCCTGCAAGAGAACAAAAGATTATTGAAATTCAGAGATGTCAGGTTGCCCTTTTGTGGTTAATTGTATAAAAGGGAGGGCACATTACCTGTTGGAGACAGTCTTTTTTGTTTTAAATGGAATTATGTAAGGCAACAGCTTATACTTAACATGCACCGTGTCAGGGGTCCACGTAACATACCCAACGCAATCAAACCTCTGAGGTTTCGGTGTTCCTCCAAGTACAATTTTATCAGGCACGTCGTAGCAACAGCAATAGCACTTAAGACTTATATACCGCTTCCCAGGGCTTTTACAGCCCTCTCTAAGTGGTTTACAGAGTCAGCCTCTTGCCCCCAACAATCTGAGTCCTCATTTTACCAACCTCGGAAGGATGGAAGGCTGAGTCCAACCTTGAGCCGCTTAGGATTGAACTCCTGGCAGTCGGCAGAGTTAGCCTGCAATACTGCATTCTAACCACTGCACACCATGGATGGATGGATGGATGGATGGATGGATGGATGGATGGATGGATGGAAGGAAGGAAGGAAGGAAGGAAGGAAGGAAGGAAGGAAGGAAGGAAGGAAGGAAGGAAGGAAGGAAGGAAGGAAGGAAGGAAGGAATATAGCAATAGCACCTAGACTTATATATCACCTCACAGTACTTTTACAGCCCTCTCTAAGCAGTTTTCAGAGTCAGCCTATTTGCCCCCCAACAATCTGGGTCCTCATTTTACCAACCTCGGAAGGATGGGAGGCTGAGTCAACCTTGAGCCTGGTGAGATTCGATCTGCCAAACTGCTGGCAGCTGGTGATCAGCAGAAGTAGCCTGCAGTACTGCACTCTAACCACTGCACCACCACGACTCCTCATATTGGTACATCTGGTGAAAACCCAACTCTGAAGGTCCCGGGGTTTTCCCCACCCAAATTAAAAGTCAAAGTTCTTTCCCCCCCAGTCCGCATATCCATCACATGGTCCAATCCGGCCACAACCCTAACCCTAACCCTAACCCTAATCCAACCCCAGTTGGTTTCAGTCCATGCCTCCCCAGCACCTGGTAAAATTGTCCTTGGTTCCCAGGAGAAAGAATTTTATTTTGGCTACCTCTATTCCCTATTCCTGTTCCCACAGCTCCAACCAACATAGCTGTTGAATTAATTTGCTCATAACCCAATCCTTTCTCTCAAGGAAGACTTGAGTAGCTTAAGAGACAATTTCTGAATGCAATACGTGCCTACAGAATAAATATGGAAGATGATGATAGAAGATTATAAATGGCAGTCAATTGCCATCTCGCACATAATAGCACCAGCACTAGCACTTAAGACATATATTCCACTTTACAGTGCTTTACTGCCCTCTCTAAGTGGTTTACAGAGTCAGCCTATTGCCCCCCAACAATCTGGGTCCTCATTTTACCCACCTCGGAAGGATGGAAGGCTGAGTCAACCTTGAGCCTGGTGAGATTCGATCTGCCAAATTGCAGGCACCTGGCAGCCAGCAGAAGTAGCCTGTAGTACTGCACTCTAACCACTGCACCACCGTGGCTAAACAGAATTTGTTTAAGAATTTGTTTTCCGATAATAGAAATAGAATTTTCTAGAAGACCACACATTCCTACCCTGTTTTCCCCAAAATAAGACATCCCCTAATAATAAGCCCAATCGGGCTTTTGAGCGCATGGCAATAAGGCCAACTGTTTACTTCAGGGTTTAAAAAAAAATATATAAGACAGGGTCTTATTTTCGGGGAAACACAGTAGATCTTCCTACATGGCTTTGTAACTGCAAACTCACAGGTCTAAAAAGAAAAAGATCTCATTAATTATAACCTAACAATAAAGAACAGTAATTGATAGCACTTTAAATTAATCGACAGGACTCTCTTTTTCCCCCCAAAGCATACATAAAAGACCACTCAATACACGGTTTTAAGATCTCCCACATTATTTCTCAACCTGAGAAACTTCTAGATATGCAGCTCTGAGTTCCCAAAATTTCTCTGATAGCTATGCTGGTTGGGGAATTCTCAGAATAGTTGTTCTTCCCCTTAGCTAGACATTCTGCAGGCTGAGAAACATTAGTTTAGAAACTCACTTTTAGCATTGGTTTGATTAAACTAGCCAGCCCAACTATTTTGTATTCCCTCGTTGAAAAACAATACCCCCAAAATCTTCAACCACAATTCAATTCTTGTTGAGTTTAGAGCAATGGACAGCAACCTTAAACACGCAAAGAGCCACAAAGATCCTAACTGGAAACCCCCCGTTCAATTCTGGACCCAACTGGAAGTTCGGTTCTCCCACCATAGAGTCTCCTCCTAGTGTGGTGTCCTTTTTTTTCTCTGCCCGACTGGAAGTCGAGTCTCCTCCTAGAGAGGCATCCTTTTTCTTCTACCTGTTCTAACCAAAAACTCTATCAATTGTGGAGCCAACCGACGACAGGGAGCCGCAGCAAAGGGATGAAAGAGCCACATGTGGCTCCAGAGCCATGGGTTGCTGACCCCTGGTTTAGAGAATGAATAGAATAGAAGAACAGAGTTGGAAGGGACCTTGGAGGTCTTCTAGTCCAACCCCCTGCCCAGGCAGGAAACCCTACATCACTTCAGACAAATGGTTATCCAACATCTTCTTAAAAACTTCCAGCGTTGGAGCATTCACAACTTCTGCAGGCAAGTTGTTCCACTGATTCATTGTTCTCACTGTCAGGAAATTTCTCCTTAGTTCTAAGTTGCTTCTCTCCTTGATTAATTTCCACCCATTGCTTCTTGTCCTGCCTTCAGGTGCTTTGGAGAATAGCTTGACTCCCTCTTCTTTGGGGCAGCCCCTGAGATATTGGAAGACTGCTATCATATCTCCCCTCGTCCTTCTTTTAAACTAGACACACCCAGTTCCCGCAACCGTTCTTCATATGTTTTAGCCTCCAGTCCCCTAATCATCTCTGTTGCTCTTCTCTGCTTTCTTTCTAGAGTCTCAACATCTTTTTGAATAATGAATAACGCTTTTTCCCATTTTTGTTTTGTACTAATTAGTACAATGAGTAAGATTACAATTCCACTAATCTCTTTATTTCTTACTGTAAATCACCTTTTGTTCTTTTATCTATGAGCCAAGTATTTTTTTTAAAAAAAATATAGTCTCAAACATTCTGAAAAAAACAATGATCAATACAATATGTGACTAGAGGATTTGAGCCCCTGCCCAAACAGTAGATTTATATAATGTACAGGCATCTGCAACTGAGTTCCTTATTTTCTTAATCTGAACTCAGTTCTTGGAACTGTGCTTTGTGCTCAGGAGAGAAGTGGAAGCGGGCTGAAGGGAAGAGATAAAGCTGTTGTCGCTACTCAACCGTCTGGCTTTGTAACTCAAACACGTGATCCGTGGTACACAGCAAAGCCATTGGGTTCAAGGGTTGCATTTTCTTACAGTTTCAGCAGTGACAATCAAGCAGAAATGCCAAGCAATGCTTTTACAGAAAGCTGGATACTTATTTCACGTTATGCAACGTATGACTAATACAGGCAACTGATGGTATTTTTCTAGAAGAGCAGACTCAGCTGGAAGGCGAAGTTAAACATGTCATTAGTTTGGAGTCACTGTGTTGCCACTAGAGACCCAAGTCTGGCCCCCTGGTGAATTCCAATAATCCTTGTCTAGTGCCAATTAATAGTTGTGCATTGAAGCTTTGTGCATTTAAACTTCCATTTCCTACCCCAGTAAACATGACGTTATTAGCCATAATAACAGCGGCGATAAGCTTATATAGCTTCTGTTAATTACCTGATTAATTCATCACCTTAAAGAAATCATTGGCGGACCAAGAAAATGGACTACTTGTCACAGTCTTGTATCACGGCTGCTAATACTGTGTTTCCCCGAAAATAAGACCTCCCCGGATAATAAGCCCAATTGAGCTTTTGAGCGCATGCGCTAAAATAAGCCCCCTCGAAAAGAAACCCTTCCCGAAAATATTTAAATGCATGTGTAGCCGGTCCCCGCCATTTCCTCTGGTTAGGGTTAGGGAGACAGAGCTGGAAATCAGGTAAGACGGTAAGAGGAGCCCCATCTTGCTCCATGAGCCCTAATAAGACCTCCCCAAAAATAAGGCCAAGTGCTTATTTCGGAGTTCAAAATCCGAAATCAGCATTTAAGATCCAGCTGCTGCAATTACTTGCGAGTTCAATCCCAGGCAGGCTCAAGGTCGACTCAGCCTTCCATCCTTTATAAGGTGGGTATATTGAGGACCCAGTTTGTTGGGGGCAATAAGCTGACTTTGTATAAATATAAATGTACAAAAGTATGAAGGCTATTGCTTAATGCATTGTAAGCCACCCTGAGTCTCCGGAGAAGGGCGGCATATAAATCAAATAAAAAAATAAAAAAAATAAAAAAAATATAAGACAGGGGAAACATAGTAGGACAACAGGGGTGTCAAACTCGATGTCGTTGAGGGCCTCATTAAGGTTGTGTTTTGGGGCCTCGGGAAGCCAGGGTGGGCGTGGCCAGCTTGTCACTCGTGTTGGGGTGCCTGTGGTGGCCCAAGCGCTCTGCCAGAGAAAATGGGCTGCCGAGCTCCTTTTTCAGCCGTGACGGCCTCTGGAAACTCTCTGCCAGTGAAAACGGAGCTCAGGAGGGCTGCCCATGGCCCTTCTGAGCTTCGTTTTCACTAGCACCAGAGGCACCATGGGCCTGTCTTTCACTGTTTCCAGGGCAGCCTTGAGTTTGACACCTCTGTGCTACAAGAAAGTTTTTAACTACACATTCATTAACAGAAGGATCAAGGGTGAAATGCTACAGGTTTGGGCCAGTTCCCTCGAACCGGTAATAAAAAATGCTACTGGTTTGCCGAACCGGTAGTAAAAAAATGTAAAAAAAGTTCTGACGATCAGCTGCGTGAAATTTTTTTCTTTTTTACTTTTTAAGCATTTTTTTACTACCAGTTCAGGCGAATAGGTAGTAAAAAAATGCTTTAAAAAAGTATTTTAAAAAAAGGTTTTGATGATTGCGTGGCACAGCTGTGTTGGTCCAAGCCTTTTTTTCACTTTTTTAAAAGCATTTTTTACTCCTTATTCGCCCGAACCGATAGTAAAAAATACTTTTAAAAAGTTTTTTAAAAAAGGTTCCGAAGATCGCTCGCCACAGCTGATTCCCCCCGCTGTTCTACTTACCTTCCCAAGCCTCCTTTTGGTGTGAACTGGACATGCACGGCCAGTGTGTGTTTGGTGCGAACTGTGAATGCGCGCAAGGTGCACGCTTGGCATGCATGCGTGGCCACCGAACCGGTAGCAAACCGGTTCAGATTTCACCACTGAGAAGAATGTATTGCTACTATTAACCACCTTGCCACAGGACCTCTTAACAATTTGGAGAAACCTGGTAGATGAGAGTTACAGAGAAGTGGGTAAGAGGTCTCCAAATACAATGCTGTATTCCCTACCCCAGTGACGGCAAACCTTTTTGCCATCTCGTGCCAAAAGCGGGGGGAGTGTGGGGAGGTCGCCCATGTGTGTGTCCACACCCATAATACAATGCGCGTGCCCCTCCCCCCCACTTTTAGCATGTGATGCCCCGGTGGGACCGATAGGCCTGTTTTTCACCCTCCCCGGGCTCCAGAGGCTTTTTAGGAGCCTGGGGAGGGCGAAAACGGCGGCCGGAGGCCCTCTGGAGGCTGGAAACAGCCCATTTCCCAACTTCCGGTGGGACCCAAAAATCAGGTGGCCGGTGCACACATGCGTGCTGGAGCTGAACGATAGCAATGCTCGCGTGCCCACTGATATGGCTCCGTATGCCATAGGTTCGCCATTATGGCCCTACCCCATAACTGAATAGCAGTTCTTGTTCAGAAATACAAGGTCACTATGGCCCACATAAAATTGCCACGTTTATGTTCCCAGTGTTTTCTAATCACAGAGTAAATGGGAGCTATACAAATATAGTCCATTATCCAAAGAGACTACCGCTAAATTAGTTTTTTGTTCATTGTGTTCACAGTATAACTAGGTTATAATAACCTATAAATGAAAAATGGAAACAACTGCAGCCTATCAAAGCCTTTCTTAAAATCATATAATTATGAAACCCAAACATTGCTCTCTTTCTTACCCATCACTAAAAATGATCAAATGAACCTATAAACTTGAATCCTTATAATCCCCTTGAAATTACACTTTTCTCAACTATTAAGTTGAATCTATGGCATTCATTCAACTGAGAAAGGCCAATAGATCCGAACCAACCAGATTTGGTTAAAAAAATCAGTATCAATGTTTAATTTTCTTCCTCTAGAGAAGAAAAAAAAGGCTTTTAAGCACCTTGCTTGCTGAACGGTTATTAAAAAAATTCAACAACTTGCAACTAACCAAGGTCATTCCTCAGAAGAAAGGACAAATGAGAATGTAGTCAGGACGACTGAATATCTAATTCTCAGAATAAAAAATCTAAGAAAACAAATTTGGGGGTGTCTGGAAATTAAAACACTTACCTTAAATGTGAAACTTCTAGTTGCAGTTAAACTGCTGCATACGAGTATATTTTAAATGGTTTTAATACCAATGTAGCCTTTCCCTCTCTCAAAATGGCTTTTCAACCCAAAGTCATGAGAAAATGATAAATTAATTGGTTACTCGTGGTTAAGATCAGTTCAATTATAATCTCATGAATTTCTTGAAAAAAAAATCTGGAAGAAAATATCATGCGTGCTCAAGCTCTGCAGCATGTACTAATGTTTACTGCCCCAAGGCATAATTACTTTTATGAAGCACCAATTAAAACACTATAAAAATGATAAACAAGGGCAGTTTCCTTTTGTTTATTTAACCTGTAGGAGATTGGCATATATATATATATGTCTTCTTAGGTTTTCGTGGGTGTGTGTATTCAAAAAGTTGAAATCTCAGGTGTTTTCCTGTGTCATTAAAAATCTGTTAGTTAAAATGCTTAAAATCTTAAAATCCTGGCTAAAATCCCAGCTCAAAATCCTCTAAAATCCTAACAAAACACTTTGTAAGGTCTTTTAAAACTTTGGCTAAAATCCTAACCAACACTTTAACCACTAGCAGTTAAAAGGAAGAAACAGCTGTGATCACACATTGCTCCTAGAAGCATGAAGCCGAAAACACCAGCCTGAAGATGATGAATGAGACTTCGTCGAAACGTCGCCAAGACACTTCCAATTTTACGTGGGAGAAAACCTGAATAACCAAAGACCTACACACACACACACACATACACACACACACACACACACACACACACAGAGGTGTTTAACATCTAGCCTTTTGTGTTTATGCCACAACAGCTCTGTAACTATGATAGTTTAGATTGTTTGAAGTATCAACAAGCAGTCCAGCGGACAAGAAGTACCAACAATCATTTCAGATTGCTCGTGTTTTGAGATACAACTTCCCTTTACTACTTACAACGCTCATACTAAAAAGCATAAATCCATTCTACTTCTAATATGATTATATTTATTATTCAATTCATATGAGATTACAATGCTCTTTCTCGATGATGCAAAACTAATCAGAGTGCAAGGCAGGAAAACCCAAAAAGGCAACACTTTGTGTGCAATCCATTCTTACACACATTCATTCTGTAGTCCTAATAAATCTGGCAGGTGGACAACAGCGATGGGTGCGCTGTTGGAAAAACCCGAAAAAATAGATCAGGGGTCTGCAACCTTAAAATATTCAAAGAGCCATTTGGACCCATTTCCCACAAAAAAGAAAACACCGGGAGCCACAAAACCTGGCTGGGTGTGGCCAACTCATCATCATTCACTTCCACCAGTCACATGACAGCCCTCCCCAGCCACGTCTACCCAGCCAGTCATTAGGACAAAAAACCAGTTGTTTAAAAAACACCGGGAATCACAAAATCCTTTTGATCTCTCTCTCTCGATCTCTCTCCCTCCCTCCCACTCTACTCCCCACCTCTGTATCTCTCTACGTCTCTCTCTCTCTCTGTATCTCTCTGTCTCTGTCCTGGCCGCTTCTCCATCCCCCGCCGTTGGCCTTACCTTCTCAGGCCAGGCAAGGAGTGATTGGGAGGGGAGGGAGAGGGGCAGGGCTAGCCAGTGGTGGGATCACTTGACATGGAGCCACAGCAGAGGGCCCAAAGAGCCGCATGCGGCTCTGGAGCCACAGGTTGCTGACACCTGGACTAGATCAATTAGTAATCGTGCAGAAAATCTCATTTCTGCACTGGTTTAAAGTTGACACTGTATTGATGGGACATAATCATCAACCCATCAGCTGTTGCGCAAACTGTCAAGATCATCAAAGTAGGATCCCAAACATGGGCAGGTAACTGGTTGCTGATGCAGGTAGGCAGGTATGCAGCTCTGGTTATGCTCAGGGGCACTCTCGTCTTGCAGGGAACCATGGGGCGAGCGGGGTGGGGGAGAATAAAGAGGAGGGGGCCTGAAAAGAAAACCAGCCCCCCCCCACCTCCAGCACCTTGCCCCACTCCATCCTCAAACCAAGCCCCACTTCTTTCAACAAACCCCTTCCCCACTGCCTTTCCTGCGTGAAAAGGCAGCCCCTTACCTTCGCCTCGCCTCCCCTTTCCGCAAGAAGCCCACGTGCCTGCGCCTCGCCCGCCCTTCCGTCTCACCTGTAGCCTCCGCGCTCCAGGTAACCAGGCGTGAACCCACCTGGACAGCCGGCGCAGGCGCAGTTGATACCCTCCGATTTCGCCCCTCTACCCAGCTCCGCGCAGGCGCCTTCCTGTACTGCTGCTTCGGGTCTGTGGCGCGCATGCGCAGTGAGGTCTCCAAAGCCGGTGCTCTGTGTGTGGGGGGGGCGGGCTGCTGTCACGCTTCTGCGCGTGCGTACTGGTGCTCCCTCGCATCTTCATTGAAGAAGGATGGAGGTGCAAAATGACTTTTTAAAAAAATAAATAAATTCTAGGACGTTGGGGCTAGAATTAATCACAATTAATTAATTAATTACGGAGGGCTAGCTTATTATTCTGTGAACGGGTCGCTGTCAAGAATCAGGAAAGTTTACGTGGGAAAAGTAGAAACTTTAGCTGTTATTTCCTGCGAATTTTCTGTTTCCAGGTGAAGGGACTGGAAAGATTTGCAAGAAAAGAAGGAAAAGGAAGGAAGGAAGGAAGAAAGGAAGGAAGGAGGAGAGAGTGGAAAGGAAGAAGGAAAGGAGGGAAAAAAGAAGAAAGGAAGAAAAAAGGAAAAGAAAGGAAGGAAGGAAAAGAGAAAAGGAAAGAAAAGGAAAAGAGAAAGAGGAAAGAAAGAAAAGAGGAAGGAAGCAAGGAAGGGAAAGGAAGAAGAAAAGGAAGGAAGGACTAAAGGAAAGAGAAGAAGGAAGGGAGGGAGGGAGGAAGAAAAAAGGAAAAGAAAAAAGGAAGGAAGGAAGGAAAAAAGAAAGCAATAAGGAAAGAAAAGAAGGAAGAAAGAAAGAAAAAGGAAAGAAGGAAGGAAAGATGAAAGAGAAAAGTAAGGAAGGAAAAGAAAGAAAAGGAAGGAATAAAGAAAAGGAAAGAAGAAAGAAAAAAAAGGAAGGAAGTTTTTTTTTTTTTGATCTGCAAATCTCCATCTTCCCCTTTACTGGGCATGAATGGCAAAAAGGAGAAATAGATTGCATGGACACCCAATGTACTGAGAAAAAAGACATTTATCTTCATATGAATGTCCTGGATTCCTTGAACCCCTAAAAAAAGGCCCTTCTCAATTCAGTCACACCCAAAATGCCCTTAGAACCGAGGTGGGTTTCAGCAGGTTCTGACCAGTTAAGAGAACTGATATCTTAACTTTTTTGGCAGTGTTATCTGAATCGCCCAGCTGTAGGCAAGATGTTGGGAAGAAGCACCAGTGGAATTGGTATTCCCCCTTTCTCTGATTTTCCCTCCCCTCCCCATCTGCCTTCTCATCTTTCCCGTAGGGGAAAGCAGCTTATCTCGCTAACATGTATTCATTGGTACGAGTTTTGCACTCGCCTCCAAAGGAAATTCCTTGCCTCTTTTGAAATGGCCCGTTCCTCCTATACCTTTGCACCAGAGGTGGGTTTCAGTAGGTTCTGACCAGAGAGAACCGGTAGCGGAAATTTTGAGTAGTTTGGAGAACCGGTAGTAAAAATTCTGACTGGCGCCACCCCCATCTATTCTCTGCCTCCCAAGTCCCAGCTGATCGGGAGGGAATGGAGATTTTACAGTATCCTTCCCCTGCCATGCCCTCCTTTTTTTTCTTTTTTCTTTTACAAACAAGTTTTATTAAAAAATTTCTTTCCTCATACAGACCTGCGAAGGTTTCGACGTGCTCTCAAAACATTTTTATTTCAGCAGGCTGGCCTGGCCTAGCTCTCCCTTTTAAATTTTTTAAAATTGTTAATCTGTTTTGTAATTGGGTGTTTTAAATTGTTTCGGCCAAAATATTTAATAATTTTAATGGGTTTTAATGTTTGTACTATCTGTTTTTTATCCTGGCTGTACACCGCCCTGACTCCCCCTGGGAGTAGGGCGGTATATAAATGTGATAAATAAAATAAATAAATAAATAAATAAATAAATAAATATTTTATGAAGAGAGTGTTGACCGGCTCACCTCTTCTACATTTTCTACATAAGCGTTGGGAGCTGAAGACTTGGCTGTTCAAGCAAATAGGCTGACTCTGATTCTGGGTTTATTATTTATCATTAATTAGTTATTTCATTTAAAATGGGATTTTATTGTACATGTTTCTTAACTTGTGTTCGCCGCCCTGAGTCCTTCGGGAGAAAGGCGGCATATAAATACATGAAATAAATAAATAAATAAATAAATAATCATAATGTATTTTAATCTTCCCCCTTTTTTCAATATTCATCTCTTTTGTATAACCCCTTCTCACAAATCAATCATTTCTTATTTCAACTTCCGCCATGTTATTCTCTTTCCATAATTCTTTATCATTTTCGATTTTACATATAGATAACATCACTTTATGCTTTATATTTCTCCTCCGTTACAATTACTCTGGTTAATTTACCATCTTTCTTCGTTTCCGGAAGTGTCACTCTTACTTCCTTCTCCCGATCATTAGCCTTTAAATGTTATTACATTACTTATTTTCACATTTCCATCTACTGAGATTGGTCACAAACAACTTCTATTCATTCTTCTTTTGGAAAAATAATTGCTTTCATGATTTCAATATTGTTATTCTCTTTACAGTTGGCGTTTTAAATGTTATTTTCATTTACATTGTTCTCAAAATTAATAAGGTTATCAAATTACTTATTTTCACATTTCTATCTGCTGAGGTTTAGTATAAACAAATTCTGTTCACTCATCTTTATGATATAATCGCTTGTAGGCATTTTTCACCGTATCTTATTATTTCAACTTTTGCCATGTTATTCTCTTTATATATTTCTTTATCATTCATATTCAGTGCTTTCACTTAAATAACCTGGCACCTGGCTTCTTAAGTGCTCTCTTTTACTTCGGGAAATCTTTATGGAGGAACTGCAAAGAGGATGCTAAAATCTGTCCAGAGGAGAAAACACGATAAAAGCTCTGGGGAAATACATTTGATCTCCAGCTGTTGAACATTTGGGAATTCTTCTTCTTAAAGCAATCGCTTTCCACTGAATGAGATTGGGGTGGGTTTTTCATTCCAGCTCTCTCAACATTACAAATTGCAATCCTCCAATGGATTTTTTTTTTAAATTACAGGTAGGCTTCAACCACAGGTGGGTTTCAGCAGGTTCTGACTAGTTCTGGAGTAGCGTAGGGGAGTAATGCCTCCTACAAAGGCAGCATTTAAGATCCAGCTGCTGCAATTACTTGTGAGTTCAATCCCAGGCAGGCTCAAGGTCGACTCAGCCTTCCATCCTTTATAAGGTGGGTAAATTGAGGACCCAGTTTGTTGGGGGCAATAAGCTGACTTTGTATAAATATAAATATACAAAAGTATGAAGGCTATTGCTTAATGCATTGTAAGCCGCCCTGAGTCTCCGGAGAAGGGTGGCATATAAATCAAATTAAAAAAAAATGGTAGTGGAAATTTTGAGTAGTTTGGGGAACCGTAAATACCATTTCTGGCTAGCCCTGCCCCCATCTATTTTCTGCATCCCGAGTCCCAGTTGATCGGGAGGAAATGAGGATTTTGCAGTATCCTTCCCCTGGAGTGGAGTGGGAATGGAGCTTTTACAGTATTCTTCCCCTGCCACGCCCACCAAGCTATGCCCACAGAACTGGTAGTAAAATTTTTTTGAATCCCACCACTGGCCTCGACCTATGACAATTCATTTAATAACCATTCAAAGTGACAATGGCACTGAAAAAAAGAGACTTATGACTGTTTTTTCCCCCACACTTACGATCAAGGCTGTATTCCCATGGTCACGTGATCAGATTCTTGGTGTCTGATTCACATTTATGATGGCTGCTGTTTCCTAAGGGTCCTATGATCACCTTTTGGGACCTTTTGATTAGCAAAGTCAATGGGGAAGCCAGATTCATGTAACAACCGTGTTAGTAACTTAACAACTGTGGCAAGTTGAAAAATGGGGAAAACCTCACTTGCTGTCTCACTTGGCAACATAAATTTGAGGCTCAATTGTGGTCGTAAATTGAGAACTAACTCTATGACTCCCTCCATCCCTCCATTCCTCCATCCCTCCATCCCTCCAATAAAGGTAAAGGTAAAGGTTCCCCTCACACATATGTGCTAGTCGTTCCCGACTCTAGGGAGTGGTGCTCATCTGTTTCAAAGCCGAAGAGCCAGTGCTGTCCAAAGATGTCTCCGTGGTCATGTGGACGGCATGACTCTACGCCAAAGGCGCATGGAACGCTGTTCCCTTCCCACCAAGGGTGGTCCCTGTTTTTCTACTTGCATTTTTTATGTGCTTTTGAACTGCTAGGTTGGCAGAAGCTGGGACAAGTAACAGGAGCTCACCCCATTACGTGGTACTAGGGAACTGCCTTTCGATTGACAAGCTCAGTGTCTTAGCCACTGGGCCACTGCGTCCCTATCCATCCAATATCTACCGTATTTTCCGGCGTATAAGACGACTGGGCGTATAAGACGACCCTCCTCAGAGCCATTTAAGGCTCGTCAGAGCCTTATGGGCTGGTCTGCCTGGTTACAGGAGAATGAGACCCGGCGTATAAGACGACCCCTGACTTTTGAGAAGATTTTTGTGTGTTAGAAAGTAGTCTTATACGCAGGAAAATACAGTATCATCTACTTATCTATCTATCTGATATTTTGTATGGAATGGAATGGAATGGAATGGAATGGAATGGAATGGAATGGAATGGAATGGAATGGAATAGAATAGAATAGAATAGAATAGAATAGAATAGAATAGAATAGAATAGAATAGAATAGAATAGAATAGAATAGAATTCCTTATTGGCCAAGTGTGATTGGACACACAAGGAATTCATCTTGGTGCATACACTCTCGGAGTACATGAAAGGAAAGATACATTCGTCAAGAATCGTAAGGTACAACACTTAATGATAGTCATAGGGAAACGGTCAATATAAATCTTAAGGATACCAGCAACAAGGTTACAGTCATACAGTCATATAGTCATAAGTGGGAGGAGATGGATGATAGGAAGATGAGAAAATTAATAGTAATGCAGACTTAGTAACTAGTTTGACAGTGTTGAGGGAATTATTTGTTTAGCAGAGTGATGGCATTCGGGAAAAAACCTTCTTGTGTCTAGTTGGTCTGGTGTGCAGTGCTCTATAGCGTCGTTTTGAGGGTAGGAGTTAAAACAGTTTATGTCCAGGATGCGAGGGGTCTGTAGATATCCCCATTCCCTCCCCACTCTGGGGCCAGCCAGAGGTGGTATTTGCCACTTCTCCGAACTACTCAAAATTTCTGCTACCGGTTCTCCAGAACCTGTCAGAACCTGCTGGATTTCAACCCTGCAACAAAGTTACAGCCATGCAGTCATAAGTGGGAGGAGAAGGGTGATGGGAACGATGAGAAGATTAATAGTAATAGTAATGCAGACTTAGTGAATAGCTTGACAGTATTGAGGGAATTATTTGTTTAGCAGAGTGATGGCATTCGGGGAAAAACTGTCCTTGTGTCTAGTTGTTCTGGTGTGCAGTGCTCTACAGCATCGTTTTGAGGATAGGAGTTGAAACAGTTTATGTCCAGGATGCGAGGGGTCTGTAGATATTTTCACAGCCCTCTTTCTGACTTGTGCAGTACACAGGTCCTCAATGGAAGGCAGGTTGGTAGCCATTGTTTTTTCTGCAGTTCTAATTATCAGTTGAAATCTGTGTCTCTCTTGTTGGGTTGTAGAGCCAAACCAGACAGCTATGCAGATGACAGACTCAATAATTTCTCTGTAGAACTGGATCAGCAGCTCTTTGGGCAGTTTGAGCTTTCTGACTTGGTGCAGAAAGAACATTCTTTGTTGTGCTTTTTTGAGGTTTTTGAAGTTGGGTGTCCATTTTAGGTCGTGAGATATGGTAGAACCTAGAAATTTGAAGGTCTCTACTGTTGATACTGTGTTGTCTAGTATTGTAAGAGGTGGAAGTATGGGAGGGTTTCTCCTAAAGCCCACCACCATTTCTACGGTTTTAAGTGTGTCCAGTTCCAGATTATTCCAGTTGCACCACGAGGCTAATTGTTCAACTTCCTGTCTGTATGCGGATTCATCATTGTCTTGAATGATATCATTCTGAATAAAATAAAAATGGAATACTGAATTTGTATAAAGCCACCTTGGTTAATTGCATGTTTATTACTGTATTTGTTTGCAATCTTTAGAGTTTATAAACTGCTTGAGATGGCTTTTGGCAGATTAAAAACAATAAACATGTAATTGCATCGTGAACAATACACCCTAAAGTGTATACATATTTTATTACTGGAGCCCTCCTCACCCTGCTATAATAAACTGTTTTGCTTAAAAGAAACATTAAACGAAGAGATAATTGGATGAATGGATTGGCTTCCACAAAGTAACTTTTATATCTGATTTTCTTTCCCTGTAGATACGTTACTGTCCCTAGTTACCGTTTCTCAAATCAACAGCAGAGGGCAATCTTCCCTTTCTTAAATCTCACAATTGAGGATTTTGCCCAATATCCAAATATTGTTTTGGGTGATAAGAGGCCAAAGCAACAGTTTAAAAGGATGCCCTTTAAATGTCTATTTTAAAACAGGAAACATACTTTGAACTACAGTTGCCAAAGCCACGAATAAAAAACAGACCAGTATCTTGACCTACTTTTTGAACTGCAGAAATCAGTATACTTCTGGGAATATGATTATTTTGCCATGGTTAACCTGAACAGTGGGAAGTTAGCTACCTACCTGAGTGGCTATGTTCATACCTCATGTTAGGTTTGGTTATCTTGTATAGCATGTTCAGCAAATTCAGGCTGGTTAGGTATGTTGTGTGAATCTAGAAAATAGATTACTGTAATTTAATCATCGCACTGCTAATTTTAGTGCATAAGCTAATTTCTATCTGGATGGGTTCTAAGTAGGGGGAAGAAAATAAATATTTATCCTGCCAGTTGGAATAGGTGTAATTTCTTGCTTTATCATCCTGGATCAAAGGAGAGATGGACCGAGGTATAAAACCACTCAGAGTCACCACGTTTAGTAAGTAATAAGTAAGTAAGTAAGTAAGTAAGTAAGTAAGTAAGTAAGTAAGTAAGTAAGTAAGTAAGTAAAAAAACTAGGAGTCTGATAGCAACTTTTATGACTAAAAAGCTGATGCTTTTAATTCCATTTGCTTGGAAAAGATGCTACTAGACTCCTGATTTTTTGACACTATAAACTAAGGGAGCTCCTCTCTATGTCCAAAAGACTCACACTCACTCACTCTCTCTCTCTCTCTCTCTCTCTCTCTCTCTCTCTCTCTCTCTCTCTCTCTCTCTCTCTCTCTCTCTATCATTATCATTTTCTATCTATATATCTATCTCTATCTATCTATCTATCTATCTATCTATCTATCTATCTATCTATCTATCTATCTACCTATCTCTCTCTCTAATTTATTATCTGTCTCTATCTATCTATCATCTATCTATCTATCTATCTATCTATCTATCTATCTATCTATCTATCTATCTATCTATCATGTATCATGATCATTTTCTTTCTGTCTGTCTGTCTGCCTGCCTGCCTACCTACCTACCTACCTACCTACTTATTCTCTATCATATTTATAAAGCTGCCATATCACCAGAAGTGATTCTGGGCAGCACAAAACAGTCATATAAAATTACAACATCAAAACAGTCATTATAAAACAAATCATGATAAATACAAAGACATCTGGGGGGTCGGTTCACCCGTTTTAAAATTGTTGAGGTTGTGAACATTGAATTAGAAGAACAGAGAAAAGGAAAAAAGCAAGATATGAAGACAAATATAAAGACATCAAAATAGTACAGTTGTGCACCAATGATGAACATGGAATTACTGAAATGTGTATAAGCATCTGTTAAAATCCGAAACAGGAAAAACAGGTTAAAGAATGTATGAGAAAGTGGCTCAGATGGTTTTTTCAAATAATTCTTGGTATTCCTTTCTTCAAACATGTGTTTTCGGGCACAAGATGCACATGCTGTATATCTATTAATAGAAGCATCACTTACATAGTTTGACATGTGGGTTAGTTAAAGGGACATGGCCCATCAAATCACAATCACCTCATGGTAGCTTCATGAACATATTCATGGATTGGTCTTGCTACAGAAGTGGTTCCCCACTGCATTCTGGATTCTTAAAAAAAAAACAAACAACTTTCCAGTTTGTGCGATTACCTTGTGGTCTCTCATCTCATTGCTCTCTCTCTTACCCTTTCAATATTAGGATGCTCCGGCCACCTGCTGTGGCTAAAAACCAGGCCTAGCTCAGCTCTTGGTGACCCACGGATAACTCGTGCGGATTTCATGGTGATGATAAATAAATGATTTGCCCTTCTGGATGTGTTTTCAGCTCTTCATCTACAATGCTGGGTTTCCGCTTGGTCTTTCCCCTCCAAAGAGAAATCTGCTTTGCTTTTTTTCAGGATCAGCTGCAGTCTACTACTGTATTTACTCTGATTCTTTGTCTCCTTCTCCCAGCCACTTTTAAATTCGCCAACCATTGTTTTAAACCGCCAAAGTGGGCCTGTTTCTGGTTTCTTGTTGCTCCACGTCTCTCTACCACTTGCAGCAATTGGCAGCCAGATATAACCACAGATATGGATCCTAACCAGTGTGACCCAATTTGGCATGGAACAAAAAGAGGCATCAAGCATTTAAAAGAAGAAGAATTAGGGGCCCTAATTAGAGAGAGGGAGAGAGAAAGAGAGAGAGAGAGAGAGAGAGAGAGAAGGTGGATGAGTGCCAAGGTACAACTTCTGGTTGGAAAAACCACTGGGGGCATGGAAAACATGCAATGTGGATTCTTTTGGCTTTTGCACAGAAGGGGAGATGAGGCGGGCATTTGGCTGTGGCAAACGTCATGGTTTTATGATGACTGCGGAGAAGGCTGTCTCTATTTAGGGTTCTAACCAGGGGTGGGCTGCTGGGGGTTCACAGGGGTTCGGGAGAACCTCTAGCTAAGATTCTGTGCAGTTCGGAAAACCCCCAAATCCCACTCCTGGCTGGCTCCTCCCAGGAGTTCCCATGCAGCCCGTTTTGGATGCAGGTAAGCGCAGGGCACACGCGGAGACTCGGGGAGGGTGAAAAATGGACCTACTGGAAGTTTGGCGTTTCCAGCCTCCAGAGGGCCTCTGGAGCCTGGGGAGGCCGTTTTCGCCTTCCTGAAGACTTGAGGAAAGTCTCTGGAGCCCGGGGAGGGCAAAAAATCCACCCCCTGCTGTGGTGCAGGAGGCTGACTACAGCCAGCAACTGGGCAGAGAACCCCTTGCTAAATTTTTTGAAGCCCACTCCTGATTCTAACTATTTCAGTTACCAGGAGTAATTGGAGTGAAGTCTCTCTAAGCTCAGGTTTCCCAACCTTGGCAACTTTAAGATGTGTGGATTTCAACTCCCTCAGCCAGCATATCCAGTAGTAATAGGCGCCTTGGGTACGATCCCAAAACAGGTGGAGCACCCTTGGCATTGATTAAAAAAAAAAAATCACCATCGGTCAATTGCAAAAGGCAGCTTTACTCGGAATAGCTTACATCCTTTGTGGATACTTTTAATATTAACAAGCAACACCTGGTCTTTGAGAGGTGAATAAAACTGCCAAATCCAGTTTAAGTAGTATGACTGCATATAATAACCACACAATAATAATAACAATGACAACAATAACAATACGGCTTACCTATATCCAAAAAGTCATGGGAACACAAAAATGGAAAAAGTTGTCGAAAATGAGAAGGTGACGATCTTGTGGGACTTTCGAATACCGGACGGATCGTCATTTGGAACACAACACGCCAGATATCACAGTCGCCGAAAACTGAAGTGTACAATTTATTACCAGGAGACGCCAGAGTTGAAGAAAAAGAGCTGGAAAAAAGATCACAAAATATCGCGACCTGGCCATCGAAAGTATGCAATTATGGATGAAACATGTTACAGTGATACCTATTGTCATCGGGGCACTTGGGAGCACGTCCAAGAATTTTACAAAACACATCAAGAAATTGCAGCTTCCTGCTATAACACCAGTGGAACTGCAAAAAACTGCGCTACTCAGAACATCATATATTTTTAAGAAGATACTTGGTTGATACCTAGGACGCTGGCAGCAACCGTATCAACCATTAGCGCCAGTCAATGGTATTTGTGATACATTTTAAAATGTTCCGTTGACTGAGTTTCATGTTTAATGAATAAAAGATAATAATGACAACAATAGCAATAACCAATTAAGGAATCTATTGTGAATGGGAAGAGAGTCCCTTGCTTCATAATTGACTGGTTTCAATTATTTGCTGAAGTTAATATAGACAAACAAGTGATAATTAATCTGGCCAGTTAATGGTTTGGTTCTGCAATCCAACAAGACAGACACAGACTTCAGAAGATCATTAGAACTAGAGAAAAAAAACATGGCTACCAACCAGCCTTCCACTGAGGACCTGTATACTGCACGGGTCAAAAAGAGGGCTGTGAAAATATTTACAGACCCCTCGCATCCTGGACATAAACTATTTCAACTCCTACCCTCAAAACGATGCTATAGAGCACTGCACACCAGAACAACTAGACACAAGGACAGTTTTTCCCCGAACGCCATCACTCTGCTAAACAAATCATTCCCTCAACACTGTCAAGCTATTCACTAAGTCTGCATTACTATTACTATTAATCTTCTCATCATTCCCACCACCCATCTCCTCCCACTTATGACTGCATGGCTGTAACTTTGTTGCAGGGTTGAAATCCAGCAGGTTCTGACAGGTTCTGGAGAACCGGTAGCAGAAATTTTGAGTAGTTCGGAGAAGCGGCAAATACCACCTCTGGCTGGCCCCAGAGTGGGGAGGGAATGGGGATTTTGCAATATCCTTCCCCCTGGAGTGAGGTGGGAATGGAATTTTTGCAGTATCCTTCCCCTACCATGCCCACCAAGCCACACCATGCCCACCATGCCATGCCCACAGAATCGGTAGTAAAAAAAAAATTGGATTTCACCATTACTTTGTTGCTTGTATCCTTACGATTTATATTGATTGTTTCCTAGTATGATTCGATTGCTTATTTGTATCCTATGACTATCATTAAGTGTTGTACCTTATGATTCTTGACAAGTGTATCTTTTCTTTTTATGTACATTGAGAGCGTATGCACCAAAGACAAATTCCTTGTGTGTCCAATCACACTTGGCCTATAAAAGAATTCTCTTCTCTTCTCTTCTCTTCTCTTCTCTTCTCTTCTCTTCTCTTCTCTTCTCTTCTCTTCTCTTCTCTCCCCTCCCCTCCCCTCCCCTCCTCTTCTTTTCTCTTTCTCTCCTCTCCCCTCCCCTCCCCTCCCTCCCTTCCCCTCTTGTCTTCTCTCCTCTCCTCTCCTCTCCTCTCCTCTCCTCTCCTCTCCTCTCCTCTTCCTTTTCCTCTTCCTCTTCCTCTTCCTCTTCCTCTCCTCTCCTCTCCTCTCCTCTCCTCTCCTCTCCTCTCCTCTCCTCTCCTCTTCTATTAAGGGGTGCAGAGCACATGAGATATCATTCTGATAAAACCTGTCCGGATTTTTCAAGATAAGGAAGAATAGAGGAAGGAATAACCCTTGCAGAGATCAGAACACGCATCAATCGATATCCTTCACAACAAAGAGGTACAGTGAAGAACCTTTGCCCTGGCTGATTTTACCTTTGTTTTGCAAGTAAAACTCTCCATTTTACCCACACCTTCTTCTTGGCTGACAGTCCCAGTCCCAGGGCAGGTCATGGCAAAATTTAATTAGCTTTGATGAATTTTTGGCACAAGCGACTCCAATAAGGCTTCAAGCAGATCAGTGCTCCATATGGGAACGGGCAAAGAAAAAAAAATGAATTGTTTGTATTGTCCTATTTGATGCCACTGCCAGGGCACGCCTGCTGAGCCACCTGCCTCTGCATGCTCTCCTCCTAGGTCATGTCAGGGATGGGACATGTTTGGCACAAAGGGGTTTTCTGAGTAGGCGACCAAGCAGAACAACTGGTGAGGATCCAAAGTAAAGCAGGACACTGGAAGGGGGGAGGAGAGGTTTGAGGGGCGGGGGAGGATTTTGGATTCAAAGCAAAATGTTACAACTGGGAAGTGGGCTGCTTTTGAGGAATTGGACTCCTGGATCAGACTAAACATTTTGTGTGGCATTTTTGACCTTGCAAGTGTTTTCAAGAAGTAAGAAGTAGGAGAAGAGTATGGGACGGTAGTCTTCCATGATTCCTCACTGCTTGCATTTAAGACATATGTTGAGAGCTTCTATACCGGAGACAAATTCCTTGTGTGTCTAATTATATTTGATCAAATAATTCTCTCCTCTCCTCTCCCCCTCCCTCCCCTCCCCCTTCCTTCCCTTCCTTTTCCTTTAATCTCTTCCTTTATTTCCTTTCCTTCCCTTCATCTCTTCTTCCTTTCCTTCCTTTCCTTTCCTTTCCTTTCCTTTCCTTTCCCTTTCCTTTCCTTTCCTTTCCTTTCCTTTCCTTTCCTTTCTTTCCTTTCCTTTCCTTTCCTTTCCTTTCCTTTCCTTTCCTTTCCTTTCCTTCCTCCTTTCCTTTCCTTTCCTTCTTTCCTCCCCTCCCCTCCTCTCCCCTCCCCTCCCCTCCCCTCCCCTTCCCTCCCCTTCTCTTCATTTCTTCTTCCTTTCCTTTCCTTTCCTTTCCTTTCCTTTCCTTTCCTTTCCTTTCCTTTCCTTTCCTTTCCTTTCCTTTCCTTTCCTTTCCTTCTTTCCTTCCCTTCCCTTCCCTCCCCTCCCCCTCCCCTCCCCTCCCCTCCCCTCCCCTCCCCTTCTCTTCATTTCCTTTCCTTTCCTTTCCTTTCCTTTCCTTTCCTTTCCTTTCCTTTCCTTTCCTTTCCTTTCCTTTCCTTTCCCTTTCCTTTCCTTTCCTCTCCTCTCCTCTCCTCTCCTCTCCTCTCCTCTCCTCTCCTCTCCTCTCCTCTCCTCTCCTCTCCTCCTCCTCCTCCTCCTCCTCCTCCTCCTCCTCCTCCTCCTCCTCCTCCTCCTCCTCCTCCTCCTCCTCCTCCTCCTCCTCTCTCTTCTTCTTCTTCTTCTTCTTCTTCTTCTTCTTCTTCTTCTTCTTCTTCTTCTTCTTCTTCTTCTTCTTCTTCTTTTATTCTTATTCTTCTCGTGATTAAGACATAGGAGATATTGGAACAGCAGCACCCTGATTTGGAGGAAAAGATGCTTTGAAGTGATGCAGGAGTGCTGATATCGCTTCTGCCTGCAGCTCTTGAAAGTAGCCATGTCTCTTCCTGGAATGGTACAGCAGCACATCCATCCTGAGAAAAGATGCAGCTGCTTTCAAAAGTGCTGGTATTCTTGTATACTCCGAAGTTACGGAATGGAATCGAAAGCATCATACAGTCCTAGCTGAAGACAGTTAATACCAGCTGTTAGCAGCCATCTTTAGACCAGATGGAAGATCCCATGATTTTACTACTTAAAAGTCCTTCCCTTAAACAATCCCAGTTGTTGTTGTTTTTTAAATAATTTTTAAAATTTTCTTTTAATACAAACATTCCATCATTCATTAAACACTGTGTCATCTGGGTACAAATTTTTTGTGTCATAACAGTTAAAGGTTACCACCATATTCATTATTTATATCTACTCTTATTTTAAGACGGATTAAAATAAATTAATATTTAACATATCTATTGTTATAACATTTCTCTTCTTACCTTATCTGACTTTATTATGCATTGCTTTCATATTTATTCTCTAACCATTGATAAAATAAATCCCATATATTATAATGGTCAGATTATGCCCTTTCCTTTAATGGCAAGTGTTAATCTATTCATTTCTGTACATTCCAATATTTTCTTAACACATTTTCATCTGTAGGAATCTCTTCTCCCTTCCAGTTCTGTGCAAATACCATTTTAGCCGCAGTTATTACATGAATGATGATCAGCTATACATTTTCTTTACTATAATTTTCTGGTAAAATCCCCAACAGGAATATCTCAGGTTTTAAATCAATATGCTGTTGCATCATCTTCTCCAACCACATACGAATTTTTGCCCAATATATTTTAGCATCTGGACAGGTCCACCACATATGATAATATGATCCCGGTGTCTGATGGCATTTCCAACATGTAAACAATCCCAGTTGTTGACACCTCAAAAAAAGGGAGAACCGTCTCTCTCCATATTTTCCCACACTGCGCAGACATCTACCTCTATCATATCCTCTCCTTATTTGACTCTGTGATAAACCAGGAGTGGCAGCTTCCTCTGGAGGAGGACCACAAATCATTCTCCTGAGCAGTTGTTAGATGATCACTGAAGAACTTCTGGAGACACGATGACTCATAATTTGCAAAATATTCCATTTTGGAGCAATCTGTTTTTTTTTCCAGAAATGCTGTATTTTTTTTTTCCTGGAATGTTCCATTTCTACCCCTGAACAGATGGATATGAGCATTTGGGGGCCTGGCTGGTATATTTCCGAGATGTCTGGAACAGAAAGTGGCGCATGGTGTTCCAGACACCCTCTTCGGATAGAAGAACGGCTTCTACCCCATTCATCATGTTGTTTGT
This sequence comes from Coluber constrictor foxii, assembly GCA_038048745.1. NCBI lineage: Eukaryota > Metazoa > Chordata > Lepidosauria > Squamata > Colubridae > Coluber > Coluber constrictor. Next base: position 9,180,770 of record CM075973.1, read on the forward strand.
TCTTTGTCGAAGAACCAAAGCAGATTTCACAAACAAGGACCTTGCTCTTCGCACGTCTCATCCCAACTAGACCTGAGATAGAATAGAATAGAATTGTTGTGGCTCCAGGACATGGGCCAGTCCTGGAGCCTGGGGAAGGCTCTGCGTTGGAGGCAGAGAAAGGGCCATCCGGGAGGTACATGCTGCCTCCGGAGCCTCCAGAGTCGGACTTCAGCGAGGCAGAGGAACGGGGGGAGCCTGTTCCCAGTGTGCGCATGCGCAGAGCTGCCAAAAGGCAAGAACAGTTAAAACAAAAGGGACGACTCAGGAGTAGGGCTTGGAGATGATCAGCCCCTCCCCTAAGACTTAAAAGAGGAGCAAAGGCACATGGGCCTTTGCAGGAAGCAACGTTGTTAATTCTGTGCAGTTCAAAGTCTGAAGCTCTGTTTGATTCTGGACTCCGTGTGGCTTTGCCAATGAGGTCTTTAGCAGCGTGTCAAGGGAGATAAAGGTGGGTAATTATCAGCCTTATCCCGAAGGACTCTTTACAACTATTGGGGACTTATCTGTGAATGAACAGAATTCACAGCTGTTAAAATAAAACAGGTTTTTGGGACAACTCGTGTGTTTTACTGACTCAGGAAGCCTAGGCCAGAACAAGAATAGAATTCTTTATTGGCCAAGTATGATTGGACAAACAAGGAATTTGTCTTCGGTGTGTAGGCTCTCAGTGTACATAAAGAAAAATAAAATACATTCATCAAGAATCATAAGATACAACAGTTAGTGATAGTCATAGGTTGCTAAAGAAGCAATCAAATCATACTAGGAAACAAAACAATATGAATTATAAAGATACAAGCAACATGATTATAGTCATAAGTGGGAGAAGATAGGTAATAGGAAGGATAAAAAGAAAAATAGTAATAGAATCTTAGTAAATATTGACAGTGTTGAGGGAATTATTTGTTTAGCAGAGTGATGGCATTCGGAAAAAACTGTCCTTGTGTCTAGTTGTTCTGGTGTGCAGTGCTCTATAGTGTTGTTTTGAGGGTAGAAGTTGAAACAATTTATGTTCAAGATGTGAGGGGTCTGTAGATATTTTCACAGCCCTCTTTTGGACTCATGCAGATATGGCTTGGGTTGTGGTATCTGAGGACTACAAACAACTCCCAATTTACAGAGGACTTTCCTCTCTTAGAAGGGCCATTTTTCCTTTTTTCCTGGGATAATAATATGCTGCAGCTCCTTGCTCTCTTGCTGCTCACAAAAAGCATTGATTTTGAAGAAAAAAAAACTTTCTTCCTCTTCCATCTACATTTTAATGTTGCTTGCTATCTCTTGTTATCTTATTCTCTGTTGCTTATTATTATTATCCTTTCTAAAGCCTCAGAAGGCAAGACAAGAAACAACGGATGGAAGCAAATCAAGAAGAGAAGCAATCTAGAATTAAAAGAGGGCAGAGAAGCGCAACCAAGATGATTAGGAGACCGGGAGCTAAAACACATGAAGAATGGTTGCAGGAACTGGGCATGTCTAGTTTAATGAAAAGAAGGACTAGGGGAGACATCATAGCAGTCTTCCAATATCTCAGGGGCTGCCACAAAGAAGTGGGAGAGTCAAGCTATTATCCAAAGCATCTGAGAGTAGAACAAGAAGCAATGGGTGGAAAGTAATCAAGGAGAGAAGCAACTTAGAACTAAGGAGAAATTTGGACTAGAAGGCCTCCAAGATTTCTTCCAATGGTGTTATTCTGATGAAGAGCCACAGAAGGTAATTCCGTGGCTATTCCACCGAATTCCAGAGAGGCACCTTTTCAACCTCGCCACCTAACAAACCAAGTGCTAAACTGGAGATGCGAGCAGATGGATTCATTCTTCTTTATTCATCCATTAGCAAGCCGTCTATAATTCTGCCCCAACTTTATTGGATTGTCCGTGGCCAACAGCGGTTGACTATGCAAAGAATTTGGAATGTCGGCCTATCCCGAGCAGGCTGGAAGGGTAAGGTTATCAGTTTATATTTCTTCCCTTGCTTCGGTCACAATCTCCTTCTTGCATCTTTATTAGAAGAGGGTCCACAAATGTCAAACATCCTCTGCAGAAATTGGAGCAGTCTTTCAAAGCTCGGCTGCATCTGGATAATGTAGGATCCCGTCAAGAAATGTTTATGGAACATGGACTGGGGGGTGGGGTGGGGGGAAAGCAGCTGAGCTGGTGGAAATCAAAGGGTTTGACAAGAGCAGGAAGAAGATGGCAACCCAGACGCAGAGCAAGCCAAACTGTCCTGTGGCCCCTCCCCCTCCTTCCCCCTCCCCCTCCGCCCTTGGGAAACAGAACACCCGACACATAAGGACTTGTTTATTTTAAGTAAACTATGGGAATCAGGCTATGAGAAACGCATGTCAGAAATGAGAAGTTGGTTCGAATCCAACAGTTTCCAAAAGATCTTCCGCGAACATGTCTGATTGAATCTGGCAATTCCTTCACCCCCCTCTCCCTCCTTCCCGGATGCCCATTGGCTCGAATTGATCAAGAGAGCAGAAGTGAGATACATACAGTTTAATCCCTTCCAAATGTAAGGCGGATTAGATTGACAAGCTGAGATGGGAAGACCCAGCAGGAAGTTGGATGGGGAGATCAAGGAACGCATGAGGTTGAAAAGCTCAGGGCGGTTCGATCACCCCACAGCTGGCTCTTGGGAATTCTCTACCCATGATGCTAGTGCTAGAGAGGTCCAGGACTTGCTATTCATGTAGTCCATGACTTACAACTATTTGTTTAATGACTGTAAGGGATAGATGATAGATGATAAAATAGAAGATAGATGATAGATGATAGATTGATAGATGATGGATGGTGGATGGTGGATGATGGATGATGGATGATAGATAGATAGATAGATAGATAGATAGATAGATAGATAGATAGATAGATAGATAGATACTGTAGATAGATAGATGATAGATAGATAGATAAATAGATAAATAGATACTGTAGATAGATAGATGATAGATAGATAGATGAATAGATACTGTAGATAGATAGATGATAGATGATAGATAGATAGATAAATAGATACTGTAGATAGATGATAGATAGATAGATAAATAGATACTGTAGATAGATAATAGTTGATAGATGATAGATAGATGATAGATAGATAGATAGATAGATAGATAGATAGATAGATAGATAGATAGATAGATAGATAGATAGATAGATATAAAGGTTCCCCTCGCACATATATGCTAGTCATTCCTGACTCTAGGGGGTGGTGCTCATCTTTGTTTCAAAGCTGAAGAGCCAGCACTGTCCGAAGACGTCTCCGTGGTTCTGTGGCCAGCATGATTCAATGCCAAAGGTGCATGGAACGCTGTTACCTTCCCACCAAAGGTGGTCCCTATTAGTAAGACCACACCTAGAGTACTGCATCCACTTTTGGTCACCGCCCTATAAAAAAGATGTTGAGACTCTAGAAAAAAATGCAGAGAAGAGCAACCAGGATGATGAGGGGACTGGAGTCTAAAACATATGATGAAGGGTTGCAGGAACTGTGCATGGCTAGTCTAGTGAAGAGAAGGACCAGGGAAGACATGTAGAAGTGTTCCAATATTTGAGGGGCAGGTGCAGAGAGGAGGGGGTCAAGCTATTTTCCAAGGCACCCGAAGGCCAGACAAAGAAAAATGGATGGAAACTGACCAAGGAGAGATTCAACCTAGAAATAAGGAGGAATTTTCTGACAGTGAGAACAATCAACCCATGGAACAGAAGTTGCCTTCGGAAGTTGTGGGAGCTTCATCCCTGGAGGCTTTCAAGAAGAGATTGGACTGCCATTTGTCAGAAATGGTGTAGGGTCTCCTGCTGAGTGGGGGCTTAGATGACCTATAAGGTCCCTTCCAAATCTGTTAATTTGTTAATTCCCCAGCCAGAATGCTTGGCTCTGAAATTCTGGGAGTTGAAGTCCACAAGTCTTAAAATTGCCAAGTTTGGAGACCCTTGTTTAGACCCAAAGGGTTTAAGCAGGCTTTCTGCTTGATGTGTGATATTTACTGAACAGCAAATTCCCAGTTCTAGTACATTCCTAAGCTCTAAGCCTTAGCAGGACTTCTGATTTTCTTCCCGAGGGTTCACTTCTATTGTGGAAGGGCCAGTGGAAAAATCCAATATCCCCCCTCTCCAATTCCATCTTTGGTTTCCAAGGCCCTCCTCTTATGAGAAAACAGTTAATTGGATCTCTGTTTGGCAGCCTTCAAGATATTTGTAAATTAGCCTGGTGTCTTTCTGTTGCCTGCGCTCTCCTTTCTTCTCCTCTCTTGGAGGAGAATGTACCCAAATTCTTCAGACTTTTCTCATAGGTCACGCATTCCAAACCCTTTGTCATTTTGCCTTGTCCCCTCTCCAACTCCCCTTTCTGTTCTTCTTAAAAGGCATGTTGGGGAGGGAGAGTCCTGCAATAAACACTGTTACTGAAAGGAAAGTCCTCTTTTTTAAAATCCTGGGAAGATGATATGTCAACTCATGGAACTAGATAAATGCATTGGTCCAGACTGCTGAGCCCTCTAAAGCAGGGGTGAAATCCAGAAGGTTCTGACAGGTTCTGGAGAATCGGTAGCGGAAATTTTGAGCAGTTCAGAGAACTGGGAAATACCACCTCTGGCTGGTCTCAGAATGGGGAGGGAATGGGGATTTTGCAGTATCCTTCCCCTGCCATGCCCACCAAGCCACGCCTACCAAGCCACACCACACCACATCACATCACACCACACTCACCAAACCATGCCCAAGGAACCAGTAGTAAAAAAATGTGGATTTCACCACTGCGCTAAAGGCTTTAGTGTTACCCCAGGACCAAGCATATGAGTGGGGCTGGGCTGAGAAGTGGCTCTAATTAAGAATCTCAATGAATTTAGCAAATCTGTTCATTACCCAGGAGGACAAAAAGACATTGTAACCTAATCTGGACAGGTGTGGGACAACTTTTTATTTTATTTTAGTTTTATTTATTTAGTTTGTCAAATGTGTATAAGATAACATATGTAAGTATAAACATTATGAATACAGGATAAGGATACGAAAAAAATGGGGACAGTAGGACAGGGATGGTACGTACACTGGTGGCTCTTATGCACGCCCCTTATAGACCTCTTAGGAATGGGGTGAGGTCAACAGTAGAAAGTCTAAGGTTAAAGTTTTGGGGGTTTGGGGGAGAAACCGCAGAGTCAGATAGTGCATTCCAGGCATTGACCACTCTGTTGCTGAAGCTGTATTTTCTGCAATCGAGTTTGGAGCGGTTTACTTTGAGTTTGTATCTATTGTGTGCTAGTGTATTGTTGCAGTTGAAGCTGAAGTAGTCACTGATAGGTAGGACGTTGTAGCAGATAATTTTATGTACTACACTTAGGTCAGACCGAAGGCGGCGAAGTTTTAAGTTGTCTAAGCCCAAAATTTCAAATCTGGTGGCATAAGGGATTCTGTTGTGAGCAGAGAAGTGAAGGGGTCTTCTTGTGAAATACCTCTGGACTCGCTCAATTGTATTTTTTTTTTGACAAAAAACTTTATTCTTTAAACAAATATATAAAAAACAAATAAAAAACCATCTTCAATGTAAATACAAACAGCGTGTCGTTGATTACAAGTCTTTTGTGCATCTTCACTCTATTTGTATATATCCATGTATTATTATCCTCATTAATCATATGTTTAACTATAACTGTTTCTTCCCTCTTTTCACGCAGAATAATCTAAGATTTAAGTTAATTTGATATTATGCCTTTCATTCTCCTAAGTCATTCCAATAACAGTACGTCTTTATATTGTAATATTATATAATTCTACATTTCTTGCATTGGAAAATTTTCCAATGCTCAATTGTATTAATGTCCGATATACAGTGTGGGTTCCAGGCAGATGGAATTTTTTTTTTGATCTTCTTCATCTTTGATCACAATTCAGATTGGATTGGATTTTTAGGAGTGGATTGAGAAGAACAAGGTCTTCTTCAACAGGGAGAAAAGCAAGGTATTACATTTAGGGAGTTAAAAATAGGCCACACATATAGGAGTTATACCTTGGAAGCACCACATCAAAGAAGGCCTTCAACAAGTTGAATGTGAAGCATCAATGTGAGACAGCTGGAAGATGTAGGAGACAGAATGACAAAACATGGGGGCAGAGTGAAAAGAGGGATCAGCCTAGAATCCCTAATGATCACAAACAAACTTAAGTCCAGCTCCCTTTGAGTATCATACCTTTGACCCTTATCTAATTCTAACTGGGTGCAGATATACATATTTTCTTAAAGAAAGCACACAAATAAGACATTTTAATGGCATTCGGGGTTGCTCTTCTACCCTTTCTTTCCCCTCATTTCACAACAAACTTTCTTCTCCTTCTCCTTCCTTTTTCTTCCCTCCTTCCTCTCCTCTTCTACTTTCTTCCTCTTCCTCTCCTTCCTCTTTCCTCCTTCCCCTTCCTTTCCTCCCCTCTTTCCCCCCTATTCTCTCCTTCTCTCCTACTCCTCTCCCTTTCCTTTCTTTCCCTCTTTTTTCCATTCCTCTCTCTTCCTCTCCTCTTCATACCCTCTATTCCTCTCGCCTTAAAGACAAATTCCTTGTGTGTCCAGTCACACTTGGCAGTGGTGGGTTTCAAAAATTTTTCTGTGTTCTGTGGATGTGGCTTGGTGGGCGTGGCATGGCTTGGTGGGCGTAGCAGGGGAAGGATACTATAAAATCTCCAGTCCCACCCCACTCCAGGGGAAGGTTACTGCAAAATCCCCATTTCCTCCTGATCAGCTGGGGCAGAGAATAGATGGGGGCGGGGCCAGTCAGAATTTTTACTACTGGTTCTCCGAACTAATCAAAATTTCCACTATTGGTTCTCCAGAACTGGTCAGAACCAGCTGAAGCCTACCTCTAACACTCGGCCAATAAAGAATTCTATTCCATTTTATTCTATTCTCCTGCATCTTGGAGAAGGATGGACTGGATGATCTGATGATCTTTTCTAGCTTCACAGTTCTGCGATTCTAGGAAGACTGCACGAGAGCCATGCGGATTCACCCACTGGTGTCTGTGTTGACTCTAGCGAAAAGGAGCCATTGGCATGAACAGCTGTCAACCTGGAAGCATCTACATGAGCCAGAAGTGTCTCTCTGTAGACTTTCACCAAACATGTACATGGCGAGGGAGTGACTATTAACACATGTAGCACTGGAGCTGAGCTTTGTAGTGTTGCCTGCTCTGTATTTGTTCATTTGGGTGATTGACAGCAACCATTGGAAGAATAGTTGGTTTCGAAGGTTTCTGTCAGACGGTTTGACCCAGATCCCAGAACGGGATTGTTTAATTTGAACAGCTCTATTTAGCTCCAGCTATGATTTAGGGTGCAATTAAACGTTCAAACGATTGTTTTCTTTATAAATCAAACGCTCTGCTTTCCATCAGTGGGAAATAATGCCTAAACAACGATAACCCTTCAAATGCCTTGCGATTTGGAATTCCCCCTTAAGGACCAGCCCGAGTTTTAGGATCCTGCCACCTTCTTCAATTTAACAGCAAAACACAGTTGAAAGGAAACTTGGGGGTCTTCTACTCCAATCCCTGGAGGCTTTCGCGAAGAGATTGGACTGCCATTGGAAATGGTGTAGGGCAGTGGTGGGATTCAAATAATTTATTTATTTATTTATTATTAATTAAATTTGTATACCGCCCTTCTCCCAACGGGACTCAGGGCGGTGAACAGCCAAAATTAAAAATACATATATGTTATGTTATGAAAGCTAAAACAAATTAAATCAACCAATTTAAAACCCCAAGTTCATAAAATTTAAACATTCAAAAATTCCCATTAAAACCCTTTAGGCTAGGCCGGCTTGCTGGAATAAATAAGTCTTTAGGGCCTTATGGAAAGTACGGAGGTCCGGGATCAGTCGTATTCCAGGAGGTAGCTCATTCCACAGGGCGGGGGCCCCCACAGAGAAGGCTCTCCCTCTGTGGGCCGCCAGCCGACATTGCTTGACCGACAGCACCCTGAGGAGGCCCTCTCTGTGAGAGCGTATTGGCCGGTGGGAGGTTATCGGTAGCAGCAGGCGGTCTCGCAAGTACCCTGGCCCTAAGCCATGGAGCGCTTTAAAGGTGAGAACCAACACCTTGAAGCGCACCCGGAAGACCACTGGGAGCCAGTGCAGCTCGCACAGGAGAGGTGTTACATGGGAGCGCCATGCCGCTCCCATAATCACCCACGCGGCTGCATTCTGGACCAGTTGGAGCCTCCGGGTGCTCCTCAAGGGGAGCCCTGTGTAGAAAGTGTTACAGTAGTCCAGGCGAGACGTGACGAGGGCATGGGTGACCGTACAGTTCTCTGCCCTAATGATTTCTTCCAACAACCAGTTCATCAAACTGCTCAGAAAGTTAACAACCGGTTCTCCCGAAGTGGTGCGAACTGGCTGAATCTCACCACTGGTGTAGGGTCTCCTGCCTGGGTGGGGGTTGGATTGGATGACCTACAAGGTCCCTTTCAACTCTGTTAATCTGTATAACTCCCTGCTCAAACAGGAAACCCTAAAACATTTCAGACAGATGGTTGTCCAATCTCTTCTTAAAAACTTCCAGTGGATGGAGCACCCACAAATTCTAAAGAAAGCCGTTCCGTTGATTAATTGTTCTCACTGTCAGGAAATTTCTCCTTTGTTCTAGGTTGCTCCTAATACACCAATTCGTAGTACTTTACAGCTCTCTCTAAGTGGTTTACAGAATCAGCATATTGTCCCCAACCATCTGGCTCCTCATTTTACTGACCTCGGAAGGATGGAAGGCTGAGTCAACCTTTAACTGGTCAGGATCGAACTGCTGGCAGTGGGCAGAGTTTGTCTGCAATACTGCATTCTAACCACCGTGCCACCACAGCTCATTTATTTGCTTTTTGTTTTAGTCTTCATGGTGTTGGCCAACCTGTGCACCAGTCTTTCATGAGAAAGTAGAGAAGAATTTCAATAAATACATCATCATCATCATCATTAACAGCAGCGGGCAAGAAGGCTTAAAATATCCTATGTTTTCTTGTTCTTCCCCACCACAATTGCTCAAAATTAGAGAACAGCCTTGGCTGATTCCTTTTTCTAAAGGTTGTATCTTTACAGAACCTTTTAGTGTTTTCAAAATTGTGGCTAAGACGCTGAGCTTGTCGATCGAAAGGTCGGCAGTTCAGAGGTTGAAATCCCTTGTGCCGCATAACGGGGTGAGCTCCCGTTCCTTGTCCCAGTTTCTGCCAACCTAGCAGTTCAAAAGCAGGTAAAAATGCAAGGAGAAAAATAGGGACCACCTTTGGTGGGAAGGAAACAGGGTTCCGTGTGCCTTTGGCGTTGAATCATGGCTGCCACATGACCATGGAGACCTCTTTGGACAGTGCTGGCTCTTTGGCTTTGAAACAGAGATGAGCACCGCCCCCTAGTGTCAGGAACGACTAGCACATATGTGCGAGGGGAACCTTTATCTTTACTTTCATATCAGTCCTGTTGTTTTTGATTTCTTGTAGCTCTGACACTTTTCTGTCCCCGGTGGGTTAATTGAGCCACGGGTTTCCCTCCAAAATGTCTTGTGAACAACCAGGGTGGGGCTGGGGACGGCTTGCCAAACAGGCAGAACATAAATATAAGCAGCGTGATGATGTTTATAGCCATTTAATCGCACTCAGCATTAGTTAAATAAACATTTAATTGGATGCCATTTTAAAAGCCGTCTCTGCTGCCTGAATATTATCTCTTGTGTTTTCACAATCACTGGCCAAAAGTCCTGGAAGGAGAAGAAGACACCCCAAAAGCTCTTTTTAAAGGAAGGAAGAGAGCCAGGTTTTTATTCTTTCATTAGATTTATATTCTTTCATTAGGCTTATGTGTGCTTTTCTTCCAGGAAGAATGTGGTGTGTTCTGTAGAACGGAGAGGTCTTGGGCTTTGGTTAAAAAAATGAAAATGGTGATTATAGTGTTGTGGTAAAAGCTTTACTTGGTCCTTAGGCAGATAAAACTCAGGTAATGTTAGGTACAAAAAAAAACAGGAGTCAAGAGAGAAGAGAAGAGAAGGGAAGGGAAGGGAAGGGAAGGGAAGGGAAGGGAAGGGAAGGGAAGGGAAGGGAAGGGAAGGGAAGGGAAGGGTAGGGTAGGGTAGGGTAGGGTAGAATAGAATAGAATAGAATAGAATAGAATAGAATAGAATAGAATAGAATAGAATAGAATAGAATAGAATAGAATAGAATAGAATAGAATAGAATAGGATATGGTAGGGTAGGGTAGGGTAGGGTAGGATAGGATAATAGACTAGAGTGCAGTGGAGTGGAGTGGAGTGGAGTGGAGTGGAGTGGAGTGGAGTGGAGTGGAGTAGAGTAGAGTAGAGTAGAGTAGAGTAGACTAGACTAGACTAGACTAGACTAGACTAGACTAGACTAGACTAGACTAGACTAGACTAGACTAGTCTAACAGAATTGGGAGGGACCTTGGAGGTCTTCTAGTCCAAACACCTGTTTAGGCAGAAAACCCTCCACCACTTCAGACAAATGGTTATCCAACCTCTTCTTAAAAACACCAGTGTTGGAGCATTCACAACTTCTGGAGACAAGTTGTTCCACTGATTCATTGTTCTAACTGTCAGGAAATTCCTCCTTAGTTCTAGGTTGCTTCTCTCCTTGATTAGTTTCCACCCGTTGCTTCTTGTCCTGCCCTCAGGGGCTTTGGAGAATAGCTTGACTCCCTCTTCTTTGTGGCAATCCCTGAGATAGTGGAACACTGCCATCGTGTGACCCCTAGTCCTTCTTTTCATCAAACTAGACATACCAATTCCAGCAACTGTTCCTTGTAGTATATTTTAGCCTTAGAGTCCAAGAAGCACTGAGAGTTTATTCCCTACAACCTATACACAAGAATCTGATCTACTAACTGTCAAGGTGATTTGGCACCAGGTAAAAATCAACAGGTTTCAAGTTGGATTTAGATCTCTTTGGAGGTGTAGTGACTCCAAATTGATGATGCATTTGACCCTGCCCTTGGACTCAGCTTGGTTATCTCCTACAGGTAGAGTGATACAAAAATACAGGTCCAGTGATACAAAAATCTTCTTACCATACTGGTAACAAACCACACTGGTAGCATATCCATCCACGATGATAGCATCTCCACATACAATGGTAGCATAACATCAATGACTACATTTCAGCTCCCTTTTTAAATACAGTTAAAACAGAGCTTATCCAATTAGGATATAATGACTCAGCATTACAATGACTCAGCAGTACTACTTAAAGTCATATAATACATATTCATGTTAAAGTCATAGAACACATATATTGTCCATATATTGCCTGGACAATCTGTTAGGCATATACCATATCCTAACAACAGTCATAAGTGGCCATTCTAGGCCATTCCAGACAAATGGTTATCCAATCTCTTCTTAAAAAACCTCCAGTGATGGAGCATCCACAACTTCTGGAAGCAAACTGTTTCACTGGTAATTGACTACCCATCTACATTCCACCAAGAAGATTCACACTAATTTTGTCTTGCATCAAACGCAACACAAAATGTTATTGATTTATGGACCATCTTAACCCTGGTTGTTTGGGGATTTTTTCCCTTGGCTGGAAAGGTAGGATAAACATGGCTTGAAAGAAAGAATCCGACGGAGATCGTGTCACGAAGCATTCCAAGTTCTTGACAAAAAGTGCTAGAAGCTTGACCAAGTTGGCATGCTATTGAGGAAAACGCCAAGTTGGAATTTCTTTGTGTCATAACAATTTTCCATCAGCTCCGCCGACAGTCCCAAGCAAGATGTTGAACCTGTCAACATGGGAAGTGAGAGTTCTACCTATGCGGTCTTTCTGCCAAGGGTCAGTCCGGGACCGATCCTTTGAGTCTGTTTCTTCTGGTATTTTGTCACATCTAATTTATCTTCTTGCCGATCAAAGAGTTTTTTTCCCTCTCGCTTTCCAGGAGAGATTAAGGAGGAATCTTACCTATTCCTTGCAAACTCGGGGAACAGAATGCAGATTCAACCCTTGAGATAGCTTTTAGTTCATGCAAAATCTCCTGATTTTTGAATGTCATAATTATTCACCATAAAACAATCTGTCAAACGGTTTTCACTCCATGTTGCTTTTTGGTCTGCTCTGTTTACTCACCCCTGAGCCTGGTCCAGATGTTCTTGTTTTATGGTCATCACATCAGTTTTGATGAATTTTCCTTCTTTTCTTGGAAGTCATCCCTCCCTCTCCTCTCCTCCAGAGGTACAGTATATTTGCATATACTAAACGAGTCTGTTTATGTACAGAATGGAGTTGAACATATGTCTGCATTTAGCAGCCACGACTGAGCTTGTAAAAAAAAAAATCTAATTGGATGACACCCCAACATCGTGTGTTGACTGATTAAAAACCGATCTGTGGCTACCCCTTAAACCTTAATGGGAACAAGCGTGATTTGGAGATTTGGTTTGCCACTGTTCACATGTGAACGATCCAATTAGGAAAAAAGCAGAGGAATAAGCAACGCCATAGATCCTGCTTCTGATGGTCGAAGGGTAGAGATTGTGTGTTCTTACAACTTCCTTAAAGTTGTCAGATCGGGAATCTCAGGAAATTAAGTCCTCTTTCCTCGACACATTAGGTAGTTTCTATATATCAGATTATAGTGCTAACAGCACTGGTTTTTTTTTTAAAAAAAGTTTGATGACAAAATAGAACAAGGAGGCAATAGGTTTTCTTCTAATTTTGTCTTTTTCTATAGCTTCTTTCTTTGGGTTTCTTTAATGGTAAATTTGGTCAAGAAGAGAGAGAGAGAAAGAGAGAGAGAGAGAGAAAGAGAGTGAGAAAGAGAGAGAGAGAGAGAGAGAGAAAGACAGAAGAAAGAGAAAAAGAGAGAAAGAGAGAAAGAGAGAGAGAGAGAAAGAGAAAGTGAGAGAGAAAGAGAGAAGAGAGAGAAAGAGAGAACGACAGAGAGAAAAAGAGAGAAGAAAGAGAGAGAGAAAAAGAAGAAAGAGAGAGAAAGAGAGAGAGTAAGAGAGACAGAAAGAGAGAGAGAGAAAGAGAGTGAGAAAGAGAGAGAGAGAAAGAGAAAGTGAGAGAGAAAGAGAGAAGAGAGAAAGAGAGAATGACAGAGAGAAAAAAGAGAAGAAAGAGAGAGAGAAAGAGAAGAAAGAGAGAGAAAGAGAAAGAGAGAGAGTAAGAGAGACAGAAAGAGAGAGAGAGAGAGAGAGAGAGAGAAAGAAAGGGGGGAGAGAGAAAGAACAATGCATCTGGATTTTATATAGCTGCTCAGAGTCTGGGTGGCCGTAATAAATTAAATGAAAGCAATTCATTAACGAAAACATTAAAAAAAATAGAAGAAAGATATAAAGATAAAAAAGGGAATAAAAATCTTAAAATAAAATAAAACTAGAGGTAAAAGAGAGTTGGTCATAAGTTGTTTCTATGGATCCCAAGCCGATCGCTAGTTATCAAAGATTTACGAATCACGTGGGAATGCATTGGAGAGCCGTACAAGTAGTCCTTGAGTTACGGTAGTTAATTTCAAATGGTCGCTAAATGAAAAGGGTTTACCTGTACAGAACTGGCTGAAACATTCATCCCGTTATGTAACACCCTTGTTTAAAATAGAACAACAGAGTTGGAAGGGACCTTAGAGGTCTTCTAGTCCAACCCCCTGCTTAGGCAGGAAATCCTTCACCACTTCAGTCAAATGGTTATCCAACCTCTTCTTAAAAAACTTCCAGTGTTGGAGCATTCACAACTTCTGGAGGCCCTTAATTTCCCTTCTGCCCACGTGGCCATTCATGGAGGTAAGCTGAGGTGCATTTTCCATTAAGAAAAATGGTATCGATGCTTATTTTGATTTCAGTCTAAAATTACATTTTCTTAATAACTGCAAGCTAGGGAAAGCTTGCAATTTATGGAAGCTTGCAACCTTATCTGGGGATGAATAACCAGAGCTTTCCAATTACATGTACTACCCTTTCCAACGCCCTGCATGGATTACTAAGATCCCTCTAAAAATTGTTACAGAATCATATTTTTTTTTTAACCTGACAGAAGGAAAACTCTGCAAAATGCGTGGGGGCATATCTGTAATTTAATTTAATTTAATTCATTTCATTTGAATCCAATTTACATCTAATTGCAAGGAGGAAAATTGTCCTGTGAATTTCCCGCTTCGTCTTCAACAATTTCTTGCTGCAAAATTTGGGATTATGGTCTATTTTCTTGGCGGCATGCCTGATTGGTTTGCCAAGTAAACTCTGATGTTTATTAATGTTATTATTTTGCAATGCTTCTCTGTGGAGGGTGGATGACGATTTAAGAACGGAAAGTGCATTTTGTTTCAACTGCCTCTGATTTTATTATTGAAAAAAAATCCGGCTTCCCATGTTTAATGCAAGTGGCTTCTTTTAAAAAAATAATAATATTGTTATTGTAAGCCTTGCAAAACACGCCAGCGATCCATCTTTCTTAAACATTTTTCTCTCTTGGGACTTCTTCCCATTTTTAAATATTAGGGTGGATTTCAAAAGAGCGGCTTGTGTTTATCAATATTTACCGTATTTCTGATTCAAATGGATGCCTTCATAGAATGTTTATTTATGGAGTTGTGTGAAAAATAATATGAAACCCATTCGATAGTCACATACAAATATTTTTCATGAAAAAAAAAACCTATTTAAAAAAAATAAAAATAATCATGAGATGAGTGATGTGGTTTAAACTTTTGGCAAATGTCTTCGATACTTGATGAAGGATTTTGATGTCATAAGCCCACTGAGACGGTTTTTAAGGGGGATCTCAGGGGTCCCCGGATCACCCTTAAAGAACTACTGACCCAGACTATTAAAGATGAAGAAAAAAATGATATCAATATTACAATTGGAAGAGTCAGTCTTAGTGAGTAGAACGGCATCTTTAAGCATATTACAAGCAGTAACCCTGACACCCTCACGTCTGACGTTTGTCCAATCTGGCGCAAAGCAAGCGGTAAAATCTTCAGGTTTGATCTGATTCAGTGACAAATGCATACGTTTAGATCAAGGTTCAAGATGTCAAGGCTGGTCAAACGTCAGACATGAGGGTTCAGCTTGGTTCCATTTTGCCAGATACCTGACAATCATTAATCAAAATAAGGGCTTTTTCTTTGGGGAAGTAGAAAGAGAGGTAGACCAGGTTCTCACAAAATCTTCCTTCTTCTCTCCTTCCTTCCCTCCCTCCCTCCCTCCCTCCCTCTCAAAAAATCTTCCTTCTTTCCTTCCTCCCTTCCTTTCCTTCCTTCCTCCCTCCCTCCCTCCCTCCTTCCTTCCTTCCTTCCCTCCCTCCCTCCCTCCCTCCCTCTCACAAAATCTTCCTCCCTCCCTTCCTCTCACAAAATCTTCCGTCTTTCCTTCCTTCCCTCCCCCTTCCTTCCTTCCTTCCTTCCTTCCTTCCTTCCCTCCCTCCCTCCCTCCCTCCCTCTCACAAAATCTTTCTTCCTCCCTCCCTCCCTCTCACAAAATCTTCCTCCCTCCCTCCCTCCCTCCCTCCCTCCTTCCTCCCTCCATTTCTTCCTTCTCTCCCTCCCTCCTCCTTTCTTTCTTCCTCCCTCCCTCCCCTTCCCTCCTCCCTCCCTCCCTCCTCCTTCCTTCCTCCCTCCCTCCCCTTTCCTCCTTCCCTCCATTCTTTCCTTCCCTCCCTCCCTCCTTCCATTCCTTCCTTCCCTCCCTCCTTCCCTCCTCCTTCCTTCCTCCCTCCCCTTCCCTCCTCCCTCCCTCCCTCCCTCCCCTTCCCTCCTTCCTTCCTCCCTCTCTCCCCTTCCCTTCCCTTCCCTTCCCTTCCCTTCCCTTCCCTCCCTCCCTCCTCCTTCCTTCCTCCCTCCCCTTCCCTCCTTCCCTCCTTCCTTCCCTCCCTCCTTCCTTCCTTCCCTCTTTCCTTCCCTCTTTCCTTCCTTCTCTCCCTCCTTCCCTTTCCCTCTTTTCCTATTTCTAAACCACCCATCTTCCTCAGAGAGGGGCTCCGAGAACACGTAACTTGCTAGTTGGCAGCTTCGTGGCACTTGTGAACCCAGCCAGTGTGCCTGATTCACGGCCGAGTGTGTTGTTTGAACCCAAACAGTTGTTAATTGAGAAAAAAAGTAATGAACTGGACCACGGGTAACACACGCGGTGGGAATGCAGCTTGCACTGTTAGAATTCATGAAGGACCCAAACATCTTTGAACATGGATGCTGCTCAGTCCAGGAATTTGATTTCATTACCTAACCTGGCTTGTCATAACAATCTCAAGAAGCAAAGCAAGACTCCCAAATCCTTCCCAACCCTCCGCGTTGTTTCGTTCCCAGAGGGAGCTATTTCGGGATGAATGGAAGTCAGAAAGATTTAAACGATCTCAGTCTCAATCTATTCTCCTCCTTCACCCCGAGGTTCTTCTTAGAGGTTATTACAATTCGTTTTATCTTGATGGTTTTATCTGAAACGAACGCTTTCCCTCCCTCTCTGACTAACCCGCTGGAATCTCTCTCCAGTTCCACTTTTGACAAATTTAACTATTCTTGTTAGAACAATTGTGGGCATTTTGTTTTTTCAAAGCATGCCTTAATAAAATTAAGTCAAGTCGCCGGAGCCTGGATAAAACTATTTTGGAGGCCACATCCAGCCTGCAGGCCATTAGTGGGCCACCTCTGATTAAAACAATACTTTGGAGGGTGAAATTCTCAGTTTGCCTTAAACGGCACATAGCGGTTGACTTATTCATTCATTCATAAATTGCTGCATTGCTTTAGGGAAGGGGGGAGGGATTTCGTTCAACAAGGACAGCGAGTCTGGCATAGTTTCAAGTTGGAGCAGGCCAACGGATGGTTGGATTTGGCCTTCAAAAGTCATCTTGCCTCATCTTCAAACCAAGGGAGCAAAGATAGCCACAGTCCCAAAATGGTTGCCATGGAAAGCTTTAAAATACATGTGAATAAAGAAGTGGAGAAATAATTTATTATCTCGCTATGGCTGGAGCAGAATAGCTCCAGTAAGGTCTTGATTCTACTTCCAAATCTAACTCAATTTAGGACCATCTAGGGTAGGAGTGTAAAACTCAAGGCCTGGGGGCCGGATCTGGCCCACGGGGTGTTTAGATCTGGCCTGCAGGGCAATTCTGGAAACAGCAAAGGACCGGCCTGTGGTACCTCAGCTCAGCTCCATTTTCGCTGGCAGAGGGTTGCAGGAGGCTGTCACAGCCGAAAACAGAGCTCAGGAGCACTGCGTGCAGCTCTCCTAAGGCCTGTTTTCACTGGCAGAGGGTTGCAGGAGGCTGTCGCAGCCTAAAACAGCTTGCGAGGGCTGCGTGCAGCTCTCCTAAGGCCTGTTTTCGCTGGCAGAGGGTTGCAGGAGGCTGTCGCAGCCTAAAACAGCTTGCGAGGGCTGCGTGCAGCTCTCCTAAGGCCTGTTTTCACTGGCAGAGGGTTGCAGGAGGCTGTCGCAGCCTAAAACAGCTTGCGAGGGCTGCGTGCAGCTCTCCTAAGGCCTGTTTTCGCTGGCAGAGGGTTGCAGGAGGCTGTCGCAGCCAAAAATGGTGCTTGGGAGCCCGTTTTTGCTGCAGAGCGCTTGGGCCATTACAGGCACCCCTGACACAAGTGACGTTGAGCTAGCTACACCACCCCGGCCCCATGAGGTCAAACACAACCCTGAATGCGGCTCTCAGTGAAATTGAGTTTGACACTCCTGATCTAGGGACTAAACCCTCCAGTGATGTTAGCTAGCAATAACACTCAAGAAGGAAAGGGAAAAGACCAAATCTTGCCGACGTCATTAAGTGAATACACCAGTAGTTAAGTTAGTAACATGATCGTTAAGTGAATTATAACCCAGGACACGACAACCATCATGAATATGGCTTTCTAGAAGTCAAATTCCTTGACATCCCATGTCAACAAACTGTTGACCAGGATTTTGATAGGGCAGATTGCATCAAGGGTGCCTTTAAAAGGTAAGGTAAAGGTTCCCCTCAGACAAATGTGCTAGTCGTTCCTGACTCTAGGGGGCGGTGCTCATTTCTGTTTCAAAGCCGAAGAGCCAGCGCTGTCCGAAGATGTCTCCGTGGTCATGTGGCCGGCATGACTCAACACCAAAGGTGCACAGAACGCTGTTACCTTCCTACCAAAGGTGATCCCTATTTTTCTACTTGCATTTTTTACGTGTTTTCGAACTGCTAGTTTGGCAGAAGCTGGGACAAGTAACTGGAGCTCACCCCCATTACATGGCGCTAGGGATTCGAACCGCTGAACCGCCGACCTTTCGATCGACAAGCTCAGCGTCTGAGCCACTGCTGTCCCTTTTAAGGTTGCCTTTAGGTAGGCTAAAAAAAAGGCAAAAGAGCAGCCATGCTGTGTGATGGAAGCTCAGACTGTTATTGTTGTTGTTTTTAAAATGTGCAAGATGTGGGTGGAACTCCTATTGAACCAATCTGGAGGCCATCTGGACTTTTTTTGACACTTTGGATCACATGAAGGAGGGAAAAGGAAGTCCCCTACTCATAAAATTATTTAAAGTATTTATCCAGCCACCTATCTTCTGACCAACTCTGGAGGGAATTAGATAAGGGTCAAAGGGACTCAAGGAGAGTCAGACGTAGTTCGCTTGTGGCTACGTAGGGATTCTAGGCTGATCCCTCTTTTAACTCTGTCCCTAGGTTTTGCCACTCCTTTTCGCACAGTTAGACTTATTAGAAATTAGTCTTATGGACTCAAAGTTAGGAGATTTAGATTTAGGATTTTTTTGTTTTTTAGGTTGTTCAGAGCAGTCTTTCTTAATCTGCTGTCCATCCACTATGCTCAAATTCAACTCACAGAATTTCTATCAGAGGTGCTATTCAGCAGGTTCTGACAGGTTCTGGAGAACTGGTAGCGGAAATTTTGAGTAGTTTGGACAGCCAGTAGAATCCCACCACTGGGTAAAGGGACCTGGTGGCTCAGCAGACTAAAGCATTGTGATTAACATCAGCTGTCTGCAATTACTGTAAGTTCGAATCTCACCAGGCTCAAGGTTGACTCAGCCTTCCATCCTTTTTAAGGTAGGTCAATTGAGGACCCAGTTTGTGGGGGCAATAAGCTGACTTTGTATAAATGTACAAAAGTATGAAGGCTATTGCTTAACACATTGTAAGCTGCCCTGAGTCTCCGGAGAAGGGCGGCATATAAATCAAATTAACAACAACAAAAAAAGGAAGTCCACAATTTACGAAATCCTGGGACCAGAAATTCCACTGCTGAGCAAGGTGGTTGTTCACACCTGATTTTAGGACCTGTTTTTGTCATGGTTGTTATGTGAAACACAACAGTTCTTTACCAGGTACCAATACAGGGGTGAAATCCAGCAGGTTCTAACAGAGTTCTGGAGAGCCGGTAGTAGAAATTTTGAGCAGTTCGGAGAACCATTAGCAGAAATTTTGAGTAGTTGGGAGAACCGGCAA
Organism: Coluber constrictor foxii; assembly: GCA_038048745.1. NCBI lineage: Eukaryota > Metazoa > Chordata > Lepidosauria > Squamata > Colubridae > Coluber > Coluber constrictor. The sequence continues at coordinate 9,200,209 of CM075973.1, forward strand.
ATACCACCCACTGGCTGGTCCCAGAGTGGGGTGGGAATGGGGATATTGCAATATCCTTCTCCCAGGAGTGGGGAGGGAATGGAGATTTTGCAATATCCTTCCCCCAGGAGTGGGGAGGGAATGGGGATTTTGCAATATCCTTCCCCTGCCATGCCCACAGAACCGGTAAGAAAAACAAAATTATTTCACCCCTGATTTCTACCTCTTGTGACTGTGGAATTTTTAAATTTGGCTATCAGCTTTGGTTCGTTCCGCTTTCCGACCCCTTTCTCCCCCTTCCCTTGATGGTTTTGATCGATCGTACAAAAAAAAAAATCTGGCGAATGTCCTTCCTTCTTCATTGCATTGGGTTTTTGCGATTAGGCTCAATTTGTGCAACAGATTAACTCATCTTGTACATTTGGGGCAAGTTTCTTTTCATTTTTTCCCCAAGAATGCGTTAATGAATACCACCGGTGATGTGATTTGGGGAGCCATCTGCAGAAATGTGTGGCTTGACAGATGCTAAAAGAAACCAGCTGGGGACTCCTGCCTCCTGATCGGAGGCCTTCTCTGATGTTCACTTACCTCCACCTCATTTCAGTTTTCCAGTCTCCTTATCCCTTGCCCCCTCCTGCTTCTCTCCTAATATGACACCTCTGGCTGTTAAAACAAGCTTTCCTCGGGTTTGACTTCAGGCCCAGTTCCCTTTGACATGCGTTGGTGTCTGTCTTATTTAATTCTTTTGTTTTGTTTTGTTTTGCAAAGGACTGTAAAGGAGGATCTGTCCTCACTAAGGGTGGTTTTTAACTGAATAACAGAATGACAGAGTTGGAAGCAGTGGTGATTTGCTACCAGTTCGCCCCAGTTCGGGCGAACTGGTAGTACTGTGTTTCCCTGAAAATAAGACCCTGTCTTCTATTTTTTTATATAAGGCGCTTGGCCTTATTTTCGGGGAGGTCTTATTATTTTGGGGCGTGTAGAGAAAACCAGATGCATGGCCGGTAGGGACCGGCCACGCATGCGTTTAAATATTTTCAGGTAGGGCTAATTTTCAGGGAGGCTTATTTAGCGCATGTGCTCAAAAGCCCGATTGGGCTTATTATGAGGGGATGTCTTATTTTCGAGGAAACAGGGTAGCAGCCGTAGGAGGCTCTACCCAGCGACCCGGATGTCATCAAATACACTCCGCGCATACGCAGAAGCTTCTGTGCGTGCACATAAGTGGCACATGCGTGTGAGCAAACCGGTAGCAAAGGTAAGTGAAACCCACCACTGATTGGAAGGGGCCTTGAAGATCTATTCCAACCCCCTGCACAAGCAGAAGATCCTATCCCACCTTTTCCTCCTCCTCCTCCTCCTCGTTTGAAACTTGGCTAGGCTGGCCCTGTGCAGGCTGCTGGTCTCCTTTATCCCTGGTGGCCAGTACACATAGTCCTTGACTTACAACCGTTCCTTTAGTGACCGTTCGAAGTAAACGATGGCACTGGAAAAAGTGATTTACTCTGTTTCCCCCCCCAAAAATAAGACAACCCCTGATAATAAGCCCAATTGGTCTTTTGAGTGCATGGCAGTAAGGCCAAGTGCTTTTTTCAGGGTTCAATAAAAATATAAGACAGGGTCTTATTTTCGGGGAAACACGGAATCACCATTTTTCACACTTATGACCGCTGTGGCATCCCCATGGTCACAGAATTCAGACACTTGGCAACTGGCTCATGTTTATGACGGTCACAACATCCCTGGGTCATGTGATTCCCTTTTCCTCCTCTTCCTCCTCTTCCTCCTCTTCCTCCTCCTTCCTCCTTCCTCCTCCTCCTGCTCCTCCTTCTACTCTCCCTTCCTCCTCCCTCTTCTCCCCTCTTGCCCCCTCTTTTTCCATCTCCGTATTTGTTGGGGAATTCTGGGAGTTGAAGTCCATACATCTTCAAGCCGACAAGGTTGAGAAACACCGCTCTGGAGGTTTCACACACACACTTCCCATCTCCAATGTTGTTGGAACCAGCCACTCTCCCACTGACTTATTAAGCCCAGTGTGGCACGGAGGGAACTGAACCAAAAATAATATTTAGCGACTGGCGGCGGAGGAAGGCAGAAAAAAACCCCATGATATAAAGTTTCTTGGAACTGAATAATAATAAAAATACTAAGAGAAGAAAAGAACAGAAGGCAATGCTTGACCAACCTCCAGGAAGGAATAAAGTTAGAACTATTTGTTTAAAAGCAATTTGTTTACCAGGAACATAACCAAAGAATAAAAAATGTCCCTCCTCCCAGGGGCAAACACAGATTAGATTAATACCCAGAGTGGGTACTTGGCAGAGACAATAGCTGCCTCTCCATTTCTTGTTCCATCTCTCCACTCGACTGGCTTCTTGGCAAGCTCAGGGAGGCTGAGAAAGAAAAACATCCTTGATTGCTCATTCATCATTCTCAATTTTTTGTCCCTTCGGGGGTGGGTGGGTGGGGTGGAGGTAGGGGACGGGAACCCAACAACCATCAGTGCTACATTCTGTAATTAACCTAATTATGTCAAAGATTCCAGCATGCCCACTCGACTGTTTCCAACCTTAACCGAAGCCACACGCCTAAGAGACGGAAAGGCCCAGAAGGAGGGTTCAATGGGGCACCACCCTGGTTAATCATTAAATTCTGATCCAGGGGTGAAATCTACTTACCTTCCCTACCAGTTCGGAAGTGCACGCGACATCATCGTGTCCGATTTTGGGTGCTCTGCGCGTGCGCAAAGCCTTCTGTGCATGCATAGAGAGTCAAAAACAAGTTACTTCCTGGTTAAAATCAGGAAGTGATGACATCCGGGTGGGTGGGTGGAGCCTCGCGATCCTGCCGCTACCAGTTTGCCAAACCATGCAAGGGCAGCTGCTACAAGTTTGCCCGAATCGGAGCGAACCGGTAGCATTTCACTCCTGTTCTGATCTCTTTTAATCAGGATAGGGGTGGGGTGGAGGAAAGATGGAGAAGTCATCAGACATTCCTCTGGTGAGTTGACACACCGCTTCTGCCACACAGACGAGCAAAAATGGCTTGGCAGGAAGGAGACACACTCATTTCCCCGTAGATCAGGTTAGCTATATAACCCTCTCAAAAGTGCAGCTATTAAGATCCTGAATCGGTTTCCTTCTCATTCATGCGGAGACAAGTGTGGACAGTTGGTTTCCTACACCCTGTTGCTGGCTGGAAAAAAAAAGCAGGGTTTATTAGATGACATTCCGGGCCTGGTCCACCTCGGGCCGATTTCCCACATGCTGCTGCTGGCACAGATGCTCACTGAAGTCATGAAAAAGGTATGGGTTTTTGATGAGAGACGTTTAGGGAGAGAAAACAGGAACAGCCCTCCCGTTAGGAGAGATGGAACGAATAACAGAGTTGGAAGGGACCTTGGAGGTCTTCTAGTCCAACCCTCTGCTTAGGCAGGAAACCCTACACCACTTCAGACAAATGGTCATCCAACATCTTAAAAACTCCCAGTGTTGGAGCATTCACAACTTCTGGAGGCAAGTTGTTCCACTGATTCATTGTTCTCACTGTCAGGAAATTTCCCCTTAGTTCTAAATTGCTTCTCTCCTTGATTAGTTTCCACCCGTTGCTTCTTGTCCTGCCTTACAGACCTTTTAGAGGATAGATTGACCCCCCCCATCTTATTTGTGGCAGCCCCTCAAATATTGGAGGACTACTATCCTGTCACCTCTGATCCTTCTCTTCATTAGACGTGACGTACCCAGTTCCTGCAACCATTCGTCATTCTTCTAATCCCCTAATCCAGCTCTCCTAATAGGGAGCCCTGGTGGCGCAGCAGACTAAAGCATTGTTATTAACAGTTATTAACATCAGCTGTCTGCAATTACTGTAAGTTCGAATCTCACCAGGCTCAAGGTTGACTCAGCCTTCCATCCTTTCTAAGGTACAGTAGGTCAAATGAGGACCCAGTTTGTGGGGGCAATAAGCTGACTTTGTATAAATATACAAAAGTATGAAGGCTATTGCTTAACTCCTTGTAAGCCGCCCTGAGTCTCCAGAGAAGGGCGGCATATAAATCAAATTTTTAAAAAATCTCTATATTAAGCTCATATTCTATGAGCTGTGGTGACACAGTAGTTAGAGTGCAGTCTACTTCTGCTCATCACTGGCTGATAGTAGTTTGGCAGATCGAATCTCACCACGCTCAAGGTTGACTCAGCCTTCCATCCTTTCTAAGGTAGACAAAATGAGGACACAGTTTGTGGGGGCAATAAGCTGACTTTGTATAAATATACAAAAGTATGAAGGCTATTCCTTAATGCATTGTAAGCTGCCCTGAGTCTCCGGAGAAGGGTGGCATATAAATCAAATTAAAAAAATATATATTAGGTTCATATTACATGAGCCGCGGTGGCACAGTGGTTAGAGTGCAGTCTACTTCTGCTGATCACTGGCTGATAGTAGTTTGGCAGATCGAATCTCACCAGGTTTAAGGTTGACTCAGCCTTCCATCCTTCTGAGGTCGGTAAAATGAGGACCCAGATTGTTGGGGGAGCAATAGTCTGACAATGTAAACTAAGCGGAGTTTGGCTGTAGAGAGAGCTGTAAAGCACTATGAAGCAGTATATGTCTAAGTGCTCTTGCTATTACAGATTAACGGAGTTGGAAGGCACCTGGGAGGTCATCTAGTCCAACCCCCACCCAAGCAGGAGACCCTAACACCATTTCTGACAGATGGCAGTCCAGTCTCTTCTTGAAAGCCTCCAGTGAGGAAGCTCCCACAACTTCCGAAGGCAACTTCTGTTCCATGGGTTGCTTGGTTGATGGATAATCAACCTTAGTTGCTCTTCTCTGCACTTTTTCCCAAAGCCTCAACATCTTCTTTATAATTGTCGTACAATTTTTTTAAAATGACTTTTACTGTTTTTTAAATGTGGTTTAAAAATGTTTTTTTTAAATGTGGTTTAAGCTGCCTTGAGTCGCCATGGGTGAAGAGGCAGCAATATAAATCTAATAAACAAATGAATAAATGAATGAATAAAATAAAATAAATAAATAAATAATAAACAAACAAACAAACAAATAAATCTAATAACAAACAAACAAACAATATGGTGGTGGCAATATAAATAAAATAAATAAAATAAATAATAAACAAACAAATAAATCTAATAATGAACAAACAAACAAACAAATAATATGGTGGTGGCAAAATAATTATCAAATAAATAAAAAAATAAGTAAAATAAATAAATAAATAATATGGTGACCAAAACTGGATGCAACATTCCAAGTGCAATCTTACCAAGGCCTTATAAAGCGATCCCAAAGATCCCTTCATGTGATCTTGCTTTTATTCCTCTGCTAAAGCACCCCTAGAATTGCAAGGGCTTTTTTGGGGGGACAGCTGCAGTGCCCAACGGAGGCCTCAAAAGGTGGAAGTTGTGTCAGAGAAGCCAGAAGTTATGTGACACCTTTTTCACATCTCAAGCAAGACTCCTCTTTTGCACGGACAACGTGACATCTGCACTTACGGATCCAATTTGGAAAGGGGTGTAACGAGATGCTTTCTCAGAGGCACCAGCTTCACGCAGCTGGTCAGATAAGCTGTCACCACCATGTCTGTGGCGCACGGAGAGCTTCCCCTCCTTGTGATAACCAGAGTTCAGACAGAGATTTGCCTGCGAAAGGGGATACATTTGGGATCTGGCTCAGTGGGGAAATCCAATTTTTTTAAACTATCGGTTCTGTGGGAGTGGCTTGATGGGCGTGGTGTGGCTTGGTGGGCGTGGCTTGATGGGCATGGCAGGGGAGGGATGCTGCAAAATCCCCATTCCCACCCCACTCCTGGGGGAAGGATACTGCAAAGTCCCCATTCCCACCCCATTTCCAGGGGAAGCATACTGCAAAATTCCCATTCCCACCCCACTCCAGGGGAAGCATACTGCAAAATCCCCATTCCCTCCCCACTCCAGGGGAAGCATACTGCAAAATCCCCATTCCCTCCCCACTCCAGGGGGAAGGATACTGCAAAATCCCCATTCTCTCCCCACTCCTAGGAGAAGGATATTGCAAAATCCCCATTCCCTCCCCACTCTTGGGAGAAGGATATTGCAAAATCCCCATTCCCTCCCCACTCTTGGGAGAAGGATACTGCAAAATCTCCATTTCCTCCCCACTCCTGGGGCCAGCCAGAGATGATATTTGCCGGTTCTCCGAACTACTCAAAATTTCTGCTACCGGTTCTCCAGAACCTGTCAGAACCTGCTGGATTTCACCCCTGGTCTGGCTTGTCCATTATGCCTGCCGATATCGCACTCTGTGTGTTCAACAGAACACTCCCGGTTGTGAAGACAGGCGACATGCAGCCAGCTTCCTTGAAACAGAGCCTTTTCGCTGAACTCACCTCATTGTTCTTGCACCCTGCACTGGAGAAAAATGGTATCTCCCTGCACCCCAATATGACCCTCATTAAGATTTAATAAAGGGACTGTGTGCGTTTGACTATACGGCGCCTTGATTGAGGATTAATAGCAATATATTTGGGGCCTATCTGGATCTCAAAGGCATCCGTTTCAGAGCTTCAAAACTCCACCAAGCTGTGTTTCTAATTGGCCTCTGAGAACAGGCTGTGGCTTTATTAAATCCTAATTAAATACACATTGAGTCCCGCGCAATTCAAAGCGGTAACCATAAGCTACTTGTCATTAATATGCAGCCTAATGTGTTTTTCAGCTCGGCTGCTCCATTAATTATGAGGAGTTTATGTCTCTTGCCTGCCTTTTGTTGCCTTTGGAGTTTGAGGGAGAGGGGTAGACGTCTATGCATGTAGCTTAAGTGGTGCTTTGGAAGAAAAATCAATGCTGGAAGCGTAGGACACTTAGTGTAGCTAAAAGTGCTAAGCTCAAGAGTTTGTGCAGGAGGCTGAGCAGTTTTTACACACAATAAAATTCATACTTCTCATTTGTATCTGTGTGTGAGTTAAAGCAGTGTTTCCCAAAGTGGGGTACCCGTACCCCCAGGGGTATGGGAAGAGTTTGATGGGGGTACGCGTTGCACCGGAGTTTAGTTGGGGATCACGTGGGAATATCCACCGCACCGTGCTTAGCTGCGCCCACAGAACAAAGAAAGAAATAGGCGCGTATCGCAGTTTTTACACGGGAACTGGGGCCATCATACATCGTATCGCAACTCATTATGGCGGGAACTTCTGCGCATCCTTCGCGTAGCTCTGGTTCGGCCATTTTTAAACTGTGGGAACATTAACAGTTAACGTTGAACCTCGGAGCTGTTTAAAAGCCGGAGAATTGCAGTGTTATCTAACGGTTAGACAGTCTTGTGAGGCGTGACACGGCGTGAATATACTGCACTTCGTTATAGAGACAACTTACTTCTTTAATAGTTAGTTCCGGGTGCCTGTTATTGTGCTTTAGTAAGTTCCACTGATTTTGATTATATATATATATAATCAAAATCAGTATATTTTGATTTTTAATCAATGTAGGTAGAATATATTGTCCTGTGTATTAAAATACATTTGAAAATCTCCCAACGTGTTCCAATTAAGATGAAAATCAATGAAATGACCAAAGGTATATTGTTGAAATGACATAAAATTCATTCATGGCATTGCTCCCAGAATACGGGTTGTCCTTGAGTTATGGCCATTCGTTCAGGAACTGTTCAAACTTGTGATGGCGCTGAAGGAAAGGACTTACAAGTGGCCCTCAAAACTTGCTAAGAGTAATTGAAAAGAAAGTAAAAATCGGGATTCCTTGAATACCAATTTGGAAAATACTAAATTAAAAACGAATGTATAGAAATGTATAGAAATAAATGTAGATAATTGTAAGAGACACATGACACAGCACTGTTAAAAAATGCTTATTGTTATATAAATTGGAAAAATGGAAAATTAAAATTAAAATAAATAAATAAAGTACCCAGATACTCAACTTAGGTGAAAGAAAGAAAGAAAGAAAGAAAGAAAGAAAGAAAGAAAGAAAGAAAGAAAGAAAGAAAGAAAGAAAGAAAGAAAGAAAGAAAGAAAGAAAGAAAGAAAGAAAGAAAGAAAGTGAATGCAACAATAGAGAGAGAATGGGATAGAGGAGAGAAAAGAAGGAGAGAGAGGGAAAGAAGAAAGGGAAAAGGAGAGGAAAAAAGAAAGGGGAAACAGAGAAGGTTAGAAGGGAGGATGAAGGGAGGTGTGGGGGAAAGGAAGGGAAAGTAGAGAAGGAGAAGGACAGGAGGAAAGAAGAAAGTAGAAGAGTAGATGGAAGAAGGGAGGAAAAGGAAAGAGAGGAGAGGGAGAAGAAGGATTGTTGTAAAACAAGGGAGATGAAATGGTAGAAGAGCAACCCTGAATATATGTAAATTGTTTAGGATGAAGATTGTATTAATATAAAAGCTAAAAGAAAGTATGTATGTTAGATAAGATAACTGTACATTTAAGATACGTTTATGAAGAAAAAAAATAAAAAAAACTTTAAAAAAAACTTACTAAGAGTTTCTGAGAAGAAACTTTTGGGTAATGAAGGAGAAAATTTAGGAAGCAGTACTTTAAGGAATTTAAATGTGAAACAGTCTGTTAAATGTGTGACACTTAAAAAAACCAGCCAATTTAATCAGAGGCTATCTTTAAAAAAAAAAAAAGAATAAAATCAGAACCAGGCTATTTTCATAGAAGGTTCAGGGAATAGTTGTTAATATTAACTTCTGCCTTCCTGGGTGAATTCTTACTGATTTGATGCTCTACTCCATTGAACAACAAATCTAATGGAAGGAGAATCAACATGGCCCTGATGAAAATATGTTTGGCTCATTAAACTCTTAAAGCGCATCACTGCAGCTTTTTTAAAAAAATGAAATCGGCTGGAAGGAAGTTGTGATTCCAAGCCACATTTCTGAATTTCTCTGATGTTTTTCTCTACGGGGGATGTCTTTTCAATTTCTCCTTAGTTCTAGGTTGTTTCTCTCTTTGACTAGTTTCCATTCATTGTTTCTTGTCTTGCTTTCTGGTCCTTTGGAAAAATAGGTTGACTGTCAGCACTTCAAGCTGCATTTACTCTAGTGCTGACATAAGAAGGAGAAGCGGAGGCGTCTGGAAAGGGACGTTTGACTTTTCACCTACTTATTTTCCCTGGAGATAATATCCCCTAGGAGATGGAATGGGAGGGGGGAAATTCCTTTGAGAAGGTCTGGTGGGAAGGTCACAGTGTTCCATGCACCTTTGGCATTGAGTCATGCCGGCCACATGACCATGGAGACGTCTTTGGTCAGTGCTGGCTCTTCGGTTTAGAAATGGAGTTGAGCACTGCCCCCTAGAGTTGGGAACGACTAGCACACATGTGTGAGGGAAACCTTTACCTTTATCTATCTATCTACCTACCTACCTACCTACCAGCTATCACCTATCTTTTATCTAACTTATCTCTGTCTGTCTATCTTCTCTCCCATGTCTGAACCCTTCTTAGTTTCCAATGGTTCAGTGAACCTCAAGGGAAGAGGTCAGAATGCTTATCCTCTTAAGGGCCCTTTCTGATCGGGAGGGAGCTGTTGCCGGTCAAGAGCATCGGAAAAACATGTCCATGAATCAGCTCAATGACCATCAAGAAGAGTCCAGAAGGACATCTCAAATGCCCTGGAAAAATCATGTAGGGGAAAAAACAAGAAGAAGAAAGCATTGATTGGGGAAGGAAACCTTTGAGAAGCATTTAAGGCATTTGGCAACCCAGCCTCAGTAGAGATCACGCAGCTGCTTTGCATCTCTGCAAGAAGTGATCTCCAAGTCAACGGAGTCAAAAATCGTCTCCGAGTCACAACCCTCTGCTTGCTTGGAGTCAGTTCAGCGAAAGGAAGGACACCATGCCAACAGGGCTGCTTTGGCCAAGCTTGTGACTTAGCCCATGGGAGCAGGATGACATTTTAACTGGGACTTTCTCCCCACCCCCCCTTGCCCCCCCCTCACGTTGACTGGGCTTCAAAAACTAAAGACGCGTTTCTGAAATCCGTTTCAGGCGGGAGTGAGCAAGAGAGGATGTGAAACGAATCCTGCTTACTAGGGAGGAAGAAGCAAAGGGTTGGATGAGGCAGCGACTAGCCATTTGTAGAGGTTTCCGAATTGCATGAAGCTTATCACAGCCCACCCACCCCCACCTTCTTGCTTAATCCTTCTCCTGTCAACAAGTCTGCCTTTATTTTTTCCAGACATTTGCTCACAGTTGCGGATATTGGGATTGGTTCTGGGATATTCCATCTTGACTGGGACTTCATGTCCTCCTCCCCCCCTTTGCCCCCAACCCCCCCCCCAAAGCAGAGGTGGGATTCACGACCTCAAGCAACATGGCAATTTGCATGCACGTGCCGTCCACACATGCATGCGATGTCAAACAACACAGGGATATAGGATAGGATTGCACCCATAGGATTCTTCCGAACTGGTTCAAACCGGCTGAATACCACCTTTGCCCTTAAGGCAGTGGTGGGATTCAAGTAATTTAACAACCGGTTCTCTGCCCTAATGATTTTTTTCCAACCACCAGTTTGCCAAACTGCTCAGAAAGTTAACAACCGGTTCTCCCCGAAGTGGTGCGAACCGGCTGAATCCCAGCTCAGCCTTTAAGGTTAGGAAAGCTACAGAATCTGGCTTCTGGAATTCTTTCGAACCCCTTCACCAGCAGTGGACACAGGAGACATAAGGAAGGAAAGGTGAGATGAGATGAGATGAGATGAGATATATGATGAGAAAAGGCATAAGATGAGATAAGATACAAGACAAAATGAAATAACATAAGTTGATGAGGTGAGGTTAGGTGAGATGAGATATAAAATGAGATAAGATTAACAGTTTAACAGAGTTGGAAGGGGTCTTGTCGGTCATCTAGTCCAACGCCCCATCAGGTGGAGACCCTACACCATTTCTGACAGATGGCAGTCCAATCTCTTCTTGAAAGCCTTCAGTGATGAAGCTCCCACAACTTCAGAAGGCAACTTCTGTTCCATCAGTTGATTGCTCTCACTGTCAGAAAATTTCTCGTATTTCCAGGTTGAATCTCTCCTTGTTCAGTTTCCATCCATTATTCCTTGTCTGGCCTTCGGGTGCTTTGGAAAATGGCTTGACCCCCTCCTCCCCTCTGTGGCAGCCCCTCAAATATTGGAAGACTGCTATCCTGTCTCCCCTAGTCCTTCTCTTCACTAGACTAGCCGTGCCCAGTTTCTGTAACCATTCTTCATATGTTTTAGTCTCCAGATAAGATATAAGATCTTATAAAATAAGATAATGAGATATGGTAAGATGATGCGATAAGGGAAGGGAAGGTGAGGTGAGAAGGGATAAGACAAGACAAGACAGATTAGATAAGATAACTTTTATCGTCATTTTTTACTGTGAGCACACTGGCCAGCATTAAAAATGAAATTCTGTTACCTGTTCTCAAAAGAAAGTAAATATTTACCCTTAGACATACATAACACACATATAAAAAGGTAAAGGTTTCCCCTGCACATGCGTGCTAGTTGTTCCCGACTCTAGGGGGTGGTGTTCATCTCTGTTTCTAAGCCGAAGAGCCAGCACTGTCCGAAGATGTCTCCTTGGTCATGTGGCTGGCATGACTCAATGCCAAAGGCGCACGGAACGCTGTTACCTTCCTACCAAAGGTGGTCCCTATTTTTCTACTTGCATTTTTTACCTGCTTTCGAACTGCTAGGTTGGCAGAAGATGGGACAAGTAACGGGAGCTCACCCCGTTACCTGGCACTAGGGATTCGAACCGCTGAACTGCTGACCTTTCGATCGACAAGCTCAGTGTCTTAGCCACTAAGCCACCGATACTGTAAATAGTTACTGTAGATAGATACTGCCAAGCCCACCAAACCACACCCACAGAACCAGTAGTACATTTTTTTGAAACCCACCACTGAAGGTGAGTGCAAAATCCCCATTCCCTCCCGATCAGCTGGGACTCGGGAGGCAGAGAATACATGGGGGCGGGGCCAGTCAGAGGTGGTATTTACTGGTTCTCCGAACAACTCAAAATTTCCGCTACCGGTTCTCCAGAACTGGTCAGAACCTGCTGAAACCCACCTCTGGATTAGACTTCCCCCAATTTTGCCCCTCTTCAGCCCCAGTTCTATTGTATATACATTTAGTATATACATAGTATATACACTTAGAACATGATTACGGAGGATTAAATTAGGTGTTGGTCTTCAAAATGTGGTGCAGGACCAGTCTCCCTGCCTTGCATATTTCCATTGCATTTTGGAGATGTGTCCAATCGTTTTTGTTTTGTGTTTTTTTTTTTTGTTGAAAAGAAAGGATAAACACTGACATCCAAAATGTAAATAGAGGAACCAGATGAAACTGAAGTTGAAAGGAATCTGACTCCGCAGAGTTTTAATGGGCTGCCTGGATAAATAGCAAACGATAAACTGTGGGCAACTTCTAAATCCCCTTTTTTGGTAGCATGGATTCCTATTGTTCGTATTTTCTCTTCCGCAACCAACAAGCCAAGACAATGAGCAGAGAAGAGCAAGCAAGATGATTAGGGGACCGTAGGCTAAATGGCACGGTGAACATTTGTGGGTACTAGGAATTACATCTAATGACCCAACGAATCCATATTGCATTCAAGGTGGTAAAATCCAAAATCAATCTATTTCCAGTCCGTTTCATGAAAATGTTAATCCCAAGAGTTCAGGGGTGGGTTCTACTTACCTTTACTATCAGTTCTTGAGAACTGGTCTGAACCGGGGACAACCCACCACTGCAAGAGTTATTCCAAGAGTTTAGATCCTCCCCCCCACCCCATACTAACCAATTGTTTGGGCCATTGACCTCAATGAACAAAAACAAGAGATTGAATTAGACTGAGGATAGCAATAACAATAGCACGGTTTACAGTTTGCATATTGTCCCCAGCAATCCTCATTTTACCGACCTCGGAAGATTGGAAGGCTGAATCAACCCTGAATCAACTTAACGTATCTATTATCATAGTATTTCTCATCTTAATTTATTCGACTTTATTATACATTTATTTATTTATTTATTGGTTCGATTTATATGCCACCCTTCTCCGGAGACTCAGGGTGGCTTACAATGCATTAAGCAATAGCCTTCATACTTTTGTATATACCTGCTTAGTAGGGCTTTTGGCCCCCCCCAGGCGGTGTTCTTTTTTATATAAAGTCATCTTATTGCCCCCAGAATCTGGGTCCTCATTTTACCTACCTCGGAAGGATGGAAGGCTGAGTCAACCTTGAGCCTGGTGAGAATTGAACTTGCAGTAATTGCAAGCAGCTGGCAGCTAAGTGCTACTTTAACAGCACTTTAGTCCCCTGTACCACCAAGGCGCTTAAACATTACTTTCATATTTATTCTCTATCTGTTGATAAAACAAATCCCATATATTATAATAATCTGTTTTTTCTTTTCCATTAATTGCAATTGATTTTTTTTATCCCTGTAAGCCAACTGGAATCACTGAGAATGAGTAAGGTGGCCATATAAATGTTCTTAAATTAAAAAAAAATCGCATTAGAGCATCTACTAGAGCATCATCCACTAGAGCATCTCACAGAAACTAGGCATTAGAGTCGAGAAGGTGAGTTGATGGTTGCCCTAGCAACTGAAACCAATTGGAAAGCACCAGCCCAAATCTTTCCGATGTAAACTGTTATGGAGAAGGGCCAAAGGTTAAATACAGCAGATATATGGCATTCATTAATAGGATTTTCACTTCTGCTGGAGTGTCTCTCCAAAAATGGACTGTTTTTTAAAAAATTCCTGGGATGCTCCTGGTTAACATGGTGCAGAGGTGTTGCTGTTTGATCTCTCCCTTGATTAGTGAGCAAAGTTCAACCCATGAATCTTTTACCAGGATGGTATAGGGCAGGGGTGCCAAACTCATGGGTCCTTAGAACTGGTCCACAGAGTTTTCCTGAAAACAACGAAGGATCAGTCCATACAGAGGTGGGTTTCAGCAGGTTCTGACCGGTTCTGGAGAACCGGTAGCAGAAAGTTTGAGTAGGTTCTGTGGACATGACTTGGTGGGTGTGGTGTGGCTTGGTGGGCATGGCAGGGGAAGGATACTGCAAAATCCCCATTCCTTCCCCATTCCTGGAGGAAAGATACTGCAAAATCCTCATTCCCTGCCCACTCCTGGGGGAAGGATATTGCAAAATCTTTATTCCCACCCCAATCTGGGACCAGCCAGTGGGTGGTATTTGCTGGTTCTCCGAATTACTCAAAATTTCTGCTAACGGTTCTCCGAACTGCTCAAAATTTCCACTACTGGCTCTCCAGAACCTATCAGAACCTGCTGGATTTCACCCCTGAATTGGTACCTGGTAAAGAACTGTTGTGATTCACTTAACAACAGTTAAGTGTTAACAACAGTTAAGTGCTAAAATCAGGTGTGACGTAGTTAACAACCACCTTGCTCAGCAATGGAATTTCTGGTCCCAGGATTTTGTAAATTGTGGACTTCCTTTTTTTTTTTTTGGTTAATTTGATTTATATGCCGCCCTTCTCCGGAGACTCAGGGCGGCTTACAATGCGTTAAGCAATAGCCTTCATACTTTTGTATATTTATACAAAGTCCGCTTATTGCCCCCACAAACTGGGTCCTCATTTTACCTACCTTAGAAAGGATGGAAGGCTGAGTCAACCTTGAGCCTGGGGAGATTCGAATTTACAGTAATTGCAGACAGCTGGAGTTAATCACAATGCTCTAGTCTGCTCAGCCACCAGGCCCCTTTACCCAGTGGTGGGATTCTACTGGTTGTACCTGGTTCCACCCACCCACTCAGACCTCATCACGGACGCTCTGCGCATGCTCAGAAGGCTCTGCCCATGCGCAGAGGTGTACGCGCGCTCACATTTCTGAACCGGTAGCGAAGGTAAGTGAATATCATTAACTGCCTGTAGCTAATAATTATATTTTCTGCTTATAGCATCAGGCTGCTGATTCGTGTTGTGGCAGATGCAAAGAAAGTCAGAACTCCCTAACTTGCACAGGGATTTCTCCTGCAAGCACGGTTAGATCAAGGCAGTGGAAATCTGTGTTGAATTACGGTCTTCTTCACATCTTCACAGGCCTCTCTTATCCCTTCCCCTCATTCCCCTCAGTCATTCATTCAACCAGTTGGAGGGGAAAAAAATCTCTTCGGATAAATAGTAAAACCCAGACTGTTAAACTGGCATCTTTCTGCTCATGGAAAAGCAAGGACTGTTTCTGTGCAAACCACGTGGTTTGAAAATGAATGTGGACCAACACGCCTCCGGCCTCAAATTAAAGCCCTCCATGTGTTAGCGACACTCCTAATGAGCTGAAAGCTAATTACTCTAAACAATGAAAAGAATAACAATAGCATTTTTTAGCCACAGGATTTGAAAAGGAAGGACTAATTCGTTTCATCTCCGTTTGACAAATCAAAGCTTGGTTGGGTTCAGCCTTTATGAGGCTGAACCAACCGTCACCAGCTTTCTCCAAAAAGAAAGCGGGAGGAATCTACTTGCTCATAGGTAGCGTGTTGTAGTTTTTAGCGCGCAAAAGGGTCAAGGTTTATTATTAGCCAGCGAACTTCTTGTGCATTTAAATCATAATTGATATAGAGTATTGCAAACTAACTCACTGCCCATTGCCAGGAGTTTGATCCTGACTGGCTCAAGGTTGACTCAGCCTTCCATCCTTCCGAGGTGGGTAAAATGAGGACCCAGATTGTTGGGGGCAAATAGGCTGAATCTGGAAACCACTTAGAGAGGGCTGTAAAAGCACTGTGAAGTGATATATAAGTGTAGGTGCTATTGCTATATTCCTTCCTTCCTTCTTTCCTTCCTTCCTTCCTTCCTTCCTTCCTTCCTTCCTTCCTTCCTTCCTTCCATGGTGCGCAGTGGTTAGAATGCAGTATTGCAGGCTAACTCTGCCGACTGCCAGGAGTTCAATCCTAACCGACTCAAGATTGACTCAGCCTTCCATCCTTCCGAGATTGGTAAAATGAGGACTCAGATTGTTGGGGGCAATAGGCTGACTCTGTAAACCACTTAGAGAGGGCTGTAAAAGCACTGTGAAGCACTATATGTGTAGGTGCCTCCCGCTGCCACCACTACCAGTTCGTCTGAACTGGGGTGAACCGGTAGAAACCAGTGGTGAAATTCAAGTTTTTTTACTATCAGTTCACCCCAGTTCAGGCGAAATGATAGCGGTGGCAGTGGGAGGCTTCGTGGGCGTGTTGTGTGGCTTGGTGGGTGTGTTGTGGCTGGGTGGGTGTGGCAGGGAAAGGATACTGCAAAATCCCCATTCCCTCCCCACTCCTGGGGGAAGGATACTGCAAAATCCCCATTCCCTTCCTACTCCAGAGGAAGGATATTGCAAAATCTCCATTCCCATCCTACTCCTGGGGGAGGATATTGCAAAATCCCCATTCCTTCCCCACTCTAGGGGAAGGATATTGCAAAATCTCCATTCCCATCCCACTCCTGTGGAAGGATATTGCAAAATCCCCGTTCCCTCCCCACTCCTGGGGAAAGGATATTGTAAAATCGCCATCCCCTCCCTACTCTGAGGCCAACCAGAGGTGGTATTTGCTGGTTCTCCAAACAGCTCAAAATTTCCGCTACCGGTTCTCCAGAACCTTCCAGAACCTGCTGGATTTCACCCCTGGTAGAAACCTGGTACTGATTGTAACTAACTTAAATGAATTTGATCTTAATGGAAGCTAAGCTAAGATGCATTTGGAAGGCAGCCCCCCCTGAACGTAGTAGTAGATTACTCCTGAAAGGATACTCATTTGCAACTTAGAACATAGAATAATAAGGTTGGAAGGACCTTCAAGGACTTCTAATCTAACTCCCTGCTCAAGCAGGAGACCTTATACCATTCTAGATAAATGGTTGTCCCGTCTCTTCTTAAAAACTTCCAGGGTTGGAGCATTCACAACTTCTGGAGGCCAGTCGTTCCACTGATTCATTGTTCTAACTGTCAGGCAATTTCTCCTTCGTTCTAAGTTGCTTCTCTCCTTGGTTAGTTTCCACCCATTGCTTCTTCTCCTGCCCTCAGGTGCTTTGGAGAATAGCTTGACTCCCTCTTCTTTGGGGCAGCCCCTGAGTTATTGAAGAATGCCATCATATCACTCGTAATCCTTCTTTTCATCAAACTAGACATACCCCAAACTGTTCTTTATATGTTTTATCCTCCAGTCCCCTCATCATCTTT